>SJYO01050590.1:38067399-38477821 GCA_006410555.1 Capra ibex | reverse complement strand
TTAGTGACGTCTACCACTGACGTCGGTACTTTAATTTTCTGCGAATGAGGAACCTTCTTTTCAATACTGGTTGGATCTGTCGTATAAGTTTTCGTCTCTGTAATGAAACGGCTGATTCCAGGCAGATCAGTTCCGATACCAAAAAGGACACCAGTACATACCTACACTCTCAACCTGACACTTCTTCCGACTCGTGGCTTCTTAACTACGAAAACCTGACACCACAACCTCTTCTGAGAACTCTCAAGGAACCTGACGTTCCTCTAGGTTGGTCAGGTAAGACTTCCTCTAGTCGGGACCCTAAAGAAACCTTCCTTACTACGATTTCGACTTTGCGGTCATGAAACCGGTGGAGTACACTTCTCGACTGAGTAACCTTTTCTGGGACTACGACCCTGTCTAACCCCCGTCCTCCTCTTCCCCTGCTGGCTCCTACTGTACCGACCAACCGTAGTGACTGGGTTACCTGCACTCAGACTCACTTGAGGCTCTTAACCATTACCTGTCCCTCCGGACCGCACGACGCTAAGTACCCCAACGTTTCTCAGCCTGTGCTGACTCACTGACTTGACTTGACTTCAAACAATCGTTCGACATTATCATATGACTTTCTCCTTGTCGTTTTTACCTTTTACTACAATGAGTAGTCTTGTCTCATAGTGATTTTACAATCCCTTTTACCTTCTCAACTTGTGGTTCTTAAAGTTATGTAAAAACTTGAAATTTCTTTGTTTTTTTTTTCGTTATGTAAAGAAATGTGGTAAACCTGTACATGCAACCCGATGACAAAGGGTCTCCTACCCAGACCACAGTACCACCAAACATTCTAATAAAATCCGCCATACGAATGGTCGACAACACCAAACCCGAGGGGCGTGTCGTCTAGGACCCACTGCTAAATCCATATTCGACAAATGTGCGTCCCCACCATTTGGGGTGCTTCTTGACCACTCCTCACTCTGTCACTCCACCACTTTCCTCCCTCCGGGGTTTTTCTACATTTCGGTGGTCCAAAGTCGACACCCGTCGACCTCGACCTCTTGTTGGGTGACCCGGGGGAGGGTGGGGGCACTCCCTGACATATTCTGTGTCGAGTATTAAAAGGTGATTGTCTAGCCCTCCAGTTTCGTAAGTTAGGTGGGGGAGTGACTACCCCCCCGGGGAGCCCTACAGTTGGGAACCGACCTTTGGGGATGTTCGATTTCCTGTGTCCTTCAGCGTGCACCCAGGGCCCCTGAGACCTCCACTGTGGACGTCGAATCCGCCACGCTCACCTTGTCACCCTGTCACGAGACTGTCCGAAAGGGGCCGTCTGGTGTGTTCTCGTCTCCATGGTAAAAGTTCGGTGCCAGGTAAGAACCAGATAGTCTAGCGGCACCACCATCAAATCAGCGACTCAACCCAGACTGAGAATGATTAGGGTACCTGAGATCGGACAGTCCGAGGAGTCAGGTACCCTAAGAGGTCCGCTTTTATAGTCTCACCCAACGGTAGAGGAAGAGATCCCCTAGAAGGACTGGGTCCCTACTTCGGACCCAGAGGACGAACCGTCCACCTGAGAAATGACGACTCGGAGGTCCCCTCGTAGACTGACCCCGATGGAGTGGAAATTGTGTATGAGTTACGAATGGTTGGAGTTGGAAATGAGAGGGAGGTCGTCTCTCTGAGTCCGTTGTCGTCGATCGGTCTTGAATCAATGTAACAAAACACCCATAGATCATAAGTTTCAACCCGGTCGTATGACCAAAAGACAAATAATATTATATTTGAAAGGTAATTTCTATTGAGATTCCCCTTTTGACAACAAAATGTCTTTCGATAATTCATAAAATTTTACAATTTCCGATACCGTCTTCTACTAAGTATCAACTCCCTCCAAATCCTTTGTGAAAGAAACACCTTTGAGGGAGAGGATTACCAGTGTGTTTCATTGACCGCGTACTGGGACGACGAGGACTGTTCGTGTCTTTTTCACTGTGAGACAACGGGAGAAGGGGTCTTACTTACTCTTCGCTGAAGATGTGGTAGGTAGGAGAGTTGTGGACGGGTAGGGAAGACCTCTTCTAGACAGACGGGAGACAGACGGGTCAGTACCTAATTTTTACTTTAAGTATAGATTGTCCAGATTCAAATCGGTGTCCTTTGCCCTCGTACACCTTCTGGGTTTCCCACTCGGTTCGAAACAACTTCCTACCCGTGTAATAGAAAAGACTTGGAAGAAGGACGGGGAAAAACCCTCCCCTCCCCACCTCCGAGTCGAAACCCCTCACCCTCCCTTCACTCCGGACAACTTAGACAAAGGACCAACCGAAACACCCGCCACAGAGGGGAGAGACAACAGTGTCACGACCGAGAGTTTAGACACGACACATAGTAACCCTGGTTCGCTACGGATGAAATCCTATATGATATTTTTTATAAAACCACTGCTTTTATTGGGTTTACTCCTTAAATTTTTGGAACCGGTGTCTATATTTTACCAAGACACTTCCTTTTTTTTTTTCTTTCAAATTCGGATTTATCAAGATTTTGAATATAGACACATATAGGAGATCGAAATAATGTTACGCTTGTTAAATGTCTTCAGACAAGATCCTTTCCAATACTCTTCAACGGTCTAGTGTTCACAAAAACACACACAAATAATCAGTGAGTCAGCACAGGCTGAGAAACACTGGGGTACCTGCCATCGGCCGATCCGAGGAGACAGGTACCTTAACAGGTCCGATCTTATGACCTCGCCCAACGGTAAAGGAAGAGGTCCCCTAGAAGGACTGGGTCCCTGACTTGGACCCAGAGAACGTGACGTCCAAAGGGGTGACGTCGTCCGAGAAATGACTGACTCGGTGGCCCTTTTTGAAATGTTCTCAATAATCGAAAGAGAATAGACTACACATTCATCATTCTACCTCGTTGATCTCTTGTTAATGGATCAATGGATCAATAATAGGTGAAAAATTCCAGTAGTTTGATCGATATACTGGAATCCGTAGAGTGGAAGAGCGAGACCTAGAGTCCAAATAATAGACATTCCGTTCTCGTGACCAGGTCCACAGAGGTTTCAGAGGAGGATTGTGACACACCTACTGTTGTGCATCGGTTCCTCTGACGACCCACTTCCACCCTTCTATCCGTTACTCTTGTCGTCTCTGACCCCTTGTGAAAGATCTTTGTTTATACTATAAAATGTAAACGGAGTTTTAGTGTCTACTGTTACTAAGATCGACATAACAAGAACTTTGTGTTACAGACACAGGTCTAAGGTCGTATTGGGTCACATGATGTGTTTCTTCCACTAGGTGGTTACACACAATTTAATCAACTGTTTCCGTGGAAGGGACCTATAGAAAATTTCTAAGTTCCGATTACGAGCTAAAAAATGTTGTCGGTTCTATACCTTTACTGCAAGTCAAGTCAGCGAGTCTGCACAGGTTGAGAAACGCTGGGGTACTTAGTGTCGTGCGGTCCGGAGGGACAGGTAGTGGTTGAGGGCCTCAAGTGAGTCTGAGTGTAGGTAGTCCAGTCACTACGGTAGGTCGGTAGAGTAGGAGCCAGCAGGGGAAGAGGAGGACGGGGTTAAGGGAGGGTCGTAGTCCCAGAAACGGTTACTCAGTTGAGAAGCGTACTCCACCAGTTTCATGACCGCAAAGTTGAAATCGTAGTAAGGAAGGTTTCTTTAGGGTCCCGACTAGAGGAAGTCTTACCTGACCAACCTAGAGGAACGTCAGGTTCCTTGAGAGTTCTCAGAAGAGGTTGTGGTGTCAAGTTTTCGTAGTTAAGAAACCACGAGTCGAAAGAGGTGTCAGGTTGAGAGTGTAGGTATGTACTGGTGTCCTTTTTGGTATCGGAACTGATCTGCCTGGAATCAGTCGTTTCATTACAGAGACGAAAACTCATACGATAGATCCAACCAGTATTGAAAAGAAGGTTCCTCATTCGCAGAAAATTAAAGTACCGACGTCAGTGGTAGACGTCACTAAAACCTCGGGGGTTTTTTATTTCAGACTGTGACAAAGTGACAAAGGGGTAGATAAAGGGTACTTCACTACCCTGACCTACGGTACTATAAGCAAAAGACTTACAACTCGAAATTCGGTTGGAAAAGTGAGAGGAGAAAGTGAAAGTAGTTCTCGACAAATCAAGGAGAAGTGAAAGACGGTATTCCCACCACAGTAGACGTATAGACTCCAATAACTATAAAGGGGGGGTCGTTAGAACTAAGGTCGAACACAAAGAAGGTCAGGTCGTTCATGGTTAGTTACCTACTCACCTAGTTCTTCTACACACACACACACATGTGTATATATGTATGTATATATACCTTGTGTATATATTGTATGTAGGTGTGTGTATCCCCTGATGATGAGTCGGTACTTTTCTACTTTAGGACGGTACACACTGTTATATCTACCTAGAACTCCCATAATCCGATCACTTTAATTCAGTCTGTGTGTTTTTGTTTATGGTACACTGAAGTGAGTTCTTCAGGTTCTTTTTTTTTTGTTTTATTTAATGGGTTGGTTGGTTTTGCTTCGTATATCTATGTCTTTTGTGTCAGCACTAATGATCTCTTCCCCGTCCCTTTCCTCTTTGCCTAGTTTCCCCAGTTGATATACCACTACCTACTTTTAATTTAAAAACCACCACTCGTATATCTTCATCTTTATGTTACAATGCGTGTACTTTGTATGTCACGACATTTGATTAGAAATTGGAGTTGAAAAAATTTTTCCGATTACTGTCTTCCTGATGACTAGTTACTTTTTCTCACCTTTTAGTTCGCCAATCCTCTTCTTTCTTTCTCTCCCGTTTTTCCTCTCACTCGTTCCCTCTTTCCTTCCCTTTTCTTGACTGTCTGTATGTTTGTCAGTTAAGAACAATAAGCTCAAGCAGTTCTAGGGCATTTAGAGGTACTTGTTCCGTAATCACTTGTCGGATTGCAAATTCCTGCATCAGATCGCATTAAGAACGTCCACCACCCTTGAATCTCCGGACATATCCCTCCCGAAGGGCCCACCGCGGGCATCAGTTCTTAGACGGACGGTCACACCCTCTGAGTTCTCTGCACGCAAACTAGGGACTCAACCCCTCTAGAGGACCTCCTCCTTTGCCGTTGAGCAAGGTCATAAGAACGGACCCTTTAGGGTTCCTGTCTCCTCAGACCGCCCGGTGTCAGGTACCCCAACGTTTCTCAGTCTGTGCTGACTCATGCACGTGTGTGTCCCTCCTAGTCCTACAAATATTGTCGTTTCTTGACCTGTGTTGTCTTTATAGAAAATCACGTATTTACCTCATATGTTGTACGTGGTCGTAAAGGTAGTCAGTTTTGAGTAGATAGTTAACCTGATAAAGAAAGTGTGTAGGGACGGGTCTGGTGACGTAGCACGAGCGTATACGTTTTGTGTAGTTGAGGTCGTGACAATCTAGGACGGAGGATGGCCTGAGACGTAAACAAAGCGCTTTTAATAAAACTAGGTTGGTCTTAGTATTCGTGTGTCCTGGAGGAACAAAGATCTGATTACCAAGAGTTTTAAAAACCAGAGTCCTGGGAAAATATATAAAAATTTTTTCATAGTTCCCGGGGTTTCTCATAAAAGAAAACAACCAAAATAATTATAAACGTCATAATCTTTTATTTTAACTCTTAATTTTAGAAAGAATAAAATTTTTACTCACATAATAATGAAGAATTAGATTAATAGTGTAAACTGTTAATTGATAAACAAATTTTTTTATCGTTCTTCTCGTTCTGACAAAGTATGAGAATATTAAGAAAAATTACAGACCGACGTCTCCTCTGTCGACCTAAGTATATAGACGAAGACATTAGTCAGACGACACCACACGATAAAAACAACTGTGCATGCTTGCTTTAGACAAGACTTCAATACATCAATCATGAAAGATCCGGAGCCCTCGAGACACCTAGTGTGAAATCTTGGTGACAAAATTTAGTGGGAGGTAAGACGGTTTTCAACAGAAAGTGTGTTTGTGTCAGTACAGTAAAGGGTGAAAGGAGTTTAGTACTTACCGACGGATACCGAGTGTCCCAACTCAGGTGTGGCGTGTTTTGGGGAAGGGTACAACAGACAGGTTTGAGGTAATGACGAGACAGAATATATGGTCATGGGACCGGTGGAGGTCCAAATGTATGTACGGACTGGACAAGAAGAACAACTACAGAGACTCAGAGTTGAAAGGAGAACGATTCTGAGGATACTTAGAAAACGTTGGGGTAGGTTTCCAGTGGAGGAGAGTCTTCGGAAGAGACTAAGTGGGAAGGAAACCTCAAATGAAAAAACGCAAAATTTATGAATAACAAACTTATTCATTGACTTTATGAAACGTAATTTAAGGTTTTCCCATATGGTAAGCTACTATTCATCTGAAGAAAGGGTGTAGATAGGGAAGGAGAGGATCCTCCTTTGGTGACACTGACCAAGGAAGATGTAAGGTCTCAACGAGATCTGTATTTATTCGTATAGTAAAGAAAATGGGTTTACCGTAAGATGATATACGTGAGTCCAGTCAAGTCAGTGAATCAGTACAGGTTGGGAAACGCTGGGGTACTTGACGTCGTGCGGTCCGAAGGGACAGATAGTGGTTGAGGGTCTCAAGTGGGTTTGGGTACAGGTAACTCAGTCACTACGGGAGGTTGGTAGAGTAGGAGACAACAGGGGAAGAAGAAGACGGGAGTTAGAAAGGGTCGTAGTCCCAGAAAAGTTTACTCAGTCGAGAAGCGTAGTCCACCGGTTTCATAACCTCAAAGTCGAAATCGTAGTCAGGAAGGTCACTTATGAGTCCTGACTAAAGGATATACGTGACGAGATATGAATTGTAATATCGAATCTGTCGGAAGGTGTGATAGTTTATTTTTAGCCGGGGTAAAAGAATTATCAACGTTCAATATAAAATTTTTGTTTCGAACAAACAGGTCGGTGGGGGGTAATTGACCTATACACCAAAGGTTAGAAAACGACGTCGTTTATAGGAAGATGTATCTAGTCAAATGTGTACACTTTCTGAGACGTCGTGATTATAGGTCCTTACTTAGACGACCCAGGTTCCCTTACATATAAACATTCAAACTATTTGTGACAGTTTGACAGGAGACATTTCCGAGAAGATTAAACATGAGGGTGATGGTACGTACTCTCCAAGCTAATAGAAACGGTTCGTCACAATAGTTTGAAAAATTAGAGACAGTTATACCATCTACTTTTTACTATGGAACCAATTCAAATTTACCTATAAAGATATTCTAGTTTAGAGATCTCAATGTGATAGGTTTTACTATCGGTGAACTCTGTACACCGATAAATTCAAAATTAATTCCTTTTAATTACCGAGTCTACCATTTCTTCGACAGACGTAACGTCCTCTGGGTCCAAACTAGGGACCCAATCCTTCTAGGGTACCTCTTTCCTTACCGATGGATGAGGTCATAAGAACGGACTTAAGGTACCTCTTTCTTCGGACCGTCCAATATGTCAGGTACCCAACGTTTCTCCGTCTGAACTGAACCCACTGATTGTGTGTGTGGGTTTATTGTGAATTTTGAGTCGAGGAATCGACGCGGTCGGTGTACGGTGCACGAGTTATCGGTAGGCACCGACAACCAAAGACACACTCCGTCTCGTCTGTGTCTTGTGGTCGTAGTGTTGCATTTCAAGACGACCTGTCACGACGAGAGCGGGACGAGACAGGCTACCGGTGGTCCTTGGGTGTGCACCCAAGACTCGTGAGTTGTACACCGAGCACACTTCACTCTACACGAGGCTCACCTATTATGTGCGACCTTAAGGTTCTGAGTCTTGACATTTTTATCTTACATTTTGCAGAGGAATTATTAGACATACACCTAACGCACAACTTTACGATCACAAACCTATATGACTCAATTTGTGTAGTAATTTTAATTAAAGTAGACAAAGAAAAATAAAGACAGTGCACCGATTGATCCTTTAAATTTACATGTACACAGAGTGTGAGATAAAGATCACTTGTTACGACGAGGTTACCCGTGTCACGAAAGAATTCCACACCCAAAATCGTAAAAAGGAAAATGTGTCTTTATTCACGTCAATGATAACGAATATTTCTTTTTCTCTGAGTGACCTTAGAGAAAAGAGGAGGAATTGGAAGGAACGAAGTACGTTATCCCACCCGTCGTTTAACTCTTTCCCGTCGTTACTAGAACTACTGCTTGTTTGACTTTGTTCAGTCATCTGCAGGGTGGACCCACCGACGTCCGTCCTTGGTCTCCGTAGCGACTGGGGCTCGTCTCGGACTAAAGGACCACGGACAATTTTGTTACGTGGTCTCTTGTTTCACGGAAGCTTTGATTCTTATCTTCTCACCGAGGTTTATTCTAAAGGTCCTGACGTCCTTGTTTAAGGAGGGGACGTGGCGGGATTGGGTGGAAGGTGGGAACCGAACTGTTTGCCGGACAGGGTCGGGGCGGGAGGGACGTAAGAGTTCAGACATGTGTGTCTGCCTCCTGCCTCATCTTTCTCCTTTGGATCTCTTTCTCCACCTACTGTTCCCGACGGGATTTCCCGACTGCGGTGTTACTAAGATACCAACTCTGTACCGCACATACAAAGACGGTGGACACAGAAATCGATCCTTCCGCTTCTTTTGAGTTAAAACGTTGTATTTGGTATTTGAACTATCTAGTCTTGTAAAAGATTGGTACATGACTCCCTTATTCTGGATTAATATAGACTTACATTCAGTAGACGAAAGATACACTTGTATCCAGTAGACGAATCCCCTTTTGTAATTAAATAATAATAATAGTAGTAGTAGTAATAATCGAAGACACGGAAATTCGTTTACTTTATTGGAGAGACCCAGAGTCAAAATAATAGATATTTTATATACTTGAAAGGATAGAGTAGGTTAGTCTTTCAAAACGCTGAGATACGTATATGTTTTCTTGATAGTGGGTGTGGAAGTCAGAGCAAAAGAACGTCGAAATTTTCTATGAATGACCCGTTGATTGTACTAAATCTGGGACTCGGATTGTGACCGTATGTTTATACCTTTTTGCGAAGAAGGTGACCTACAAGAATTGTCCACGTTCCTTTCTCTTCTCCTGTCTTCACTTTACTTTGTAATCTGGTCTCAAGAAGTGGACCCGGTCGCCAGACGTGTCTGTAAAAGTGTTGATACACGCCAAAAGATTTCCCTTGTAAAGTTCTACGTACACTGAAGTCCTTCCGTCACCCGATCCTTGATACTCTCCGGTTCATGGTACGATTTAAGAATCAGGTACCACCCGCGGACTTCTCAATCGTGGGTTCTGTCACGTGTCCACCGGTACCCCTATTTGTGTGTTCGTCAAACCTAGTCTCGAGGAAACGTTTCAGGTGGAGAAACGGGAGTACAGTCCCTATTAGAGAGACGTGTGCCGAAGAGAGGTGCCGACACGGAAGTGATTGGGAGAGGAAGGAGTGCAGTCTGATGTTCGTAAGTTGTCCGGTTCTATCATAGAGTAGACAAACTGGACCCTACTGACAACGACGGGTTTCTCCCCCCTGAATACCACCCAATCAACCCTCTCTTACTTTATTGGGTACACTTTGTAGTAACGACCAGTCGTAGGGATTTCATGATCGTCTATAATTAAGTAGCATATACATAAATCCTGGATTATGTTCGGTCCGGAATCCGACCACCAAGAGTAGCAGAAGTAGTGAATAACCATGGTATAAATAGAGGGGTTGTGTCGTGTCATGAGGTGTATGCACTTTTCACAGTCCACGAGTCAGCACAGACTAAGAAACGCTGGGGTACCTGACATCGGGTGGTCCGAGGAGACAGGTGCCCTAAGAGATCCGTTCTTATGACCTTACCCAACGGTAAAGGAAGAGGGTATCATCCGGGGGTTATTTCCGATAAACTCACTCATTTATCTCTACCAGAGACACCATATGGTTAAATAAGAAGTCGTTTCAAGATAGGGGAGAGGACTGGAGGTACCGAACCAAGACAGTGAACGAGACCGGTTACCTTGTCCCATCTGTCCTGTTACATGATGAAGACTCACATCTGGAATTCTTTGTAACACATAAAGACGAACGAGGAGACCCTAGAAGACCAGATGTGTCCTCTTATATGTACACCCAATCGAGTGTCTCGACGTACTCTGTCTAGGTGTCTTTTGGACGTGGGAACACTCGTACTCTTATTTAAGAACTATAACGAACGGGGACTCTAACCCCATCAACAATGAGTCGTTTTCGACTGACTCTGTATGAGGATATGGGTATTGGTCTTTTAAGTTCGTCTCTCACCGACCGAGACCAAAGAGAATGTCACCCTAAAGTCGTTGATCCAGTAAAACACCGAGAAAGATCGTGTGAAAGAGATTCGACAATTACAGGGTAAACCTCTTCTACCGTCCCCTGTGTCTCTGGGTATAAAACCGGTAGAACCGTGGACCGTGTCTCAGTTTGGGTTTCGAACAAGAATCCGTCGCAGACTACATACTTTCCTACCCGACCGACAATCGAGACCACCCTTCCTCGTAACAGTTTTTAGTGTCGTCCGTTGTTGAACCCGGGTCTGCGAGTTTCGGTGACCGAGACGTCAGGGGTCACACCCTTCACCTCGACCACCACTGTTTCTTAGTAAAGTCTGGTACACGTCGTCTGGTTCCCCATCAATAACATTGCGTAAAATCCTTTGTGTAGTACCATAAATCACTGAAATCGTGAGGATGACGAGTCCTACTTGGATTCAAGTTTCGGTTTGGTTTCTTGTTGATCTATTAAATTTCTTTTTGTCATTCACTTTTTATTGTCACTTTCACCATACCCCTATACCCTGTGTATTGACGTCAAATCCTTTTGTGACCAGGATGAATTCAGAGTAAAAGGATGTTTAGTGTTAGTATCGATCGTAAAAACTCGTGGATATACTACGGGACAAAGTCCTCAAAGTGTCTATGATAAAATATTTGAAAAGCATCGTAGTCTTCGTCTATGATAGTAGAGGTAAAGTGTCCACTCCATTGAGTTCGGTCCTCTCTATTTCTTGAACGGGTTCCAATTCACCGTCACTCCCACACTTGAGTCTCACGATGGAAGGTCCCAGGTTAATACAGGGACCTCTTGGACCGTCGGTCCCTGGACGTCGTCACCGGTTCGAATGGACGTTTCGGAGCTTGAACTGGGGTTTGAGGACTGAGGGTCCGGTCACGAGGGTACGGTCGAGGGTACCGTCCATCACTCTTGTGACCCCCAAATACCGTCCCCACCCACCCCAGACACTCTTTGTTCCCTCTCTCCATATCATTTACGATGTTCCTTCTGAACCCTCCCTTCTCTATCCCTGTATTTATTCCGACTGTTTATCTCCGTCCGTGAGTTCCCTACGCCTTGTGAATCTTATACCTGTTTTAATAAGTCTTTCTCTCCCGACCGTCTCGTTCCCGACCGTGTGTGTCCGACGAAAGACTCGAGGAGGGTTCTCTGGGTGGGCGGTACCGAAGGGGTTCACTGTAGGTGCACCAGATATAAATCCGTGATTTCAGTGGGTAACAAAGAGAGGGTTACCTGCACGTCCCAGTGGTGGGACTGGAACGGGAGAGGCTCAGTGTGACGACTCACAAGGTAGTTCTGTCCGGAAAAAATCCTAGACCGAACTCAGTTAAAGGGGAAGGTACCGTGGGTGAGCCACAAGACCCTTTCCACATTTTCGTACCGACCTTGACCCCGAGATTTTACTTCATGACTGAAGAGACGCATTGTGCGACGAAGGAAGGGCGGTGTTCTAGGTTAGTCCTGGTACAAAGTGACCTCTATATTCTACAAAAAGTCGGGATACCAACGACTCGAGAATCTGTGATACTTAAGTAAAGAGACCCTCGGTGACTGTAGATACCAGTCGTTCTGGACCCTGTACCCAGTACAAACGACTCACCCCCGAGACAAGAGTCGTGACAGCATTCAGTGAAGTGAATGAGGAGTTCTGTTGGGATATTCCACCCGTGATAACTAATGGGGGTGAAATGTTCCTCTTTTGTGTAACTATCCAAACCATTGCACGAACCCTAATGTGTCGACCGTTCTCCGTTTAGACCCTGACTTTGGATGTTGATGCACCAAGATTTTGCGACGGGAATTGACAATGTGAGGTGGTAAGGACGTGTCTGGAGTCTTCTACCTGAATACTCTGGAAAGTTCCCAAAGAGGGAAGAGAAAGGGAGATGAGTGTAGGTCGAGGGTTGACGGAGAGGATGTGGGTCTGAGTTGAGAAGGTCTAGGGACGAGATCTCTGAGAGTCTCTTTCAGAGGTTCTTTATGTTTAAATAAGTTATGATAAAAGTTCTCGCCTTAATTCCAGTTATCGGTCCGTCAGTCTATGTAAAACTCAAGGTCATGTATATGGACCCTTTTGCACATTCATTTTCGTAAATAATTTAGTGAACTGAAACTTTGTCCTTTCTGTTCTCTTGATAAAAAATGAAAAACAAATTTTCAGTATGGAATCTAAGTATAGTCTCAACTTTGCTCAAATCTCTGTAGAGACAAACTGTCCACACTTTGACTCAGGTCTCTTCCGTCACTGAATAGCGTCTACGGAGAATACATCCACGGTCGACCTGGTTCCGTTTGTAGGCGGTTTTACTCGAATAAACGTTTGCAAAATCTCTCGTTTCACAATATCTTCTACGGTGTGAACTATGCTCTATATACTTCTCGGAACAGTAATTTTAGTAGTTCACGTGGGTGCCGGTTCTTACAGTAAAGACCTAGGTAAGACGGACTCGGACTTCGGACTGGGTGACCATTGGTAGTTCCTCTAGTCTTCGTCTCATAGATAGGAACGGTGTAGGTTCAAAATGGTAGTAGGGACGTTTCGCCCCTACTACTATTGTCGGTTGGGGATGTCACTACATTCTTAAAATACTCGACTACGTTCATTACACTTGTGACAGATTATGTGTAATCGATAATGACATTATAAAATTATAATATAATTGATAGGGACTTCATATCATTTGGTATGTTTTATTAAAGGTATAGATTATTGACGATAGGTATAGACATAATGATTAAAGGCATAGAGTTTCCGAATTTTAAATAAGAAATAGTCCCACTCACTTATCGCTCCACTCACTGTACCCTTTCCTTTTTGTATCGTTTTAGTGTGTATAGTGTACTTTTCTAATTTTTACATACAGATATTACCGGTA
Source organism: Capra ibex (assembly GCA_006410555.1). Classification (NCBI taxonomy): domain Eukaryota; kingdom Metazoa; phylum Chordata; class Mammalia; order Artiodactyla; family Bovidae; genus Capra; species Capra ibex. Next base: position 38,464,614 of record SJYO01050590.1, on the reverse strand, counting down.
CATGATCTGAACCTTAATCATAATGTTTGTAGTCAGAATCTTTGTGTTAAGACCACTTTCTTTGTCTTTTTCGTTACTCCTAAAAGAACCTGTGTAGCAAAACCGAATAGGTTTCGAAATTGTGAATGGGTGTTTGTTTGTTTTCCTCATCTCTCTCATCTCGAAGTCCCGAGGATTAGTGACAAGACGGGTACCTTTGTATTGTAAAGGTCGGTGAAGAAGACTTTAATGAGTTTGTCCGTGGTCATGATGACTACTCTTATGGTCACTCAGACTCAGAGGGGACCATAATAGACCGGAGTAGAAGGGTTACTACTTGTGTAAGTTTTGTGGTCTTAAAATTCCTTTGAATACTTTTCTTAACGAGGTGCGTCTTACTTGAAGGTTTTGACTCAAATCCGTAGAAAGTTAGGTTTCTTCTTTTCCAGTACTTTTAGGTGAAACGATAAAATTGTGTGTGTGAGTATGTGAGTGAATGAAAAAGGAAGGGTAAATTACTTTTGGGCACAGAACATTTTTAATTTTATGACCGTACTACCTCGTTTCTTGCTTTCGGGGGGAGGGGAACGAGAGAAGGTTAGTGTCTACGATTTCCTTCGCGACTGTCACTCCGTGAGGTGTATTGGGTGGCAGGGGTGGTTCGTGTTTGTAGACACCAGAATTCGTGTTGGCGTGTCGAGAAAAGACTAAGTACATGAAGTCGATCCGTCTTCATACGGAGGTAGCAGGGTCCACGAGACTCGCGGAGGAACTAGTCAAAGAACCCTCTACGTCTGTCGACGGGGGAGGGTGTGGAGTCGAGGACCTTACCAGGTCGGTCCGAACCCACCCTTGACTCTCGGGCAGATGGGGACCAGGACGACGTCCCTCGAATGGACTCACGCTTGTTTCTTCGTCGTGGTGTGGTACCCCGCGAGGCTGGAGTAGGTGTGTCTCAGGGGGCGGGGATTGACGCCGCCGCGGGAAGCCTGCCCTAAGAGACTCGTCTCGTCTCGTACGAAAGGGAGTTCCTTGAGGAGGGGTGATGAACCCGACATGCTGTCCTTCACTGTCCCCCGGTAGTCAATGTAACAGTCTGCGGCTCTTGGTGTGGTCGGGCCTCGAGGGGTGGAGGTCGCCAAAGGAACGGCCGACGACGAAAAAGTCTCGTGGGACGGAGGACCGTAAGTTTCCGTGTGGTCTTTGAGTCAAAGACCGACCGTTGAGGGTCGGACATTCCTTGTTGTTACGAATTCGCCCAGAGGTGGATTTCGGTACGACCCGTAAGGCCGTCGAGATTTCCCGAGTGACGGTCCTACGGTACGAAACATCTGGGTTTGCAACCCCACTTTACCTATCTCTTCCCTGTGACCCTCCTCTCGACACACACACGAGTTTCTCCTTAGTTGTCAGGTGAACTTGAAGTGGGTCCTCAGTCCCGGGACGGACCGTACGTTTCAGATGCGACTTAGGATTAAAGTATCGTTGAGTTGTTTACTCTCACTACCATTTGTGAGGTGGGTAGGCAAGGAAAGAAAAAAAGGATCTGTTTAAAAGAGAAGTCTCTGGGAAGTTTTCTCAACGAAGATCTTTGGAGAGAAAGTCGAAAATTGTCCTGATTGTTTTCCGGAATGACGAGCGGAGGCTCAGGACTGCCTTTTTTGAGCACCGACTGTAAAGAGTAAAATACTTGACCCCTAGAGTGGTTACTTGTGGCACGGGATCAGGGGACGGAAACTGTTCTGGGTCTGAATAACCCACTCTGTCAGTACACTTGATGTTCCAAAGTCTACCTTTGGCACGGATAAGTTGGGAAGTGGTGTTTGTTTAGTTGTGGGAATGGGAGGATCGTGTCACCGTCTCCCTGAACTTGGGTTCCTCTGTATTGAGGTCCCATCGAAAGTTAAGAATTAAAAATAAAAAATCAAGACATTGTCCCACCCATAAGCTAAACGTTGGTAGAAAGATTGACATTGAAAGTCGTCTTTCTAAATCGGGTCCTGAGGAGTTCTGTAAGAATATTTACGTGTCTAAAAATTCTCGGAAACGGACAGAGTCGGGACTCATGTTACCCCCCTGAGTAGTTTCTGTCTCCCATGTAAACTATTCGAAGTTAGGTTCTGAGTTGGAGTCTCGAATTGTCTTTACGAGATGGACGGGTAAGAACCCGGTCGTCGACCCACGATTGTAAACCAGGGACTTCTCACTCAATGTATTCGTACGATACCTTCCTACGCGGTCCGACACCGTCACGTTTCTACTTGGTTTCTACTGGTCTTTGTTTTGTTTACGACGGTCCTTAAACGTTTTTCACAACTCCCTCGGTTCTTTAATGACTCGGACCGTTTACGTAAAAAGTATCCCTGTTTAAGACCCTTCCGAAGAATCTCGGTCTCTGTGTACCCGTCCTAAGACTCCCCACAAGTTCCCGTTCCCGTCACCCCACATCTGGGTATACTCGTAAATCCTTCTTTCCGTTTATGAAACTTTCATGACGATACTGTCCGGACGTAGGACGAAGTCTCTCGTACTGCCCCCAGGGTGGACAGACCCCTTTCTCCCTTCACTTTAGCGACACTTTTCCGAGTTCGGGAAGTCCGTTCGTACACCCAGTGGAGTTCCGGATATACACCATGGAGGAACCGGTCCGTGGGTCCTTTGTGAACCATTTCACACTTTTAGTTTGTCGCCACAGGTGTTTTTTACCCGAAGTCGATCAGGAGTCCTAGGAGATAAAAGGTTTCGGTCTGGTGGGTGTTTCGTTTGGACCCCATTCGTAACGATACCCCCTTCCCCCCCTCCCCTTCACAAGGATTTTTCCGAAGGACGAGACCGGAGCACGTATCTTTTCCAGGACTAAACATATCCTGACATTTATTCGATTCGAATTGGTCGGGACCGTCATCGAGTTGATTATTTCTTACGGTTAAGAGACTCCTGGTTCCTGGTTCCCAAGAAGGGGTATTCACGTCCGTGAACTTAGGACCTCCTTAAAGGGAGACGTCCCCGGGGTCGGTGGTTCTGATCCCAAGTGGGGTCCGTCCTTGGTTTCCGTTACACTCCACTAGTGTCCCGTGACCTCAAAGAAAGAAAGGACCCCCTCCTTCCCATGTAAGTGTACTTGATTAGGATCTTACTAATTCGGATTGAAGGCCCGACGACTGACACTTACTCTTTCTTCTTAGCTTTGGACACCCGACGTCATGAAACACCTTCTCCACTTTGAACTCACCCGAGACCCCGTCCATCGGTGTCGTCTCCCTCCCTCCCGCCCTCCTGGTCGTCTCGGGGACTGTCCTCTTTTTCCCGTGTCGGACGTTTTCCCTTCCCTTCTCGGTCCGCGCCGGGAAGGGAGACTACGGGGTCGAAACTGTCCTTCTTGTTGAGGGCATTACTCTAGCGGACCCGTCTCCCGTGGAGCCTCCACATTCAAGTGAAACTCGTAATATTACTCTCGAATATTTCCATACCCTACACCCAAAAGAGGTGTACCGTAGATTCTATGGTACCTGATAAGTTTGTGCAAAAAGATGACTATAAATGTAAAATTTTCATGGGATCACAGTAATATTATGTAAGCTTGGTGTGTCTTCATATATCACATTGTTCACTTAGAAGGGTTTCCGGAGCTAAAAACGGAGTGGTGTTAGGGTGAACGGTCTCCGTGACACAGTTTTGGTCTCCGTCTATTCACTTTTAACGAGTCAGTACAGGCTGAGAAACACTGGGGTACCTGATGTCAGACGGTCCGAGGAGACAGGTACCCTAAGAGGTCCGTTCTTATGACGTCACCCAACGGTAAACCCCCACTTGTTTGGATTTGCGGAAATCCTGGTCCCCCATTCCCTACCCTTTCTTCACCGAACCGTCCGTGACCTGTGGTGACTGTCGTGAACGGAATCCTTTCAAGGTCGAATGACCTCAGGGTTCCCTGATTACCGCGTTCACTTGTCTGTAAGGTTAAAAAGTTCTCTTCGACCCTTAAATCCTAAAATGTACTTTAAAGGGTTAAAAATTAACGACCGTTGATTAAGTAGAAAAAATTTTTAAGATACGTTCGGTGTGTTTCGTGTCAACGACCACCTGAACTGGGTTCCCGGTGGTCAAACGATGGTAACGACCACTAGGAAATCTGTAAAGGAAGGTACATTTGTGTACGTTTGAACACAAAATAGTGAAAAATTTATGTAAACAGGTTTACGTTTCGAAATTTGTAATGAAATCGTGAACGAAAGAAGTGAATTATAGTAGAAAGGTGTAACAAGTGTAGAACCTGACGAGACGTTTCGTGAGGTACCATGCCCTCGTGGAAACAAGTAGTCGAGGCCGGGACACCTGTCAGTCGTTCGCAATTCTCTGTGTGCACTTTACAGTGGAGAGTCAACGAGTAAGGACTGTTACATTGAGTACTATTTTCACGTGGACACGTGTCTATAATTTTTCAGGATTTCAGTATTAATGACTTTGGTAATTACTACTGACGTCTAAAAGCTACAAAATTATACTCTTAAAATTTTAAACTAGGAGCGTTGATAGAGGTCCACCCGGAATGATAATAGAGATGGTATGTCTAAAAAATTTTTGAACTCTACGTTCGGCCACCACACTCGGACGGGGTCTCCCGGATCTCCACCGTCCCAACCCACCCCTCGGCCCACCCGACTGGAGTCTCGCGGACGATAGACGTATATCGGGATCCTGTTTGACGGGTTGTGAACGGGACCCTATCGGTCTTAGACTGTATGTCGTTTACAACTGACGTTTGGTGACCTCCTTTCTTCCTGGTGATTGTTTGTCCTGTTAAGTCAAGAATATTTCTTTTCGGGGTAAAATTTCAAGATGAAGTATGAGTCAGTTTCATATAAGATGTATTTAATCTCATCTACAATTCTTCCTTTTTTTTTTTTTTGGTTTTGTTTTTTGATACTTTAAGACCCCCACCCTCAAGAGTCCCATACTATGAAAAGAAATTTATACACTTTGGACTTAGTAATCTATAACAGTTACCCTTTGATGGATCTTCCGTGGATATCCAAACGTTTTTTCCAGGGACAAGAAGGTGTGGACCACTTATTGACGTCACCATCGATGAAGAATAACTTGAGGTTTCTCTGATCGTGGTTTTATCCCCGGAGTAATTCTAGCGTGGGGAGGGGGTGAAGGAACACAGTGATCTCGAGTTTCACTACACGAAGAATACGACAATCGGATAATTGAATATCGTTCTCGACAACGCTCCAAAGTTCGGTGAAAGAGTGCTTTTTATAATAAAATTTTTTAAGTGGTCCCGGCAGTATTCAAGTAAATGTATTTTGTTCTACCACTCTAAAGTCGGCTTAATAAAGAAGTAATTTTCGACCACTGATTACCACCAACAAAGGTAAGTTTAAAAATAAGACTAAAGAAAATAAGTTGGAGAAAGGATAAACGTGGGTTCTTCGGTATCTAAAGTGTTTTCTAGTCTTCAACAGACCCTTAAAGTCCCGAACACTGGTATAGGGTCAACTACGGAATGTAAAATTTTATTAAGGTGTTTAACTTAACTTTTTATCCATCATTTTGTTAGGGTAATTTTACCTCATCTTCGTCATTGGTTTAATTTTATCATATGACGTGGAACGAACTCGGTTCCAAGGTTGCAATCTTTGCACAATGTAGTGTCTAGAATCAAGGACTCCGACAACAGTTTAAGTTTAATTCCGATCCTTCTTTGTTTTAAATGCGACACCACCTCTCCCCTCCATGTCATTATGAGAAACCATAATGATCCAATCGTCCGTATTACGTACCGTTCGGTCATCCTTTATTTCTCTTGAAGTTTCATTAAACCTCGGACCCTCAAATGAACACCAGTGTGTAAAAATAACGTATTAAAGTATAGATGAGGAACCACGACCTTCACACCAATTTAATTCGTTTTGAACTTGTTCGACCCCGTAGGACCCCCTCGTCCAGGTCTGAGGTGTGGTCCGGTCACAACCAACCTTCGTTCTACCAAACTGAATTCTCTGACAGTGGTAAACTTTTACGATTACAAGAAGGTCTCGGGAGGAATTATGGAGTCGAGTTGTTCTATTGTCGTACGGCTCTTCTTACACCCTCGTCTGGACCGCCGGGTCCCAGTTCTTACTTATTTATCTTTTCAGAAGTAGATAACGACGTTGTGTTCTTGATTTTTATTTACTCCGAACTTGTGTCTCCAGAGTTGTCTAACGATTAGGACTCCCGAACAGAACGAACAAAACAATACTCGTTATCGAACTTAGTCAAAAAGAGAGATTTGTTTAGACTTAAAAATAAATAGTGCAAAGAGTGTACTAAAACCGTTGGTTATGTATCTGTCGATAAAATTTTTCGTTTACTTTTTATTCCTCTCGGTAGAAGACTACACGGGACACTTTGTCGGTGATTGGATCCGACCAGGAACCCCAAGATGGAGGAAATTCTTGTACTCGTCCCTTCGGACTTCTTAAAGACGCACCTCGTCTGACCCCGTGAAGGTTCTTCGAGTGAGTTAAAGAATCTTTGCACTTATGGGACTTATGTCAAAAAAGTTTCCTGACAGTTCAGGAGAAACAATTTGATAGTCAATTTTCACTTTGAGGTCGTCCAACGACTGGAGATTGGTCAAGAATCCTTTTTTTTTTTCAAATTTTTGACTAATCTACTATAGCCAGTCGGTTTCTCGAAGGAAGGAACCTTTACTCTGAATGAGAAACCGCAATTTGACAGTTTTGACCAATCTTCATCTTTTAGATTTATACTCCTCCCACCATGAGGATGGTGAACTTATGAGTCCCCCGTAGACCTTTCATTAAACGAATATAGTTTTTTGTTTAGCGCTGTTTGACTTACAGACTCAATTTTTATGTATTGGTTTCGTCTTTAGTAAGAAAATTTTTTCACAGAGCGATCACAAAACTGAGGTCTATAGAGGAATCCCTATTAAAGACCCTTATGGACCGACCGACCTTACTACCTGTCATTTACTTATCCCCTCGAGACACTATAAACCGAGACGGCAAATGATCAACTTACTAGACCATTCAGTGAAGGATTGAAGGAACTGAGAATCAAAAGAGTAGACATTTTGTCCTTATTACTAAAAAGTTCGTCTTTTCCTTCCCAAAACCGCAGTAATATCTATGACAAAGTCCAGAAGGAGACTCGTGTGACTTTTCAACGATGGTTTAGATTCTATCGAAGTAAAAGTAGAACTAAACTTTCTCTCATTCTTTTTCCGTTTCCTTTAACCGTTAAAGAGTAAAAAAGGGAGAAGGAAGGTTATCCGCCCTTTTACCTTTCCGCCAATTTTGAGTTCGGGGTAAATAAAAAATCTACAATATTACGATTGAAGAAACTTTAGGAACACAGGTAGTTTTTTTAAATTTCGAAGTTACTTTTGTGAAGGTTGTTTTATGGTTCTCTAACTTTTCGTACATATGTGTGTACTGAGTCTCGCAGTAAGACGGATGTGTTGTCACTTTCACCAAAAAAAACAAAAAGCAAACCATATATAGACATATGATCTTCTTATTTATAACGGTGAAAAGAGGAATTCAGGTTTAGTCTTTCCTTAGTGGGTTTGTGACCTTTGACCGTTTGGTTCACCCTCCATCAGTCTTTTCGGAAGGAAGGAGGGTCGAGGGTGGGCTCCCTTCGACTAAGACCCACCTTCGAGTTACGGAGGAGGGTCAATCCCGAGACGGGACTCCGACAGGGAAATTTAGTCTGAAGGACCATTCTGAGTCTCTAAAGGCGTACGTCGAAGGACCTCTGTTATATTCTATTTGTTATTTGAAACGTCGTTTTAGAATCTGTTATTCGGGGTGCACCGGTATTGTTCTTCGTTAATATTCGTGACTGTTACCGGTCCCGTAAAGGTTGTCCTTACGTTTAGACACTATTTGTACCCTCTTTGTACGATGGGGTGTGTGGACGTGTTTACTTTAATTAAAGGTTTTTTTTTTTTCGAGGATCGGAGAGTAGTCTGACTCTTTATCGACGAAGGTTTAAACCGTGACGAAAAACTTTTTAGTCACAGATTCTCTTTTCGTTAGTCCAGAAGGAATTTCACGGTGACGGATAATCTGCGTGTAACAACTCCGGTACCCTGGCACACTCAGTGAATGAGGCACAGAGACACTCCCTGTAAGTAGTGGGAGCCCTACGAGACGTCGAGTGGAGGGGTGGGGTCCTATTCCCTTCGGGGTGAAGTCCTTGGTCTCGGGTGTAAGATGGTCTCCTCTGCTCCCGCGGTATGTGAACGAAAGGGTCAAAGGGACCGGTGACCCGTGCTCACTCCGTGACCGTTAACCTCTGAGGGTGGCGTCTGACCCGTCTTCGACCGTCCCTTTCGTCGCCCCTATGACGTCCGACAAGACCACTCCCACCCCCGTCGAGCGTCTCCACCGTCTCTCCCGTCCAGCTCATCGGCACAGGATATTGGTCGTGACCGCCACGTTTGGTACCATACATACGTGTGGACGGGTCGTCACCGTCGTCGCCATTAGAACGTCCTTTACAAACCATCATATTAAACCCAACAAGGGCTAAGGGACTAGGAAGGATTTAAGAGACTCGAAGGTTAAAGGTCAGTTAAGAAAAAGACGAATTAGTCAGTGTCGACCCAAAGGAACAATCCTCAATCAAGTGCACGTGTCTTGTGTCCTGCCCGATTTCGGTCTCCTTAGGTCTTTGGTTAGGGTTTCTTACTAAGACTCGTATTCCTGACTTATATAAGAAAGTGTGAAGGTTAAGTCAGGTTAATGACGGGAAGTCGGACGTTCCGGGACATAGTGAGCCGGGGATAGAGGGACGACCTGGGGTTAGAATGAGAGGAGAGGAGGAAGGAGGATTCGAGGTCCGTGTGTATGACAAGGAGTAGTCTAAGAAAAGACGGAGTCCCGGGAACGTGAAAGAGATGACGTTTGACAAAGGAGGTTGAGAAGTATGACGTCGGCGCAGAAGGAGTATCAAGTCAGGGTCGAATGTCCTTCGGAAGTTACTGGTCAGACAGATTTCCTGGTGTAGGGTGTGTAGTGGTAGAATAGGAAATAGTGTTGTGGGACAAGTAAAGGAAAGGTCGTCTGTAGGACACTAATTAAATAAAGTAATAATTATTGTTATTGTTGGTGGTAACTAGTTCTCCGAACAATGTACGGTCTGTGATCTACACGAGAACGACAACAAGTCAAAGTGATTCAGTACAGGTCGAGAAACACTGGGGTACCTGACGTCGTGTGGTCTGAACGGATAGGAAGTGATAGAGGACCTCGAACAAGTTTGAGTACGGGTGACTCAACCAGTATAATAGGTTAGTAGAGTAGGAGACAGTGAGGGAAGAGGAGGGCGGGAGTTAGAAAGGGTCGTAGTCCCAGAGAGGGTCAATTCAGTTGAGAAACATAGAGTCACCGGTACATAACCTCGAAGTCAGAAAAGTTACTTATAAGTCCTAACTAAAGGTAATCCTAGTTAACCAAACTAGAGGAACGTCGGGTTCCCTGAGAGTTTTCAAAAGAGGTCGTGGTGTTAAGTTTTCGAGGTTAAGAAGGCATGTACTGATGACCTTTTGCTGTCGAAACTGATATGTCTGGAAACACCCGTTTCACTACAGAGACGAAAAATTATACGACAGATCCAAACAGTATCGAAAGGAAGGTTCCTCGTTCGTAGAAATTAAAGTGCCGACCTCAGTGGTAAGTGTCATTGAAACCTCGGTTTATTTTATTTTAGACGGTGATAAAGGTGACAAAGGTGAAGATAAAAGGTACTTCACTGTCCTTACCTACGGTACTAGAATCAAAAAGCCTATAACAAAGTTCGGACGAAAAAGTGAAAGAAGAAAGTGGAAGTAGTTTTCCGAGAAATCAAAGAGAAGCAAAAGACGGTAATCTCACCATAATAGACGTATGGACTCCAACAACTATAAAGAGGGTCGTTAGAAGTAAGGTCGAACACTAAGTAGGTCGGACCGTAAGACGTACTACATGAGACATATATTGAATTTATTCGTCCCACTGCCATATGTCGGAAGTACATGATGAAAGAGGTAAGACTTGGTCAGGTAACAAGGTACAGGTTAAGATTAACAACGATGAATTGGACGTAAGTCCAAAAGGTCCTCTGTCCATTCCACCATACATAAGATTGTACAGAAATTCTTAAAGGGTGTCAAACAACACTAGGTGTGTCAGTTTCCGAAGTCTGTAATATAATTTGAGTAAGTTAAGATACCAGTGGGATACTCTATCCATGAAAAAAAATAGGAAGTGAATGTCTATTCCTTTATCCGAGTCTCCCCAATTCCTTAACAAGTTCGTACCGTCACTACGTTTCTCCAAAACTTGGGTCCGGACGTTATACCCTAGTAATGGTATCCCGAGTAAGTTCGTCGACAGACTGCCGTTGCCTTACTCAGTGTTGGTGTTACGTCCGAGACCTCGGTGTCCCGACTGGGTCGAGAGTACATCGGGTATCGGAGTGTAAAGTCTAGAATGTGGTGTACAAGACAGATAAAAGGTACCTAGGAGGAATACTTTTTTTACGTCGGTCCACACACATTTCTCCCACTCCTTCAGGAAGTGAGTTGTCTCTTCTCGGGTCGAGACACGACTCAGTTGTATGTTTTTGTGGTGCCTCTACGAGTGTCCGGTCTCTGCGTCCGGACGGTTGTTTCGACCGACGAGTGGGACGGTGAAAGGTGTCAGGACCTCGTGGTCAGTGTGTCTCCCTAGTGGTCCCTGATAAGAGTGCAAAGGGGACTCACTTTCGTGGTAAACTTGTCCCACAACCCTTGCACGTCCTCAACGGTCCGACTCCCCTCCTCCTGGTCTTGTTTCCTCTCCTCCGTCCTGTCGTGCCAAGTAGGTCCTTCTCCACTGTACAAGTTTCCCGGACACCTTCCCTGTCCCACCCTTCCGGTCCTCTGTTTTCCGACCTTGGTTCCATCCGTACGGTTCTCTTCCGACCTTGGTTCCATCCGTACGGTTGAGATAGGACATCTTTTACCCCGTTGTACTCAAAAAAACCGTTCTTGTCTGTACTGATCTATTTTTAAGAAAAAGACAGTCATTGTCACGGTACCGATATATTGTGCCCACTCTACAAGACCACGAGATAAACGATGTATAAATTTCATGTGCACGTACTCGATTTTCGGTCTTTGACATTGTTTGTGGTGGCTCTTAAGGTGCAGATACGAAGGACTGAGACAGGGAGACAATATACTCTTCACTCTATTTAAACGGGAACGTTGTTCTCAATTCGTGTCGGTAGGGGAGGACTTGACACTTTGATGTGTCTCGAAAGTGTAGACATTGAATACCTCTTTTCTTCCTTAAGGGGACGATTAACTGACATGTTGAAGTTGGTGGAGACGGGAGTAAGGGGGTCACCCTATTGTTCTTGGAGTGGAGACCCAACACAGTAGTAATTTTACTTTCTGACTGAGAATAAATAAAAATTCTTACAAACTCAGGTGTGTTTCTCGAAGGATAGGACTTCCTCGGAGACGCCTTAAGTCCTTCTCACGGGTCTCTCTGGAAGACTCCGAGTCACTCTGGTCATGTGTCAGTGCCCCTTACCATAGGATTCAGACGTCGACTCCGCCAGACCCTCGTGGTTCCGGTCGACTCTACCACTCCCGTGTCGTAGGCCTTTCATCCAGCCTGTAGTCACCTCCGTCAAATCGTCTTCCTGATCCATTTCCTGAAGATTCGGTTCGTTGGACCTAAGTTTAGAGTCAAGCTAATGAATGACACAACGGAGCCCGTTAAACGAATTAAAGAGACACAGAGTCAAAGTAGTAGACAATTTACTCCTATGATTCTTGGGGGTGCTGTCTAGTCACACTCCTAGTTTGTTTAGTCACGGACCGTGTACGATTCATTGTCATCGTCGAAAATCTCTGACACATACTATTTGTCACTTTAAATGTCGTCCTAGTACCTATGATTTATGGGTGGGCCCTGTTGTTTTTCGTTCATATTCACGACTGTCACCGGTCCTGTAAAAGTTATCTTTACGCTTAGATACGTTTATCGACAACGATGATAGTAATAAATTTTATATATTATAAAACATATCATATATTAGTACATAGAACTTATTTTGAAATAAAAATTTATAACCCAATCCGGTGTTTCAAGCCAACTCAAAAAGGTATTCTACATTACCTTTTTGGACTTTCTTAAAAACCAGATATAATACATTATAATGTATAATGTATTGTTATACATTACAACGTATTGTTATAATGTATTGTGACACGATGTCCTGTACATCAATAATGGATTATATCATTATATTGATAAAATAATACTAACCAACATTGGATTAACTTCTTTCTTACACAGTTGTTGTTACTTCCCAGACTCCTCCCCTCGGCGTCATCGAACACGTCACTGAAAACTAGGGGAAGCCCATCTCGCTGTCACTGTAGTTACACCTGCGGTCTCGGGTAAACGACCCAGTCTCAGACCCTAGACGGTGGGTACTTGACGTACGAACCCTTTCAATGAATCAGGAACTTTGGAACTCAAAAAGTAGAGACGTTTCCTCTATTGTTATAATTTAAGAATCTCAAACATGGTTCGTGGCCACGACTTTAAATACAAAAGTGTCTTTTAGAAAGGTTGTCAGTACACTTAGTATATGTTAATACTACAGATAAAATGTTCACTCTTCTGGGTGTCGAGACTCTACAATTACTTTAGTGATTTCCTGTGTGTCTTTCAGACTACGTTCGGTCGTGAGATTTGGTCGGGAGTTCAAGACGTCTACGTTCTTCGTACTCTTCCTACATGGTGTCGAGGAGACGTCCTGCTCTCTCCTTTGAGGACACACGTGTCCTTAATGGGAAATTCTTCCCACACACAAAAAGTGACGTCTAGGGATGGGAAGTCCGTAAACGATCCGTTACTCTAAGGGCCGACAATTTGTGGATAATAAGTGGTCCGTAGAACGACTTACAGGGTAGCGTAGTGACTGTAGAGTAGTGGTACCGTTGCGAGACTCTGTTGCTGACCTCGTGTGACCCCGAGTCTCTCCAACTCGAGGACCAGGTACCAGTGACTCGAACAGTCACCGTCGTAGGGTGGTGTGCAGACACAGACAGGATGCAAGTGTATCCGAACCTCTTTCCAAGACTTTTGTGGGGACTTACAGGAAGTGTGCGGGGAGAGGGGGAGTAATGGAGGATGAGGCTTTCGTGTGTCGATGAATGAGACATGGTTCTATTACTACTACCCCCGGCTCGTCCCGGTACTGTGTTTGATATTAATGATGTCTGTTGTTAAACGTAAGGTTTAGACTTTACATGAGTCCCGTAGTGACCTCGGGACATTAGTCAAATCGGAGAGGGGTTTAAAGAGACCTTTACTTCTGGATGAGTTCTTTGACTCTGTGCCGCCCCCCACCTACAGACAACCTTTTATACGGAGACGGGGGTCGTTTGACGGTGGACTCCCTTTTGGTACGATTTTTCGCCGGTTCCGACCCGCCCTAGCTTAGGGGTCTCTCCAGTTTAAGAAGGAGACAGTGTCTTGTTTCTTTTGTTGTGGGTCCTGTCACCTGTGTGACTCGTTCTGACCATTTATGACTTTCCGTCCTTTGTGTAATGTATTGTGTACCCGGAGTCACGCTCCGTGTACCTGTGGGTAGGGAGGAGATAGTGACGACAGAACGGCTACTCAGGACGCAGTCCCACTCCCCCGGAAGGGTGGTGTCCCGGGGGTGTTCGAGTCGTCTCCAAATACCATACGTGTGACACTCTTTTTTATGTTGGAGACGAAACCTCTTTCTCGAGGGTCTCTTGGAAAGGTACTTGTGTCTGACGATGTTAGACCCACGGGGGCCCACCTCTTCCTCCCACTCCGGCCTCCTCACCCCCACCTTCTGGGGTCTTAAGAGTTGGGACGGACACCGAATAAAATGAGAATAGACTTGGTGTCTCCGTAAACGTGATTATTAATGCCGAGGGCCCATTCAAAGATTTCAGGACCCATGAACACCTGACCCTAAGTGGTATCGAGGTGGAAGAAAATGATCTCTTCCGTCTGTCTGGTGTGCAGGTAAAGGCAGTGGGGACTAGGACTGACTTCTGACCGTGCACCTTGGAGATGACTCTACTGCAATGTAGAGGTTCTGACGGGGTTTTAGATCTCACAAAGAGTGTGAAATTGCACGGGAGTTTAGGGGACCCGTAGAACTCTTTTTACGTCTACGGCTAAGTCCAGACACCACCCCGGACGTTAAGCCGTCACGAGGGTTCGAGAGTCCACGACAAGGACAATGACGGGGTACCTGGTGTGCGGTTCTTGGAAACGATCCAGTGTACGATCACCGAATTCGTCTATCCTTTTTTTCTTTTTAAGTAATAAAGGATACAAAGGTGGCAGTGCTACAGTTCACCATAGAAATAAGATTCTGGTACTCGCTTCTTCATTTAAGTTCGTAATACGTAGAAATTTCAAAAATAAAGGTTCAATAGAGTCACCACCAATTGTCCTGCGGACAGAAACGTCCTTTTGGAACAACTTCCGATAATTGATTCCTTTTAGGTCGTCTAACAGGGAACCGGGTTCGAAGACCTTTTCGGGACCCAAGAGACTCCAAGTCTCCCGTTGTGTCAACTTGTGACACGAAAGTGCTCGTAAGAGTAGTGACTACGAAGAGAGGAACAGTCGCCTCACCGGGTAGGTGACACAAGATCTCCGACTCGATGGACGGGGGAATCGGGTGGTCGTATCCATCCCTGGAGAACTCTCGAACTCGTGACAGAGGAGTCAGTGTCCAATGTGGTAGGGTTGGTCTGTCCGTGGGATTATTTTAGTAGGTTGATTAAGTTGTGTACAAAAGAAAAAAATTAAAAGAATTGACCGATCTCGACCGACGGGACAGGGCAATACGTTTGTCATGTGTTACTTAACAACTATCGTAGAGGAATGGCAACGGTTGTATTTGGGACGGTCCGGTCGTCTTTACTCGGGCCACTGAGATTCGTTGTTATCAACGTACCCAAACAAATGTATTTGTGTTGATTGTTGTCCACTTTTACAAAAATAGAGGAGGATAACGATTTGGTCTCTGAAGACTTTAACTCAAGACCTTTATTTTGGTTTACAGTTTACACTCTTGTCTTCCGTCAAATCACCACTTGTGGGTCTTTCGGTTGAGACACGAAGGATGTGTTTGTGTGTTCATCTGTGTCTAAAAACATGGTGATTTAGTTGATTGAATAAACATAACAGACAAAGAACGGAGTGTCATTCCTAAAAAGAAAGGACAAGAACAGGGGACGTGAAAACCCGTAAACGGAAAACTGAACCCATCGTCTTTATAAAGAATTATATAGTTTATTCAAATTATAGTAATTTATTGTATTTTAATGTGTATTCTCTATATTCTCCGTTGTGATCAGAGATTTAGTTTTGGGATTTTATCCTTTTTTTTTTACGGTCACCTCTTCCCTTCTCTTTACCTGTAAAGAATTTCATCTCTCTACTACAAGTTTCTCATCCATCCGAGGTCCCTCCCTCGGACACTATATGGTGCAGTCTTACTGATTGCTTTGTTCTACCTCTTCGGTGAAGGACTCGTTACCCACAACCTCTTTTACTTCTCGTTTCACTCCTGTTCGACAAATCGTCGTGTGTACGTCCCGGAGACTCAGTGAGACCTATTACTCTACTCATATAAAAATTTTCTTCCTTTTTTCTGTGCTGTAGTTCTGACAATCTGATCCGTCGTTCTCCGAAATAATACACAGTCCTTGTCGTTTAGAACAGGTAAACATGGTTAAGACATCCGAACTTTTCTGGTAACGTCAGAGTTTGAAAAAGGAAGGAACTCTCTCTTCGAAATCTTAAACTGCTACTTGAACCACTACAGACCGTTTCTAGTCGGGGCTCTTTTTGTGGAAGCTAAAAGTGATGTGTTTATAATGTTGCCCGTTGTATGAAACCCTGTTCTCCCGAAAAACTTTTCCGTTCATAGAA
Organism: Capra ibex; assembly: GCA_006410555.1. NCBI lineage: Eukaryota > Metazoa > Chordata > Mammalia > Artiodactyla > Bovidae > Capra > Capra ibex. Next base: position 38,448,637 of record SJYO01050590.1, on the reverse strand, counting down.
AAACTGAGGATTTAAGGATTCGGTTCAAACGTTAACTAACAGGAGTCTCAAAGTTATTATTTGATTTGAGTACGGTGTAATACATTAAAAAAGATTAAGAGAGATATTACGATTGTAGTGAATAGTATTTCACTATAAAATATCATAACAGGGTTCGATAGTAGGCCTTGGGTAATTTTTATTACACAGGGTTGACTCCTTCTATGTTGACTCAATGGATAATTAAGAAACCTTATAATTGAGAACCCCTACTGACAAAATCCTGACACTAAAGAGAGAACCGACTCATGTACCGTAAGTAAGAATAATTCCACGAAAGGAGGGAAGAGTTTATAAGTTCATTCTAAATACCTAAAAAAAAAAATCAACAACAATCTTTTCCTTCTGTTTTAAGGAGGCTGAAGTGGAAATAGTTCAAGAGTGTAAATTTTGAGGAGGTGTTTGTCTACAGTAATAAAATTTTAAGGTAGAATTCATTGGTATCCTAAATCCGGTTAAGTAACTCAAAGACTGAGTCTAAATAAAGACGATATAAGAATTTGAAATTCTGGATTTTGAGGTGAATTTTTAATATCAAACAGAAGAGTGGAACTAAAAAGAAGAGAAATTAATATTTTTAATAAATACGTAGAACATCTTTGAACCGTTTCAGTTTTATTTTGTTCCTTTTTTTACAGTGAAAATTGGAGTGTCTCTCCTTTAGTAATAATTATAAAACCGTATAAAAGAAAGTCAGGAGATTCACCTGTAAAAGTATCGTCTAATAAGTGACATGTATGTTAAAACAAAGGACGAAAGTTTCGGTATTGTTATTTGTAAAAAGAACTTAATCGTGAGAAGGAGTTGTAGGGGAATACCGACGTATTATACTTGTACATGCCTATTTTGTGTTAAATATGGTCGACAAAGTGTAATAGTCTGTAAATATGAAAAAGGTAAAAAAAGATAGTGATATTACTGTTAACCTGATTTGTAAAAACAGGTATTTAGAATTAGGTGTGGAGACCATTGAAGAAATCCTATTTAAGGATCTTCAGCCTGATAGTCTAGCTATCGGTATTTATACAAATACTAAGAACTGTGTTTATCGAAAGGTTTTTCTACTTCTTCATTGTCACAGTGATTTGTAGCCACTGTCGTAGGTAGGACACTCGTAATTTCAATAGTGAAATTTTCTCCGACTAATTAAGACGTCGGACTTTTGTTATGGAATTTTTTAAAGGTCAAGAATCTGACTGGACGACTCCAGCTACTAAAGTTTACAAAGGAGTGGTAGTCTGATTAGAAATGGTAAGTTTTATGTTACAATTAAAAAGAGTGTATGTTCTTACGTTTGTTTTGGTGTTTGTGCTTTTCTTACGTCAGTAAGCAACCTACAAAAGTAACCCGTTGATTCCACGACATCAATTCTCCGGTTCTTGTCGGTCATGCTACATGGTCAGACACTGTCATGCCTCTCTGCGGGTCGTGTCTCTCTGTGCTCGTTTTATTTAAGTCTTGACTTAGGTGACGGTTTGAAGTGTTCCATGTATTCTAAACTTAATGGTATTCAGTGTGAATAGTCTTCCTTATGTAGTTTTACAAGTCCTTATGAAGGTCTAATGTAAATTTTAAGTACGTTATCGAAAAGGTGTTCTTTAAAAGAAAGGAGGGAGGTTTGACCACGTGTAAGGGTATATGTAGTTCATTCAACAAAGAAAAAAAACAAAAAAAATTGAATTACCGTGTATATACGATCTCGTTTACCAGGTCTAAGTCAGAGAATATTAGGTTCCGGACTTAACTAGTTGGATGTTATACCTTTTTATAGTCTTTTTACCTTTGGAAAAGATGGTACGACCTGTACCAAACCTTATAGAAGGGGAGTAAGAGAAAAGTCCTCTGCACAGGGTGAAAGGGGTCACCAGGGGTGTCGAGGACGATTGATCCATATTGTCATCGACATCGTTCCCCCGTTTTTTCATAAATGACTTGTAGATTGCAGTGTTTGGGTCACCATTTGTGAATTGTACTTAATAAATTACATTAAGAGTATTCTTGGGACACTCAATCTATGTAAAAAGTATACCCCTTTTTAGACTCAGGGTCACCCAAAGGAATGAACGGGTGGGACCACTTGTCGTCTGGGGAAATTGGGACTGAGAGACCGCCGTCTACTGACCTGGTTTCCCCTCCTTTCCGGGAGATCCTCGGTCGGTCTTCCGACGCGTGGTGGACACTCCCAGTTGTGTTCTTTCTGATAGACTTCGTTAGTCCCAAAAGAATCCCTAGACCCCTCTCCCGTTAACTCTGATAGGACTCGAAACTCTTTTTCTCTACGATTTTCTAGTATACTCCAACCTAGTCTCGACCGTAACATTGTTTGGGTTGTCATCGAGTACGTTCCTCTTCTGTAACCCTCGTCCTGAATGTATAGTCTTCTGCTATTGGTTCTCTCTTTCTTACTTTGGTTGGGTGTCTTTCTTTAGGAACCAAAGACGTCGATATTAAGAGAAAAATTTATCGTAAACAGAACATTACCCTCGTTCGTGGACGAAAGACTGTTCTTGAGTCAGACTTTATTGGTGATTCCTTAGATGTTGTCTCAGTAAGGAGTGACCTTACCTGACAGTCGTCGTAGATAGGACACGTCGTTCAGTCGTGGTAAATAATGTTTGTTGGTTACGGTACACGGAGAATTACTCTACGTTCATCGACCGTAGGGAATCCTATAAAAGGACGGGTTTTCAGGAATTAGACTTTGTTTGGTTCAGAAAACTGTATTTAATGGTCACAATATTCTTCATATTTCCTGTCTTCTCGTTCAATTTACTGTAGAATCCATTCGTTAGTCTATTTGATTTTACACTTTAGGTAAGATGTTCGTTAACCAGACCAGAAAATTTTTTTTTAGTTAAAGTAATTTTTTTTTTGTTTTGTTCTCCTTACTCTCCTGATAAGTTCCTGAATTTTCCTGATTTTTTGTGTCAATGTTTTACTTTAGTACCAGGAGTTGACCTAATATTTTGGTGGTTTTTGTTTTTTAGGTTGGTCTACGTTACGTTCCGGGAAGTTACAGGAGTCCCTTTAGTTGATATTTTCTATCAACCCCTTTATCCTTATGTCTGACTTACAACCCCTTAATTATCATCGAAAGAATCCAGACTATTACATCCTTTTACAAACATAAGAATCATGTGTACATAATTTCTTAAATCTTCACTTCACAGTACTGACAGTGTGAAACTTTTCGATAACATCTTAATTCGTCTAACATATTTGTCTCTCTCTATTCGTCAATTTCGGTTTACAATCGTTAACAACTAAGATCTACCACCCACAAGTAACATGGATGAAAAGTTGTAGGGTATATAAATTTTAAAAAGTATTGTTTACCAACTTTTTTATTGTGTGTATAATTTTTATTGGTGGAACCTTTGGGGAATCCTTCTATAGTCCACTTCGGACTGCTAGGAAGAGAGTTATTTGGTGTGAATTCTCAAGAAATTCCGAAGGGGTCACCGAGGCGCCATCTCTTAGACGGACGTTACGTCCTCGATGTCCTCTGTGTCCAAGTTAAGGACCCAGTCCTTCTAGGGGATGTCTTTCCGTACCGTTGGGTGAGGTCATAAGAACAGACCTCTTGGGGTACCTGTCTCCTCGGGCCACCCGATGTCATGTACCCCAGTGTTTGTCACTACAGTGTCTGTACTGACTTCTCTGAAGTGTTCGTGTATAGTTTCCTTACTAAAGTCACTCGGGATTCTCAAGGACGAAATGACGATCTTGTCTATAACGTGTATGTAGAAGTCAAAGTCAAGTCAAGTCAGCGAGTCAGCACAGACTGAGAAACGTTGGGGTACTTAGCGTAGTACGGTCCGGAGGGACAGGTAGTGGTTGAGGGCCTCAAGTGTGTTTGAGTGCAGGTAACTCAGCCACTATGGTAGATCGGTAGAGTAGGAGACAACAGGGGAAGAGGAGGACGGGGGTTAGGGAGGGTCGTAGTCAGAAAAGGTTACTCAGTTGAGAAGCGTACTCCACCGGTTGCATGACCTCAAAGTCGAAATCGTAGTTAGGAAGGTTTCTTGTGGGTCCCGACTAGAGGAAATCTTACCTGACCAACCTAGAGGAACGTCAGGTTCCCTGAGAGTTCTCAGAAGAGGTTGTGGTGTCGAGGACTGTTTCGACAACGAACACAAGTCCCCGTTACGTCGTGTTATTTAGGGGTAGTTCCAGATCTTAGTGGTAGTGGGATGATCCTGGTTGTCCTTTTTCGTCCAAACGGTGAGGTAGGTTGTGAGGAAAAGATACTCGTCCAAATCGACTTGGATGTATTTACTTTATGTGTAGACTATGTGGAGATAGCGTTGAAGGAGTTTAGTCTTGATACTAAAATTCGTTCGGAAGTAGACAGGTATTTTTTCATTATCCGGATTAAGGGACAGAAAAGGGTTTACCTACATTCCAGTTTAGTCGGGACTCCTATATTTTTGTGTAATACGTAATCGTCGCAAGACGACATACCATACAAAAGGAGAAGGGACTTGCACACAATTGGTCCTCCAGTCCCGTCCCCACCCGGTACGACGATGACGTCGCAGATTTGGTCGACCTGGTACACTTTCAATACGAGTTTTTCCGAGTAGGTGCTCCACACGAGTGACTCTAAAGGTCACAGTCTACCGTAAACACATTCCTCTCAAACGTATTTCTTCCTGTTCCGACCCTTCGGGTTTTTAGTTCATTCCCTTCTTAAAAGTAGTAGTCCGGATCTTCTATCTGGTAAATTTTTACTCGAGATCCGTTAGTTCAACATTACTCGTAAACAAAAATCTCTTATAAATAAAATTAATGATTTTTACTTATTCAAACATTGTGAATAAGTAGAAGTTATTATCTTTATAGAATTCATATTTATTCACCAGTGATTCATCTTGTACACACACCATTTGTTTCTATGCTTTGTCACTTTCCTCGTTTTCTATGGTCAATAAGTATTCCGTGGACCAATGACTTGCAGACAACACGTGATTTATACGCACTCTGAAGACTCCTTGATTGGCGTGTCTCCGTGATGTATATATACTCGTGAATTTAATGTACTCCAAAATCAGACCGACGGGTAACCTTTGTGAGGTAGGACTGGGGTGTAGGGAAAACGGGTTCTTTGTGTTTACTTTATCTTTAATCGGTCGACAAGTGGATCGATTAACCGTTCGACGATGACGACTGGTCAATGCAGACAGAGACTCAAAAATACTATTACGTTCACACACAGACCTCTTCCTTTACCGTTGGGTGAGGTCATAAGAACGGACCTCTTAGGGGACCTGCCTCCTCGGACCATCCGATGTCAGGTGCCCCAGCGTCTCAGCCTGTGCTGACTCGCTGAAGTGGAAGTGTAAGTTCACACGCAGTCACCGGGTGCCGCGGAAGTCAGACATCTGGAGGACGGACGTGAAGTTGAGACCAGGACGTTGGTGCAGTCTCTCTTTCCGGTTGCGTCACCTCTCTCTCCCGTGTGCGACCGTAACACTTGGTGCCCTATGACCACCCTGGGAAGGAAGGGTAGACGTAGGAGAGACGACCCTCAATTGAATGAGGTAAAGGGGTGGAACGAAGATACAAAGTTGACGAAATTTGTCTGTTACACTAAACTCGTAAATTTCTTGCGTAAGGGACCGCCAGGTCACCAATTCTGAGGTGTGAAGGTTGTGTGTCCCGAGCTCAAGTTAGGGACCAGCTCCTTGTTTCTAGGGTGTACGGTTCGAAACGTCTGTTTTTACTTTTTCTTTTCTTCCTCCGTGATAAATCTCAGTGTTACTCAATTTGCAGTAGGTTGGGTAATTTACATGGTACAATGTAAATCTCCTTCTCCTTCTACTACCCTTTCTTCTTTTCACTCCGAAGTTGAGGGTAAGGGTCGAAAACTTCACTCGTCCTTTGTCTAACATTTTAGATAGCACCTCCCTTTTTCTTTTGTACTTCTCTTTTTCTTTTACACTTCCCTTTCCAAGTCTAAGTCTTTTAGTTACAAGGATTAACCACGTAGGGGAGTCAAGAGTTGTAGTGGTAGGGGAGGGTACGGAAGTTTCTCGTACTACCGGAAAGTCTTCACTACTCTAGTGACGGTACTATAACAAACGTATCATTTACGATTTAAACTAACCTTGTTTTTTATTTTTGGAGGTACTTTTCAGTATTCACGTTGTTTTGTGTTTCTTTATGACTCTGACTAAGAACCCAGTGGAGGATAAAATTTGGGGACTGATCTTCTGGATTTATCTGTAAAGGGGTTTCTTCTGTATACCTACCAGTTACTCGTGTGACTTTCTACGAGTAGTGGCGATTAATAATCTCTTTACGTTTAGTTTTGATGTTACTCCATGGTATCAGTCTTACCGGTAGTAATTTTTGAGACGTTTATTATTCACGATCTCTCCCATACCCCTTTTACCTTGGGAAGATGTGACAACCACCCTCACATTCAACCACATCGGTGATTCCTTTTGTCGTACGTCCAAGGAGTTCTTTGATTTTTATTTCAACGGTATACTAAATGGTTAGGGTGAGGACCCGTGTATGAGATTATTTTGAGATTAAACTTTTATATATAAGTGGGGATGCAAGTATCGTCGTGATAAATATTATCGGTTCTGTACCTTTGTTGGCTTTACAAGTAGTTGCCTACTTGTCTATTTCTTTTACACCATATATATACGTTACCTTAGAATGAGTCAGTATGTTTATTGTTTTATTACGGTAAACGTCGTTGTACCTACCGGACTCTCTAATAGTATGATTCACTTCAGTCTTTCTCTTTTTGTTTATGGTTTACTATAGTGAATATATACCTTAGATTTTACGTTGTGTCGATTTGTATCTTTGTAAAGACCGAATGCCTGTCTCTCTTATCAAAACACTGACGGTTTCTTACCCACTACCCCTTCCTTCGTGACCATCAAACTCTAATCGTCGACGTTTGATAATATATGTCTCACCTATTTGTTGTTTCAGGATGATATATCACGACGACGACGACGTCCCTTGATATTTAGTTATAGGACACTATTTGGTGTTACCCTTTCTTATACTTTTTAATTTATATATATATATATCGACTTAGTGAAACGACACGTCGTCTTTAATTGTGTAACATGTAGATATTGTGAGGTTATTGTAAAAAATTTTTATTTTATTTTTATTTTGAGGATCGAGGTTATAATGGGTTGCCATTGTCTTAATTATTGTCGGTAAAGTCTTACGTTAACAGGTCCTAGACGGTAATAAAGTTAATTAGGTCTCCTGATAATGATACGGAATACAGAATACTCGTCAAATAAGAACGAGGGTCAAGTCTAAGACTCCTGACTTTTTTTTATGGTTATTGATTTTCCTGATGAAGATCGATTGTACCTTTTTTTTCCCCCCAATCTTCAAAACAAATAAACTGTCAGTCTGGGACCCGTAGTCCTACTAATGGGAAATGATACCCTACTCTCTACCCCTTCTGACGACATCTGTTCTTGACAAAATAGACGGCCCACAGAGAGGGGAAGGAAACCTTTGACGGGGAACCGAGGGTACAATGATACCAATGGTGTCCTCGGTCATCTCGTCTTGATGTGTCACACCGGTGTCGACTAACCAGAACCTCATAGGTGGACTGGGTCCGACTTGGTTAGTTTTAGAAGGGGTGGTCATTAAAACCGAGACTCTCTCTTTTTCGACAGTGAGACGTCTACCGACGTAAAGGTGTCACACCTCCTTCAGTCAGACGTCTCTTTTACATCGTTTGTCGTCTCCTTAACCCTTGGGAGTACCCGAAGTCCATGACGAAGGTCCCTAAAGACTCTAGGACGACGTAAGGTACTTGATAGACCTCTGGAGATATTAAAAACTTTGAGAGGAACAAATTCGATTAAACTCAGCTTAAGATAGTGGGCGTTCTTCTAGAGGATTTATTGGATTTTCTGGTGTCAGTTTGCGTAGAAAATGGAACACATTAAGACCTTGGTTTTCCCTTATTGACTCAACTGTCGACGTATTTTATTTGTTTCCGTAGATATTTAAGACAGAGACTTCATGTCTTGGACGTGTTCGGTGGCAGGGGTGTCTGGAGTGTATGCCGGTTTTTTCTTTGGTGAAGACTCAGATTTTTACTCGAAGTTGCACGGACCGTACAAAAACCACAGTCGTGTGACTTCTGTTGTACCCGAAAAGGAGTGTCCACAGAAAGTGTCCTACGGAAGAGGTGGCAGACTTCCCTTTACTCTGTTCTTCTGATTCGCCTTTACTCTCTGTCAAAAAGCAAAGCTTCCCCGTGGAGTGTAGTTTTCCGTAGATAACATTTGAGTTTTACCCAATTTCTGGATTTATATTCAGTACTGTGGTATTTTGAGGATCTTCTCTTGTGTCCGTTTTGTAAGGGACTATATTTAGCATCGTTATAAAAGAATCTAGTCAGAGGGTTCCGTTATCTTTACTTTCGTTTTTATTTGTTTGCCCTGTATTAGTTTGAATGTTCCAAAACGTGTCGTTTCCTTTGGTAGTCATTTTGTTTTCTGTTGGATACCTTACCCTCTTTTATGAATGTTTGTCACACTTGTTGTTTCCGAATTAAAGGTTTTATATGTTCGTCGAGTATAGTAAGTTATAGTTTTTTTATTTGTTGAGTTATTTTTTACCCGGTTTCTAGATTTATCTGTAAAGAGGTTTCTTCTGTGTGTCTACCGGTTTTTCGTGTACTTTTCTACGAGTTATAGTGATCGATGGTCTCTTTACGTTTAGTTTTGATGTTACTCCATAGTGGAATGTGACGAGTCTTACCGGTAGTAGTCCATTCTGATGCTTGTTATTTACGACCTCTTTTATGCCTCTTTCCCCTTGGAAGGGATGGTAACACCCTTACATTTAGCCACGTCGGTGATACTTTTTGTCATATCTCTAAAGAATATTTTGTTTTTTATCTCGATAACATATTAAGTTGTTGAGGTGAGGTACTTTCTGTTTTTGAGATCAAACTTTTCTATGTACATGGGGTTACAAGTATCGTCGTGAAAAATGTTATCTCTTCTGTAACTTTGTTGGATTCGTGTGTAGTTGTCTGTTAACCGAATTCTTCTACACTCTATATATATATATATATATATATATCAACTAATGTTATAACAAAGTCCACATGTCATTAAGTCAAAATATGTATTTTGATTTGTATGTGTGTCATTATGATGAGTCAGTAATTTTACTTATTTTATAACGGTAAAAGTCGTAATACTTACCTGGGTCTTTTATGACATAAATCACTTTACAGTCTCTTTCTATATATACTATAGTGAATACACACTTTAGATTTTTTATTATGTTTACTTATATATATGTTTTGTCTTTGTCTGAGTGTTTGTATGTTTTGTTTGTACCAATAGTTTCCCCTTTCTACCCGTCCGTCCCTATTTAATCCTTGTACCCTAGTTATCTATGTATGATGTATTTCATCTATTCGTTGTTCCTAAATGACAATATTCGTATCCCTCTATGTAAGTTGTAGAATGTTATTGGTTATTATCTTTTTTTAGATTTTTAATATATATATATTGACTTAGTGAAACGATGTGTGAACTTTGATTGTGTTATAACATTAGTTGAGATGAAGTTGTGAAACCCGAAGGGTCCACCTCAGTCACCATTTCTTGGGTAGACGGTTACGTCCTCTGCATTCTCTGTGCCCAACTTAGGGACCCAGTCCTTCTAGGGGACCTCTTCCCGTACCGTTGGGTGAGATCATAAGAACGGACCTCTTAGGGTACCTGTCTCCTCGGACCACTCGATGTCAGGTACCCCAGCGTTTCTCTGCCTGTGTTGACTTCGCTGAATCGTGTGGGTATGAAGTTGGTTTTTTTTTACTTGTCTTTGTTTTTTCAAGTTCCCTCGTCTTCCATCGATTTTCCCTAAACTCCACTACTTTTCAACTGGTGTCTTGACAGGGAACAAAGATCGTGACAATTTTTCTACCAGTACGGATTGAAAGAGACTTTAGTTCCATACATATTAGTCGAAAGAAACTCTTTCCGTTATCCGAGGGTAACGGACCCTTTTCGGGTAGGGTCCGAGTGTTCGACCGAGACGGTGAATGGCACCGACAACTGAAGTCCGTCGCCCGTCCACACGCGAGGCAAAGGAGTATAAGCTTTACCCTGTCCATGATAGATGGTGCGTCGTGACGGTGTCGGAACGAACCTCGACTTCAATTTATTACGTCCATTTTCATGTTTGACTCCGACGCTCTTTTCTTTTTCGGTACGGCGGAAGAAACCGTTTTCTCTCCACTCCGGTGTCATTTGCGACTTCCCCGCTCCACTCAAAACTCATAATCTCTGAGACAGTGAGATTGTTCGACACTTAAAACGTCGTGACGTCGGACTAGAAGTTCTTTGTAAGTGGATCCCAAACGGTTGAAGGAAGGTTTGTACCCCGGACCCCCACCCAGTCCGGCGGACCTCGTCCGTGTCCTGGATGACAGACCTCTACACTGAGATGAGGATTAAGAGAAACTCGGAGTGGTCGTAATAAAGGACAGACAGCTCTTTGACCTGAGAGAAGGCACTACCATGGTTTGAGAAGGAACCTCATCCTCCAAGAATCAATTTTATCGTAATTGACACGGTCCCTATATGGGTCTTTCACGGTTTCTTCTCTCTTCTGATTGTCCGTTGACATTTACGAGCCCCACACCCTCTCTTCCGGGTTTCAGGTACGTCCTTCTTCAGTCCCCATCCGACCTCTCTTCCCCGAGTGTTACCCGGTCGTTCGGATACATTGTTCGTAGGGAAAGTTTCCGGTCATTCTCGGTAAAAGTTGGGGCCGTTCTACTTATTTGGAGATGACCAAAACTTTCCGGAAGTTTAGTTAGAAAAATGTTTACAGAGTGTATGGATTGACATGAAAGATGGTAGTCTTGATATCGGTATCTATGTACCTGACGTCTCGAGACTTTCACACCGACTTTTATTTACTTCTGAAAACGGGATTTTGTACTGTATGAAGGGTTTTGGACGTGATTTAAAGTCCGTAGGTCACTGGGGAGTTTATAGACCTGGAGGGTGTGGTTCTTCCTAAGAGTTGAGTGGAGGTTGTCACGGTCCCCGACGTACGTACCTACCGGCGTACAATGGGTACGGTGCATTGTTTCCCTAGTAAACTTTTATACTCACAAATGCTGGACCAGATCACTGGAAAACAAAAGTTAGGGACAATTCGTCGAGACAGAATACGGAGGATGAGACTGCAAGACGAAATACTATTTTATGAAACAAATGGATGTGTAGATGATCTACGATGCCATGCACTCACTTCTGACACAGAATAAGTTAAAACACAGAAACAACAACTTACTTACGAGAAATTGGAAAATAATTGTTGTTGTTGGAGAAGGAACCTCGTTTACAGGGAAGGAGTGAAAGTCGCCGAGGTCATCTTGACGGTTAGTACTTTGAGACAGTTGGGTCGAGGAAGTCTCCTCGTGCACTGGTTCCAGACAGGTCACGAGAACTGGTGTCGGCAACCGGTTCCATATTGATACACTCGTCTTGGTCCCGTTAGTCTCAGGATACCACCCTAAAGTGTAGCCCTGAGACCTTTGTTTTTGAGGGAAGACAGACCTTTGCACACCGATAAACACCAATAGTGAAGGAAGGTTTTGTCACGTACACGTCATCCTCTTGTATTCTGGTTTTGGAGTTTTCCCTGTTTCGACTCTCTCATATGTACCTATGTCGACAGGGACTTCGGATAGGTAGTCGAAGAGAGCCAATGTACTTGGTTATTTAACGGGAAAGGTGAATGTGAACAATATTAAGACAAAGATAGTGATCGTCGGTCTTCTCAGGACTGACTCTGTGATTCGGAGTAAAAGGAGTTGACTTGTACTTTTCCGAACCCCATGCTTTAACTCCCGAAGTCACCATTTCTTAGGCGGACGATTACGCCCTGTGTGTCCTTAGTGTCAACATTAGGGGCCCGGTCCTTACACGGGACCTTTCCCTTTACCGTTGGGTGTGGTCATAAGAACGGACCCTTTAGGGTACCTGTCTCCTCTGACTTCAGCGTTTCTCAGCCTGTCCTAAATCGTTGACTCGTGTGTGTCCGTGTATGTGTATTACAAGTTTCAGAGAAGGTTTCGGAGTCTCAAATCTGTAAAGAATGGTTTACCAAAGTCAAGTCAAGTCAGCGAGTCAGCACAGGCTGAGAAACGCTGGGGTACTTAGCGTCGTACGGTCCGGAGGGACAGGTAGTGGTAGAGGGCCTCAAGTGAGTCTGAGTTCCGGTAGCTCAGCCACTACGGTAGGTCGGTAGAGTAGGAGCCAGTAGGGGAAGAGGAGGGCGGGAGTTAGGGAGGGTCGTAGTCCCAGAAAAGGTTACTCAGTTGAGAAACGTACTCCACCATCCAGAACAATGTATAAAAGTTCAATTGATGTCCGTTACGGTTCACAACACCAGGTCTCTAAAAGTGTAAAGATCCTACACAAAGGATGGACTGAGACAGAGACACTGAGAGACAGAGTCGAATGATCTCCTCGACGTCACTTATAAGAGTGTTATTTCCCAGTCTTAAGACTTGAAATGTTACGGGGTTGGTATGGGTCAAGTTTTCGTAGTTAAGAAGTCGTGAGTCGAAAGAAATATCAAGTTGAGAGTGTAGGTATGTACTGATGACCTTTTTGGTATCGAAACTGATCTACCTGGAAATAACCATCTCATTACAGAGACGAAAAATTATACGATAGATTCAATCAGTATCAAAAAGAAGGTTCCTCGTTCGTAGAAAATTAAAGTACCGACTTCAGTAATAGACGTCACTAAAACCTCGGGGGGTTTTATTTCAGAGAGTGACAAAGGTGACAAGGGGGTAGATAAACGGTACTTCACTACCCTGGCCTACGGTACCAGAATCAAAAGACTTACAACTCAAAATCCGGTTGAAAAAGTGTGAGGAGAAAGTGAAAGTAGTTCTCCGAGAAGTCAAGAAGAAACGAAAGACGGTATTCCCACTACAGTAGACGCATAGACTCCAATAACTACAAAGAGGGCTGTTAGATCTAAGGTCGAACACGAAGTAGGTCGGGTCTCAAAGAGTACTACATGAGACGTATATTCAATTTATTCGTCCCACTGTTATATGTCGGAACTGTATGAGGAAAGGGGTAAACCTTTGTCAGACAACAAGGTATAGGTCAAGATTGACAGTGAAGAACTGGACGTATGTCTAAAGAGTCCTCCGTCCAGTCCACCAGACCATAAGGGTAGAGAAATTCTTAAAAGGTCTCAAATTTCGTTTTCATCTACAAAAAGACCTTGAGAGAACGAAAAATATACTAAGTCATCTACAACCGTTAAACTAGAGACCAAGGAGACGGAAAAGATTTAGGTCGAACTTGCAGACTTTCAGGTGCCAAGTGCATGACGACATCAACTGAACCTCTTAAAACTCGTAATAAAACGATCGTACACTCTATTCTGGTTAACACACCATCAAACTCGTAAGAAGTCGTGACGGAAAGAAACCCTGACCTTACTTTTGACTGGAAAAGGACAGGACACCGGTGACGACTCTAAAGGTCTAAACGACCGTATAACTCACGTCGTGAAAGTACCGTAGCAGAAAATCCCAAACTTTAGCGAGATGACCTTAAGGTAGTGGAGGTGATCGAAAGAAGCATCACTACGAAGGATTTCGAACGAACTGAAGTGTAAGGTCCTACAGACCGAGATCCACTCACTGGTGTGGTAGCACTAATAGACCCAGTACTTCTAGAAAAAACATATCAATAAGATACCTAAGAACGGTGGAGAAAAATTAGAGAAGACGAAGACAATCCAGACATGGTAAAGACAGGAATAACACGAGTAGAAACGTACTTTACAAGGGAACCATCGAGATTGGAAGAACTTCTCTAGAGATCAGAAAGGGTAAGATAACGAAAACTTGACACCACAACCTCTTCTGAGAACTCTCAGGGAACCTGACGTTCCTCTAGGTTGGTCAGTTAGGAGTTCCTTTAGTCAGGACTTATAAGTAACCTTCCTGACTACGACTTCGACTTTGAGGTTATGAAACCGGTGGACTACGTTTCTTGGTTGAGTAACCTTTCCTGAGAGTACGACCCTTTCTAACTTTCGCCCTCCTCTTCCCCTACTGTCTCCTACTCTACCAAACTACCGTAGTAGCTGTGCTACCCGTACTCAAACTCATCCGAGACCCTCAACCACTACTAGTCCCTTCGGACCGTACGACGTCAGGTACCCCAGAGTCTCTCAGCCTGTACTGACTCGTTGACTTGATTTGACTTGACTTGGTCTAGGTCTCCTCGCCTGTGTCCCATTCTGTGGAGGGTCCCAGAGTGGAGAGACTCCCAGGACGGAAGAATAAGAGGGGTAGGACAAGACCAGAGTGGACACTAAAAGGATGGTATTGACAGGGTTGGTGTTGACAGGAGGACCGAAGAGAGGAACTTACATAGACATCGTAAGTACAAGACCACTCTCTGCCGTGTCGTGGTGGGGACCAGTCCCTCCCATCTCTTTCAGGTCCGCCAAAATTGTGGGTCCCGGAGACAGAAGAATCTCCTCGTACCCTTGGTTTGCTGTGTCGGTTGTTAATCGTCGTCATTGAGTACTTTCCTGACTTGGCGAACCATGTATCTTTTCTAGACAGTAGGTCCACAGTGGTCGGGAAGGACTCCGAGAACCGTCGGTCTTTGAGGTCGGTTTTTCTCCTTTTGGTGTTTACGTTAAGGATTCCGAAATTCTTCAGTTCTCTAGACGTCACCTAGATTTCCCTTGCCAATGGTATGTGAGTGAGACGTTCTAGAAGGAATTTTAATAACTGTAAAACTTTGTAGAGAGAAAAGGGTTTTACAGACAAAGAATTCTGTAACTGGTGAGGGAGAGGGGCGGAGCGTGGGACAGGGTACGAGGGAGGAACCGGGAGTACACAGAGGTCGAGTGAAGAGTAAATCTCGGTACACCAAGAAAGAGGAGAACGGAAAAGGTCAGGTAAAGAGTGGTAGAGAATGGACGTGGGGTAGGGGTTTGGGGTGTGTACAGGTCCTGCACTCTTTCATTGGGTCCGAGGAAGACGAAATACTCGACTTTTCCTTACCTTTACGTTTACGGAGATCACAAAAAGAGACGGTGTATATATTTTTACCCTTTAAACGATTTGGGAAAGGGAGGTTTATTTCTTCTTTTACTTCTCAAGTATCTTGTGTACAGAACGGGCTCTTCTTTGTCAGATCGTCCGGACTCGCAGTGTAAAGTAATATCTTTTACATAGTTAATCTATTACGGAGGGTACAAAAAGAGGACCGAAGACCCACGAAGAGTAAGAAACCGAGGTTAATGGTATTGTACGAATGTCTCGACCCTTACCACCACAAGGGTGACCGAACCCGAAAGAAGGTGTGGGTGATCCGGTACCTTATAATACGAGGTTCCCTGTCTCCCTACTGAAACCGGTGTCTCCTTAGACCGTTAACCGGTCCGGGACTTGGTAGAGGGAGGACCACACCAGAACTCCAGGCAAACAGATTGAAATGGTCCTTCGGTGTCCCCGGTCTTCTTAGTTTCGTTTCTGTTCTCTGGTTCTATTTGTGTTGACTGGACTGGTAGATTTATCTGAGATCAGTAAAGCTGTGAAAATTGAGAACCCCCTTTAGAATACTCGACCGATACTTAAACTTCCGACTATCCTTTGACTTCAGTTGTTTCGTAATCTAAGACAATAGATACACCAAACTTAATCGGTCCCCGGTCAACAGACGAACGAGGGGCCGTCGTTTAATGATCACGATTTACAATGGGGATGTTCCGACACTGTCTGTCTTGTAGGGAATTTGGTTCATACACAGGTTGTCAAGGGAAAAGTCGTCATTCTAGATGTTTGGTCTGAACTCGAATTTTTAAGTACTTTGTAAAAAGTTCCTGTTTGTCAACTTCTTCAAAGTCGGTTTCCATCCCAATAGTTCAACAGAGTCGAACGGGTCCTGACTTCAAAGGGTTCTGTACCCCGAAAGTCACGATTTCCGTCCTGTCAAGGTCCGTTTAAGATCTACCTGGAGTTGGGATCATCTCCGACTTAGCCTTCCTTCCCCCACCATGTGAGTTCCCTTCCATCTCTCCCTCTCTTTTATTTGTGGAAGTTTTGTCAAGTTGAAGAGAAATCAAGTTTTGGTTGATGTCTACAGTTGGTACAGTTTCACACATGTTTGATAAAAAAGTTCTTTCCCAAATACCGGTTACTGAAACCCTCTACGAGGTGCGTTTGAGGTAGTCGAGAGGAAGTGTACCAGAGGTACGTGTAGTTGTGTGACTTCCGAGACTCTTCAGGACGTGCCACTTGTATGGAATTAAACCACGAGAGTCCCATAGGGTTCAGACAACGTCGTGTGTTCGGAAAAAAAAGTGAATTACAAATACTAGTAGGTTGACTTGTGTGAAACTCTTTACCCCCAGAACAAGTGTTTTGGTATTGGTTGACTCCTCCATGTACTGAACCTGAGCCATTCTGTGTGTGTAGATGAATTCTCCGATTGTGTAAAGAGAAACATAAGTCAATTTTCGTATAACTTTTGACTCGATTTTCTCTCGGTGCTAGACATAAAAATTTTCTGTAAACCCCTTTTACTGACTCCACATACATCTTATAATTTCTACACGACTTGGTCATTTTTGTGACGACTTTCTGACTTCTTGGACTTTGTATTAGATTCACTTAAAACACAGTCTATATACACTCTCTAAATAAATAAGTAAGTAAGGTAAATAAGTAAGTGGAATTAATTCGTACATACAAGATCCGTGACACGATCCGGGTCTCTATTACGTCATTGTTCTCTTTCACGAACCCCGAAGGTTAGAATTTACAGTGATGTACAATTGATTGTTAGAAAATTGTCACTCTTTTTCTTGATGTCCCTAGGTGTCCTCTACGGAGATCCAGTCTAAATTCCCCACCTGTGCTACACAAGGGTACCTTCCACTACAGTTTCTAATATGGGTTACCTACTTCACCCACCCGGTCAGGTCGCACACGTCCTCACACCACAGTACGTCGTCCTCTAACAAAACCCGTATTCCATGTTGCATACGTTTCCGGACAACCACTATGTCTCGAGTCTCGTATGAGATGTGACCGTTCTCAGGACAAGGACTTCAGTCTCGATCTTAAGTAAAACTGTAAGTCTACCCGGTGAAACCGATGATAATAATAGGGATAATATATTTCCTCCTCTTAAAACGTACTTCGTTTCCAATTTAGACTGGGAGGGATGTGGAGATTCCCAGATCTCGAAACACTGACCCTCTTAAGGTGCTAAGGGAAATCGTAGATTACAAATTTCGAATGTCTGGAGAGAGGAAAACATTTCATTTCGAGGGGTGTTTCAGTATTTTGATGTATACTTGTCTGTCATATGAAGACTAAAGAAAAAGGAAGTGAGACGTGGAAAGAACAAGGGGGTTTTGTCGGTGTCACGGGTGAAGTAGTTGGAACTGTAGAGGACCGAAGAAGTATTCTACGAAGAGCATTGGGTCGTGGATGTCTCGTCCGTTTGTAGTAACCCATGAATGACTTGGTGAACCTCAAAAAATTAATTTGGTATCCGCGACTACGTTTCTACTGAAGGGGTCCACCATTTCGTGTCTTCGAACCACCTCTGAACCGAGTATTTCAGGTGGAGTCGACTCAGGAGAAACGTCGTGGGTCTTCTCCTGTTCATTGGCCACCCTAACGAATCCCCTTTTGTGAATGGGGAGACTTTAAGGTCCGAAATCCTCTACCTTTGTACCCTTTCAACAAGACGGCGACGGCAAATCCGGACCTTCTCCTGTTTTTTTCTCTACATGAGTAATAAGTCTCCTTTAGTGGTCAAAGTCTACCTCAAAGTAGTCTTCCTTTCTACGAACGTCTTTACTCCACCGACCTCAAAAGATGTCGAGTCGTTAGAACTCGTCGGTTTGTGTGAGATCTGAGGAAGGGTCCGGGGGCCCTCCTTTCAAGGTTTCAGTGACTCTTTTCAGTTAGGGAGTGGAAATTTTATATTTCCTTTTAAATTTTCTTTTAGCTTTCAGATTTGACCTACGTTAATATCTCGGTCTGGTTTGAGGTCAGAAATGAAAAGTGTTTGCCTTCCGAGGGTCTCCCTACAGTAGTCCACTACAAACATCGAAGCCCGTGTCGGTCCTTGGGAGGGAACAACGAACGAGCGACCCCTCAGGGACGAGGAGGTGTGTCCGGTGTGAACCCGAGGGACCTGAAGATTTCCCTGTCAACTGTCCTGTTGACAATTCGTCGGTGACGGATTGTTCAGTCTTGACCGAAGGAACGGATAATTAGAGAGGGGTGCTTAGTTCGAGGAATCTACATTGTCTCCGTCCAAGTTCAGTCCAGGTGTGTTCACCGTCCGTTTGCCATGTTTTCTCCTTTCTACGCCCTTCCCCCGACCCTCCGGCGTCTGTGTGGTCCTTACGGAATGAAGACAGAACATTTCACTTAAGTTAAAACACTGACGTCGTATGGGTGTCCTTGTACATAACACTGTAAAAATACCTCGCCGCCTGTGCTGACTCACTGAAGTGAAAGTGAAAAGTGAAAGTACGTAACCTCTTCCTTTACCGTTGGGTGAGGTCACAAGAACGGACCTCTTAGGGTCCCTGCCCCCTCGGACCACCCGACGGTAGATACCCCAGCGTGTCTCAACCTGTGTTGACTTCGCTGAATCGTCGTCGTCGTCGTCTATTTACTGAGGAGGGGTTTTACGGTACAGACAGATATACCTATCAGTTTACGACACAAACGAACTTCATGAAATGACTTTTCGTAGGCACGTCCTCCAGGTGGGACCTGAGCGGGACTCCCAATCAGTGACTACACGACTTCCCGCCACCACGACCGAAAAGTGTACTATGAGTCGGGAGAAGAAACTGGAGGGACGGTGTCACTCGTCCTTGCGTTCCATCCTACGAACACCACTGGTGTCGTGTCCGAGACGTCTTCCAGTCCGGACTATTTTTGGACCTGACCGAGACGGTATGGTCTTGCGTAGTACAGGTGGGGCACTTAGTCCGTCTTCTGTATTTGTTTGTTTTGTGTTCCATTCATATTATTGTCGTCGTCGACTGTCCGTGACTCTTGAATTTTGTCGCATACGACTCGTCAATGACAGTGGTGAGAGGTGACCCTCGACCCGAAGTGACGACGTGGGTAAAGTATTTATTGTTTTGTCCCTGGACTTTTTGATAAGTCACTGAACTGAGAGTGGTGTGTCCACTTTAGTCCTAAGACCAGAGTTCACTCACTAGAGTTTAGGGTGTCGTAAAACAATCGACACACTGGGACTCGGGCTCCAACTTCGAGAACTCGAAAGTGTAAGAATGCACGTTTTGTCCTCTCTATTATGGGTCGCGAGTCTCGGTTCTGCTCTCGTCCCGAGACTGAGGCCACAACAGTGACGAGTCAAGAGTCGTCTACAGTCGGGTCACGGGTGTCGTCTCGACCCTGTTGACCGACTTTGTCTACCCTTGAGGGCGGACTGCACAGAAACGTAGATTGGGGGAAGAAGACAGAGTGGGAGGAGGAGTGGGTGCGTATGTTACCTTTGGATCCGATTATTGAAGAGTTCTGTTTGTCTCGTTTACACCCACCAATAAATCTAAATTATGAGAAGAGAATAATCCATGGTACAACCAGAGTCGAGAAGACTTCTCTATAAAGAGGGAAATTTTTTTTTTCGTGTGTGTGTTTGTTTGAATCTTGACTTGTCATGAAGAGGGACCAATGGCAAGGGAGAGGAGGGTCCAATATTAACCCGAAACGAGAGGATTAATGGGCTACTCGAAGTGACGAAGGTTTCGTTGTTGTATATGGTCTTGTAAGACTCAGTCACACAGGGACAAAGTGTGCGACGTCAGGTGTCTTGTGCTGTCAGTACTATTAATTGTGACTGCCTCAATGTACTACACGGTCCCTGACAAGATTCATAAGACGGATGTATTAGATTTAGAATCTTATTGTCCTTCTACCCAAGAAGACGACACGATACGACGACTCAACGAAGTCAGCACAGGCTGAGACACACTGAGGTATGGTCCGAGAGGGCAGGGACCCTAAGAGGTCCGTTCTTGTGACCTCACCCAACGGTAAAGGAAGAGGTTACGTACTTTCACTTTTCACTTTCACTTCAGCGAGTCAGTACAGGCTGAGGATCGCTGGGGTACCTGACGTCGGATGGTCCGAGGAGACAGGTACCCTAAAAGGTCCGTTCACCGTGATGTATAATGTAAAATATGTAAATGTACATACCGGAACGACGACGACGACGATTCAACGAAGTCAGCACAGGCTGAGACACGCTAGGGTCTCCACCGTCGGGTGGTCCTAGGGGGCAGCCACCCTAAGAGGTCCGTTCTTGTGATGTGTGCAAATTTATATGTCATTACCATTGAAGTATAGTATTATACAAAAGTGTGTTTTAACATATAATAATACCGTATTACCCCTATAATGGTAATAGGGTAAAATTGTCTGTCCTATTTGACTCCAGGTCTCTCCAATTTGGTCTATGGTCTTCACTGTATCGACCATCCACCGGTTCCACCCTAAGTATGGGTCTACACAACCTAAGGTCTAAGTCCCCTACATCGGGGAGAGTTTGTCTCTCTTCGGGGTGGTTTCTCCCGAAGGTACGTAAACCTTCTTACGTCGGACCCCCAAGGAACACCCTCCCATCACCAAATCGTCCCGGAGTGTGATTCTCCGGAGTATCTGTTTGTGTTACGTGGTCTCGTTCAGGTAGTCAGGTCCCGTGAGAACCCGTTACGTTAGTGTAGGGGTCACCGACCCCTTTCACGGTCCTTTGGATGGATCTTCTGCCGATAGAGGTTTACGACGAGAGGTGGGGCCGTAAGGTGGTGGTCGGTCCGAAGGTCTAGTAAGTGGAACCGACGTCGGGGAAAATTGTTAGAGTAGACCGTAGTCCTCAGGGGACTATCAAAGGAAGAGAGGTCGGTTTGTGATGGCGGGTGGACCGGAGCTTCCTGTCGAAACCCCTCATTTTCCGTGGGAGGACTCTTCCGAGGAAATCCTTCGGGTCCCCTTGACCGTCCGTACTTCCTGTCGTAGAATCTTCGGTCAGTTTCGGTCCACCCGTGGTGTCTTCCCCGTTGGTCAGGACCCATACAAAGAAAACAAAATGTCCGTTGAAGAAACGTGACAGTCGTTTTCAGGTTCCCTCTTTAACCGTGAACCAAAATGTCCGAAGAGTCTAGGTTCGATGTGACCCCTCTCAAGAGACATCATATACCCCAGGAGTCCGGGGATTCACTGGGTCTAGACACGTGCCGTGCACGTGTGCACCAATCCTTCGTGTCGGGTGGGTGCCTACAGTCCTCCCGTCACGACTGGTCCCTAGTGGGTGGAGGTGGAGGTGGGAGGTGTCACTCTACCCCACTACACTCGGTCCCGACCCGCTCGCCGTCCTATCTCTGACGTCTCTGCCCTCCACGTCTAAGAACTGACCTTCCTCCAATGTTAGAATCCTTTTTGACCTTTCTTTTCAATATTTGAGAGGTGTGATTCCTCTCGAGTGTCATCTATGTCTTTGCGGGTTCCATTCTCACTTTTGAGTCCTCAGTTCCACGTAGATCCCTTTCTAGAGTCTAAGTCCTCACACGCACCGACCTTAGTCTTATTCCAGTCCTCACTGTCCGGAGTCCCAATCTTTGTCCTACGTAAAAGGGTGGTGCAATTTGTTTACACTGAGAGAGGGTGGTGGTCTCTTACTACGGACGTGGGTGTCGTAGAGGGTTCACGGACCCTCAGGCCGACGACGGTGACGGTCGAGACACCCCCGGCTTCAGACCACGATTCTGGACCCCGAGGTTCTCAGGGAGGGAGGGAAAGAACGACCTCCTGAAGTCGGTCCGGTGGATGAAAGATGAGGGGGACTCGGAGGTGGAAGAGTAGACCTTTTACCCCTATTATTAGAGAAAAATATTTTTACTTTTTAATTACACGATATTTTTCCCTTATTTTTCAACTAAATTTTTATTGTTACATAATATGTTTACAAATCGTCTGTCAGACTGTAAATGATCGACAAGTTTGAACGACAATAATAACTCAGTTGCATTGGTCATTCCTTCTATAGTGAACGGTAAAAGTAACCGTTCCGAGGACAGTCTCTCTGTTACTTTAAATGTTGACTCAGAATGTTTGACACATTACATTCATTTTATTTTATTTCCGAAATTGCACGATACTTATAAAACAATTCACTGTTATTGTACCAGTGTTTATACTTGTATTACATTGACACTTTTCTCGGGACTGAAAGATGACTATAAAGGACCAAAGGGTGAGGGGAGAAGGAAAAGTTTCTAATGGTGGAAACGGTCGTACAAAATACACAACGTTTATAAAATTATAGAATTGACAGTCAGGTCTCGTAGAACGATTGTTTTGAAAGGAACTTAAAGAAAAAAAAACAAAATGGAGAGAGAGGTACTCTTCGACATCTTAATGATCCTTTTGTCGATATGAAATATTCTTTTAGATTTCGGTCCATAAAGAATAAGACCAACCTGGTGGCTTCTACACCACTAAAGAAAGTGAATTTACAGAAAAATCAAAGACAAAACTCATATATTAGTTCCTACCTGACCGTCCACGAATGGGGTCACTTCTGGGTTCAGAAGGACCTCTTCGAGTAAGCTTTCTCAAACGTTTTACCTGTAGAGTAGTGAAACCGAACAGAAAGAGAATTTATATTCATCTTTCCGTGATGAACCATGTACAAAGACATCGAGTGACTGAGTGTGAGTCGGAGTAAGGTCAGTGCGGTACCGACGTTCAGGTCGAAAAATGAAGGACTATTTAGTACCTTTTTTCTTGATGTCTTGGAGTCTAACGAGTCGACCAAGTTAGTGAGTTGTGGTCAATGTAGGAGAAATGTTGTCAGGAAACCCTTATGTGGGACTTTCTCTCGGAAAAGAGGAACCTCTTGCTTAGACATCGAGAAATACATATTATCTGAGTAATTAAAGAAAGGGAAAGGAAGGACTCGTGGATGATATGGGCGCGTGTTACGGTGTACAATCTCTCTGACACCGCTTCGTTTGTCTAGTCAAGGATGAAAGGACCTCGAACGTCTTGGTGGTCGGGTTTTTAACGTCCCCCCCCGCCCCCCCCCCGACGACACCTCTCACGCCACCATCCCTCACGGTTTCCCGGAGTTAGTTCCAAACTTCTCGATCTTCTTTCTGAGCCGGTCCACTACTCTTTTCCCTTGACGTCCGGTCCGGGGTCCTTTTCGTACAAGTTTCACGTCCTCCATTTTTTGACTAGAAACTTTTTTAATTAGTTCGTCTGTTTTGACCGTTTTGACTAGTTCAATTTTCCCCCGTCCCTCTTGTGACGTTTATGATAATACCTACCTCCGTGTCTTGATATCTGTCTTGTAGTACAATTACTGTTTTGTGACGATCGTTGCGGAGCTGTGGCAATTTAGACTTTTGAATTTTGTATGTAAGGAAGTTTGATACATTGAATAGTTTTTATGGAGTTCCTCTTTATGTTTTGGATTTTGGAGTTATTGATTATTTTTTTTACTTTCTTTCGTAGTCTGGTCTGTCAATATAACTACTTAAGACGTTTTGAAAGTTTTGTTTAGTAAGGTTAGAATCGGTCCGACAAGGTGTCTTCTATTTTTTTTCTCAGGTCTCCATTCCTCTCTGTTGTGTAGACCTGTTGACCTTAATTTTCATGCTGTTGACTTTAAGACACTTACTCCTTTACCTAATTTACTTCGATATAAGTAATCGATATGAGTAAGGATAGTTTACCTTCTGTTGTATCTTAATATACTATTACTTTTTAGAAATTTTTTCTTACTTTTAAGTTCAGCGTCCTCTATGGGTATACCATACTATGATAACTCCTTACGTGTTTCATTGTGGGACAAATACCGGTGCACAACATCTTCACATTCTGATTTGTCCGACATAGTTGACGTCTTCCGTCGAAGGAAGGGAGACCCCTACCTCTCCCCTTTCACTGACCCACCTCGTGTGTATTCCGAAGGAGAGACGCACCTTACAAAGGTAATAAGTGTATTTTTAAGACTTCGATTGTCCCGTTTTACAACGACGAATAAGTTAGATATACCCCTATGTCTCCACCTATAATATTATCGACTATAAAACGATATACCCACTTTTTCACATCTTGACTTTTATCATTACTTGTCCTTATTTAGTGCCGTTTCGATACATTGTTTTAGAGTTCGTAGGTAATTCTTATCCATTTAGCTTTAGGAGTGATCGTCTTTGGAATTTTATACCCTTTATTCTGGGTTCTGTTGTACATTTGGGTAACTCCAAGTGTGTGTGTGTGTGTCTGTGTGTGTGTGTCTTAGTCGTCACACACACGTCCCACTCCCGGGACCTTCTCGTGTGTGGGCAGACAACTGTCACCGACTACTGTATCGACCCCACCGCCAATCCGCCGTATTTACGTCTGTGATGCCAAATGTAATACATAAAAATTTAGTAATGGTACCCTTGGATAACACGTGTATTACCTTTAGTATTACTACAAATATTTTTCCGGGACTGTCCACCTCCTCCGCCGTCTCTCCGTACTCTCCTCCGCCTCGTCCACGGTTCCACCTCGGAATTTTCGACCCGAACCCCCATTGCCCCACGACGACTTTAACATTTCACTCCTCACTGTACTACTCCTGACGGAAATCTTTCTAGGGACACCTATTTGAACCTCTGATCCTGACTGGCAGGGGTTGAGAAACTCTCTCTATTCGAAGTAGATTTAATATAGTAGACTAACTACTAACAGTGAATATTGAACTAACGATGAAGACAGAGCCCATAAGGAACCTTTTTCACATGTCTAAAATTAATGCAAAACAGATGTCTAATATTCTATTTCACTTCGTACATAGAGGACTACGAAAAATTCGACTGGACAGAAATATGAATTTTACAGAAAATTATCATCCGAAGGGACCACCGAGTCTACCATTTCTTGGACGGACGTTACGTCCTCTGTACACAAGTTAGGGACCCACCCCTTCTAGGGGACCTCTTCCTTTACCGTTGGGTGAGGTCATAAGAACGGACTTCTTAAGGTACCTGTCTCCTCGGACCGTCCGATATGTCAGGTACCCCAGGGTTCTCAACCTGTGTTGACTCGTTGAGAGTAAGTGAGTGAGTCCTGACTGTATATGTGTGATGTATTTTATCTACTGATTATTCCTTACCGACATCTCGTGCCCCCTGAGATGAGTTGTGAGACGTACCGGACATCCCGGTTTCTTAGATTCTTATTTGGTTGTTTTACTCACCTATACACATATACATATTGACTGAGTGGAACGACATGTGGACATCTTTGACTGTGTGATTTAGTTGATGTGAGGTCTTTTTTAAGAAAATTTTTCTTTCTAGGTAGTCCGATGTCTTTCCTCTTCTATCGACTCCCCCTAGGTCCCACTTCCGTCTCTGGATGCCCCTCCGAGGACCTTCGTATGTCTAGGTGACGTCGGAGAGAGCACCCTGGAGAAGTTCTAAGACTTCCGTTTCTTCAGTTCAGACAAGTCTGAAGAGAGGGTAAGAGGTGGGTACGCGGACAATAAAAATCGTGAGACAAGTTATCTTTATAGTACGCCCGTTGTATACATTAAATTTTAAAAGATACTCAGTGTAATTTTACCATCCTTTTTTTTCGTCCATTCAAATTAAAATTATTATGTCAAAGGACTCGGGTTATATAGGTCTATCATAATAGTCAAGTTGTACGTTAGTTGTCCTCTTTTAATCTTTATAAAATGTAAAAATTATGGTTTAGAAGTTTTAGGTGACTCATAAAGTGGGAACGTCGTGTAGAATTGACCGTGATCGGTGCAAAGTTCACGAGTCGTCCCTGTCCACCGTGCACAGATGGAATGACCTGTCGAGTCAATGTCTTTTTGTCGTGAATGGCAAAGTTTCTCGGAGTTTGAAACTTTTAAGTGACGAGATATAAAGTCGTCAATCACTGGTGAGTTTTGCACATTCGACTCTGGGTGTATTTCACCCTGTAAGAGGTTTTTCTATAGACATAGGTAGACTTAAGTCTTTGTAAGTTTCCATGTTTCATAAAAATGTCTCCGAAATCTCTGTATCAGAGATCTTTTTGGTTACCTTTACTAGAAATCCAGTGTACGGATGAACTTACCTCGTTGTTTACTTTAAGGAAGGGTTTACCTCGTATAGAGTTTGTTTGTAAATACTAGACAACGATTTATTATTTCTTAACGAGATTGGTTTGATTAAGGTTTTAATTGATTTTTCTTCTCTAACTTTACTAAAAATTTGAGTACTTTAATAATATTAAGGGGAAAACATTTTGCAAACAAGTCCAAATAAATGAGTAAATATATTTCCCCAAGAGAAAAGACAATAACTATACATTTCCGAGAAATATATAAGTCCTATGTCCTACTTCGTCTCACAGATCGTGTATCGACTATGAGATCATTGGTATAACTTTTATATATTTTAAAACTAGTTTATTACTTACTTTTACCTATTTGTTTTACACCATACGTACGTATTTTACCTCACAATAAGTTGGTGTTTTTCCTACTGTAGGACTATGTACGATGTTGTACATTGTTAGAACTTTTGGAATACGTTTCACTTTTTTCAGTCTGTGTTTTCCGGTGTATGACATACTAAGGTAAATGTACCTTATGGGTCCTATCCGTTTAGGTGTCTTTGTCGTCTGTGCACCATCGGTCCCCGGTCCCATTCTCTCGTTTACCTGTCACCGATAAATTACGTACATGTCAAAGGAAACTCCCATTAAAAAATTTTCAAGGTCCTACTCTATTACCACTGTACACGTGTTATGACACTTACATGAATTGCGGTGAGTTAATAATATTGTGAATTTTGACGATTATGAAGCAATACACATCAAATGGTGTTAAAAATTTTTTCACTCCCATCTCATTTCGAACAACAACAAGTCGACGATTCAGTACAGGTTGAGACGTCGGGGTACATTATATCGTGCGGTCCGAGGAGACAAACGTTAAAAGTCCGTTTTATTTTCTATGTATAGAGTACCTTTTTTACGAGTACTTATTATTACGTTTCATTTTACGATAATATAATTGATAAGGCCTTTTCCCTTTATACATTTATTCTCCGTCCTCTGGTAAGACATGTCGAACCCTTGACTGTCTTTACCGAATCTACGGTTCAAAATGACCATGGCACTCTTTGGTCGGGATGATCAGACAAAGGCTCCGTGTATAAATGCACTTAATAAGTTGTTACTATTTTTAAGGGTGTAGGAGACCGAAAGACACGAAAGAGGGTGAGAGGTGGGGGTTGACCCACAGACACGAGTCTCTAAGACGTCGCAATGGGTAAGACAGAAGACGAGGGTCAAGTGTTCGGTAAGACGACACGACGAAGAATGTGACCTCGAAGGACGTTTCGATCATAGAAGGCCTGTTAAGAAGTGCTCACGTTAGAAGGTCTTCTGTCTGACGATAACTGTTTAAAGTCACTGAGAGTCCACCTCGGTAGTTCCCTGTCAACCCGTGTCACCAATTCTCGCGTCTATGACCTCGGTAGAGACGATAAGTGGTCGACACACTGTGACCCGCTCACTGGATTGGAGAGACAAGGATGAAGAGGGAAGACATTTTACCTCCAATATTGTGAGAAGATGTGTCACGGGAGTATTGTGCCACGGTGACACACCTAATTTACTCAATTACATACATCTCGAGAAACACGGACCATGTGTTTTCCACGCGAAATTCTCAATAGAAGGAAGACCCACTACTTGATCTTCCGGTCTAGAAAACCTAAAATCAAGACCTACTCGACCCTTTGGTGTTTCCTAAGATTTGTCTCTTCTTTGTACCAGATTGAATTTCCTGACTAGAGTTACGACGTAGCTCTATTATCGATGTCTTGTTTCTCGTCCCTCTTCCTCTCCCACCGGGTCTAATCCCCGTTGTCCCTGGACCTGGTTCTACCACCGTCACCCCAACCACTCGTCACGATCTTAATACCTGTATAAACTTCCATCCTATTACCCTAAACGACCACCCAACTGTGTCCCCTACTTTATTTTTTCTTTATTTCCTACGAAATTCTTAAAATCCGACTCGTTGACCCTTCCACTCCTTCTGAATGGTCTCGTCGTCAAAACCCCTACTTTTAGTTCTCACCTGATAGCGTAAACTTTATACTGTTCACAAAACCATGCCCGGAGATTTCTCTCTACGCCTTAGACGTCGACTTAAATTCCTTGACCTCTGACATGAGTTCTCAGTAACCGGAAATCTGTCTTCTCCTCAGGACTGTTTCACTCGCCCCCGTAGGGTCTCCGGTCTCTTCTTTTCACAAATCCCCTTCCCCACGAGATACTACAGTAATTCATCCCCTTCCTCTTTACGAGTGACTTAAACCGTTTCGTCTTCAGGGACCACTGAACTATTTAGCTCCTTCGTTCGTCTCGACCCCCCTGTTCTCGACTCTCCCTATACAGACGTCTAATGGGTCTTTGTAACAAGTACCTTTTATGTTTAACTGTTCCTAGAATCCATAACCGATCAGGTGACTCAGTAATTTTACACTCGAGGGGAGTGTGGACCACGAGACACTGTTGGATCTCCCCACCCTACCCGACCCTCCACCCTCCCTCCAAGTTCTCCCTCCCCTGTATGAATATCAATACCGACTAAGTACAACTACATACCGTCTTTGGTTGTGTTATAACATTCCATTAATGGGGGGTTAATTTTTATTTGTAATTTTTTATTTGTGAAAACCAGGGATACGTGTTTATTAAGTCAATGTTCTTAATTTTCTAAATGTTTCTATACCGACAGGACAACCCTAGGGACTGTTCTGTAAAATTACAGAGTTGATTTTACGATATTTTTGTCACTATGACCTTTGAAATTTTTTTCTTCTTTTTCTTTTTTACATTCGAGGGACTCCTGTCCGTGAAGACAGAAAAATTACGGAGTAGGGGTCGGAGGCCATGTACCTTCTACGAGTTTTTTATAAACATTCTGAAGAAACTTGAAAGAACTGTAGAGACCGGTTTGTCCTGTCCAGTTGTCCTTGAAGGATAAGGATTGTCCTACCATACCTTCTGTCACTCTTTTGTGTATGTGTTTATAGGGTTCTACCTTACAAAGTGTCAGAGGAGGAAACTGACTTCTTTGATCTGAATTATGGAGAACCGTAAATGCGTCGTGTTTTTATTGCAAAGGACCAATGGGGAACAACCGTAGGACTGGGGGTAGTAGTAACGTACCTACTGAAGAGTAACCGTCACCATTCAAAGTTTATCAGTTCGATTAATACTCGATCAGATCAATCGTCTTTAATGTCCTATAAAAACTTCCCTACGAAACATTGTTTCCAGAAAACCTTTAGGTTGACTTCTTTTAATAAAAAAGTATACGAGGCTCATGACTGGACGTTTACGACAAAGATTTCGTAAACCCCCAACGAAAATTTTCGTGCCCCTACCAAGAGGGAGAAGGGCGGACGCTGGTAGACTTACTACCGTGTGACAGTTGCCCTTTCCGAAGTAATGGAGGATTCCGTTAGGTGTAGGACGGAGAGGTCCAGTGTCGGGCCGTCTCTCGTCGAAGTGCAGGGAGGCCTTTCCTATTAATCGAAAGATGGGAAATTAGTTCCTCGTCGTCTAACAACAAAAAGATTTCAAAACGGACCCCTCTCGGACAAGAAAGGGCTCGCACACAAAAAGATTGGTCCTGAGGAACATGCGCGGAATGGAAGGATACTCGGTTGTGACTCTCGTGGCTGGGGGTGGGGAGTAGACTTTACTCTTTGACCTCGAGAGGTGACTACTCAGTTACCGGGCGTTGAGGTTCCTACACCTTAGTCCAGAGCCAGTGGGGTCAAATAATTGTGGTGACTGGAGACGGAATACTTGGTCCTCTTATGAGTTGAAGAGACAGTACTTTTACTGTAAAAATTTCCAAATAAATAACTAAAAATTGTGAATGATACACGTTGACAAGAGTCATGAATTATTTATAATTGAGTAAATTAGGAGTTTTGCTAAAATGTTCATCCGTGACGATAATAAGAGTGAAGTATCTACTCCTTTTGTTTCGAGTCCCTCCAATTCACTGAACAGGTTTTAGTGTGTTGATCGTCCACGTCTCGATCCTAAGTTTGGGTCCGTCGGACCGAGGTCTTTTGGACTTGTCTCTTTGCCCACAATTTTGGTGACGTCTTAGTCACTGTTGTCTCCCTTCCTCTACCCTTGATTCTAGGAACGATGCATGGTCTGGGTCTCGGTCCCAATGTCCCAACCGAGGAGAAATACACTTTGCGTTAACTACAATTTATGATCATTATGTATTAGTCTCTAATCAGAATGGTCAAAAAGATGTAGACGTCGATTTTTAGGTAAGTTTAACCATTTGAAATGACGCACGTGTAATACCAAACTAATTTTTTTTATCGACGTCGAACTTTTTCAATCACCGACCTGAAGGGACCACCATGTCACCTATTCTTAGGCGGATGGTCACGACACCTGGCCCCAAGTTAGGGACCTGACCAATTCTAGGGTGCCCGTGTCTCGTTGACTCGGGTACGTGGCGTTGATGACTCGGGCTCGAGATCCCGGGCGTCCGACATTGATGACTCCGGGCTCTCGGGATCTCGGAACACTAGGCGTCGTTCTCTTCCGTGGCGTGACGTCGATCCCTCATCGGGGATGAGTGCCGTTGATCTCTTTCGGGTCCGTGTCTTTTTTCGGTGCACGTCGGTTATTTATTTATTATAGATTCGTAGTTAGGGAGGAGAGAAATCCTGCCACTCTCTTTTACTTTTTCGTTTACCTCATGTTACAATTGTAAGATTTTTTTTTTTTTTTCTTCAATTACCGACTCAAAAGAATTACAAAATTTACCTAAACCTAGTTTTATTAGGAATCTTCTGTACAAGTTTTTTTAGTGGAACTTAATAGGTTAAAAACAGAATTCTTTTAATTCTTTTCGGAAATCTTAACAAGATGAATCGATATATGTTTAGTCTTTGTTTTTCCTCCCCCTATTTAAGTACAAAAAGTTTAGAACCTTTCGAGATTGAGTTTTTAATATAGATGTCTGTGGTATCAAATGGTCAAGGAG
This sequence comes from Capra ibex, assembly GCA_006410555.1. Lineage (NCBI taxonomy): Eukaryota > Metazoa > Chordata > Mammalia > Artiodactyla > Bovidae > Capra > Capra ibex. Next base: position 38,417,402 of record SJYO01050590.1, on the reverse strand, counting down.
AGACTGTCTCCGAGGTGTTCCCGAAAAACGGATCTCTTCTCGTTTTCTTTCAGGAGTCAAAAAAAAAAAAAAAATCATTATATAACTAGTCTACGATTATTTAGTCATACATCCACCGGGTTAAAAGGTTTAACTGTTAGCGTTGGAAATTTTAATTAGAAGTCTTAACTCGTAGAGATTGTTTACAAGACAACTAAGGTTGAGGTTTTTGTGGGGTTTCAAGAATTTAATCGGTCGTAGTGAATTTCGTCAAATAACTGAGAGATTATATCCTGGATGGTGTCAGAGGTTCCATTAATCTTCGAGGTATTTACGACAAAAACCGTCACTGACCCCGGTGTGTAATTTTGTACAAATAAGGGTTTGACAGTCACTTTATACCGCTACCCTACCCTGGTGTAGTCTGGACAATGTCGAATACACGTCTTTTCCCTTTCCACTACGATTCCCGTGGCAAGTTTGACTCTATTAAAGTGGTGATACTGTTTGTCGTTCGGTGGGGGTTTTAAGACTCATTCTCTTAATGAGTCTCTTTCCCTTAAGACTCATTTTCACCCTTGATAATAATGATGATTATTATTCTTATCATTATGACGACGACACGGAAAAGACACCGAATTAAGTAAAGTAAAAGTACCCCCGAGTATTGTCTTTATTCCCGATATTGTCTTCTCTTCCGACTCCGTGATTCTTCAATCTGAACCTTTACTGGGTCTCAATCTCCAGTCCCGGTCTGTCGGACTAAGGTCCTACGGACGAGAGTCGGTCTCAGGGCGGTTTGACGGATTCTTAAAAGGCCGGTGGATTAGGTGTTTTCGGTATTTGACCCTCTCTTTTTTATTGGTACAACTAGTCAATACACGATAAATAGTTAATAAAGACAGTTTCTACCAGGTCGGGTAAGAGAACCCGTGAAGTAGAAGGTCGAGTGGTCGACCAGAGGTCACCCTTGTCCCGGTCGTGAACGTAGTCGCAACGGTATCGACGACAGTACTGTTGGTATAGGACGGTGGGTCCGTGTCCACGAGAAACGAGGCCTCGGGACTAAGTCCCTACGTCGAGGACTCAAGTAGAAAAATGGACGAAGGTTGAACGAGTTCCGAAATGGTTTTACTATTGGAGGACCCCCAAAGAGTCCAGGGGTTACGAAGACCTGGTCTGATTATACATAGTTCCACCTGTCCCTCCACCCTAAGCACTCCGATAGGTCTCGACGTCTCGTCCACCGATTGGAGGGCTCTCCGGAGGTACGGACCGTCCCTATCCAGACTCAAGACCGAGAGACCGGGAACGAAAGATCCCTAGGAGTCGTTTACTACCCCAGAGATCCTTGGGCAGAATACACACTTTTGGTCCCTATTATAATCTAAAATGCGACGCATCGCAAAGACACACCAGATTCGTCTGACCTCGTACATTTCCGGTATGTCCCCTCTACGACCGACAATGGCTACTGATGACAGTTGATGAGAGTGGTACGTGACCGGGTCACGACTACGACTCTCTCCAGTCCTCGGGAGTAGGAGAACGACGGCGGAACTGTCTAGTCGTCGGACTGTAAGTTTCGTCTTTCGCGAGGAGACCCGTCGAGTACCCGTGACTGGGGTCCCGACTTGTCCGGGTGTCTGACGTGTGTGGGTCGACTCGTGTCCTTCTGCACTCTCGTCAGTCACCCCTGGGGTTTAAGTCATACGAGGGGAGGTGATCGGACGCACCGAAGATCTTTTTTAGTTAAATAGTTTTATTTAGACGATGAAAATAAGTTGTATTTTCGGTGAGTCGCTTTCTGAACAAATTCTACGTTTTCGGTACACACTTGGAAACCTTTAGAAATTCCACTTTCCTCCCGTAAGTCTTTAAAAATCTTTTAATGCTCTTTGTATTCCAAGTGTGACAGTAGACACCAGTAAAGAACCCCAATTCTAACTAGGGCCCTTGGACGTGAACGGTACGATGTGTAAGGATGTGATAGACTTGAAAATCCTATACGTATTCACTTAAGACATTAGTCTTTTATCGAAAAATTTATTTTCTTGTGATTTTACAAAAGGTATTGTATCTGTCAAGTGGTTTCTTCTTTAGGTGTGTCGGTTACTTGTTGTTTTTTCACAAATGAGAGGAAGTCAAGTCACAGAGTCAGTACAGGTTGAGAAACGCTGGGGTACTTAGCGTCGTGCGGTCCGTAGGGACAGGTAGTGGTTGAGGGCCTCAAGTGAGTCTGAGTACAGGTAGTTCAGTCATTACGGTAGGTCGGTAGAGTAGGAGACAGCAGGGGAAGAGGAGAAGGGGGGTTAGGGAGGGTCGTAGTCCCAGAAAAGGTTACTCAGTTGAGAAGCGTACTCCACCGGTTTCATAGTCTCAAAGTCGGAGTCGGAGTCGTAGTCAAGAAGGTTACTTGTAGGTCCTGATTAGAGGAAATCCTACCTGACCAACCTAGAGGAACGTCAGGTTCCCTGAGAGTTCTCAGAAGAGGTTGTGGTGTCAGGTTTTCGTAGTTAAGAGGCCACGAGTCAAAAGAAGTGTCAGGTTGAGAGTGTAGGTATGTACTGATGACCTTTTTGGTATCGGAACTGACTACCTGGAAACCACCGTTTCATTACAGAGACGAAAAATTATACGATAGATCGAACCAGTATTGAAAGGAAGGTTCCTCATGTGCAGAAAATTAAAGTGCCGACGTTAGTGGTAGACGTCACTAAAATCTCAGGGTTTTTTATTTCAGACTGTGACAAAGGGGTAGAGAAAGGGTACTTCACTACCCCGGTTTACGGTACTAGAATCAAAAGACTTACAACTCGAAATTCGGTTGAAAAAGTGAGAAGAAAGTGAAGGTAGTTCTCCGAAAAATCAAGAAGAAGTGAAAGACGGTATTCCCACCACAGTAGACGTATAGACTCCAATAACTATAAAGAGGGTCGTTAGAACTAAGGTCGAACACGAAGAAGGTCGGGTCGCAAAGAGTGTTACATGAGACGTATCTTCAATTTATTCGTCCCACTGTTATACGTCGGAACTGTATGAGGAAAAGGATAAACCTTGGTCAGACAACAAGGTACAGGTCAAGATTGACAACGAAGGACTGGACGTATATCCAAAGAGTTCTCCGTCCAGTCCACCAGACCATAAGGGTAAAGAAAGTCTTAAAAGGTGTGAAATAACACTAGGTGTGTCAGTTTCCGAAACCGTATCAGTTATTTCGTCTTTATCTACAAAAAGACCTTGAGAGAACGAAAAAACTATTAGGTCACCTACAATGGGAGGAATCATTGATAGTTTTACCTTTAGATTTATTTCTCGTGCAAACGGAAAGTTTAACCGTTTAGACTGTACCAGTATAGGTCACACCCGTTCTTACGTCTCTTCGTCTGTAAAAGGAAGTGTTACTACTTACTTATTTAACGATATTACAAAGGTGTCCTATGAAACCGTCGTAAAAGGTTCTTGGAATGTTACTGGGTCTTGAGGTACGAATGTTATTAATTAATCTGGTTTTTTCTTTTTTTTGGGTGTTTGAACCCGAGTTGTTGGTATTATATTGAAGGCGACAACAAGACCTCCTTCTTTGTCGTGTCGAGTGTATCGACTGTTTTCCCTGACCAACGACTCTTCCGCAGAACGTTTCAAGGTGTCCAAGCTACACATTTTATTTCCGGTGTTCTGAGTGAATAAGGTGTACCACTTTTATCTTTTAAAGACGTAACCCACGAAAATTAGTGTACGAAACTAGGGTCTGCGTGAACCAAAACGTAGATTCCTCTGACTCTGGGTCCGAATAATCTGTCAAACGGGGCTTCACCCGACCCTGTCCAAGTGTCACAGAAGTGAAGGGGTTCCCGTCTTGAGAGTGGAAGTTCCGGGTCGTGTCGGAGACACCACCCCGGTTCGACACGGGATCAGGTGTCGTCCGGGTGCGACCCCCACCCCTGTGAAGAAATTTAAAGAGAAGGGGGATTCTTCGGTCCTTGAGTGGCGGGACGGGGTCGATGGTCCTCTGTTCTTGTTTCGACCCCAGACACTTATTTCGGGAGAGTGATTATTAATTTGTTGGTGGAAGACTCTTCCAGAGTGGGGCGGTCCAGAGGTCCGCTAAGAATAGTAGTTAGGGAAGAATCGGACGTCGGTGGGACTCCGAGGGTCTGTAGTCGGAGAGACAGAATGTAGTGGGTCGAGTACTCCTACACTTGAGGTGAGTCGGTGTAAGAGTGGGGAAAGATCGTCAAAGGAGTGATATTTTAACCATCTTTTCGTCGTTGGTGAAGTCTCCCAAAAAACACTTCTCATTTACTTAGTTAGATATCTTTTACGGACCTTACAAAGGACTGGATACCCTTCGCGAGACTTGTCGAGAATAATAAAGTACCTCTGACATATCTCATCACCAATTCTTGTTCTTGAGATCTCGGTCGACGGACCCAAAGTTTAGGGAATAGATGGTGAGTGACCGAGACACGGAAATCCGTTCAATGAATTGAGAGACAAGTAGTCAACCTTACTATTATTATCACGGGAGGACTCAACTGTACTTACATGAGTCCCCTCTCCTTGTCGCAGACAGTACACGAGATAACGGGACGGACACCGTATGTTATGTGCAATCCACAGGACTTGAACTGTGGTACGATCAGGTGGTGGTGGAGGTTGTCTTCAGTAGTTAGTCCGCTACTCTCGGATTGTACGCTAGCGGATGAATTACGACTGTTGTGTTCTAATAAAAAGTCTAAATATCCACCCCTTAGTCTCCGTGTCTCTCGAGTTCATTGAACGGGGTCTAGTGTGTCGGTCCTTCGTAGCTACTACGGTCCGAAGTTTGGTGTAGTCAGTCTTACATCGTGAGAACGGGGGACGTGACGAGTCGGACTGGAAGTGTATTAGGTCCGGTGGAGGAACGTTTCGACATACGGACGATCGTGAAGGATACCTCCCATTACGTAACGAAGACTCGAAACTCTACTAAGTGATAGTTCGGGGGATGACACAGTGTTCTTGTGACCGGGGTCCCTACGGACTACTTGTCTGCCCATTCAGTGTGGTCGTGTCAGTGGTTTCTCGTACCGGTTGTAGTAGTCGTAGGGAGGGATAGGAGGACCACGCCCAGGTCGAGACCTCTACTCTGTAATCGTAATCTCGTTTGGAGACCTGGCTCTGTACATCAACCACAGAACCTTTGCGTACGACTGTAGGTGTGTCGACCAAAAGGGGTGTCGACAACTACCAGTACACAATAAATTAGATACCGGACTAGTGTTCAAGTGTGACCTCCCACTTCAGTCCCATTTAGAAGGAATTACACGGTAAGGTCGGAAACCTCGTATTCTAAACACCGTCGCTCAAGTGAAGGGTAGTGGTCTGATTTTTCGACTGTTTCGAAGGGACGTTTGGTCTACCGGTCTCGATGTCCATCCCCGGTGGTTCTTTGTGGCAGAGACCCCGACAAGACACGAAGAGTGTCGAAGGAATCGTTAAATGGTCTTGATCGACAACCTCTCTTTGTTTTGTTTTGGATGGGTACACAAAGTGGTCCTGAGTATTCGGACATGACAAAGTTTGGAGCAGTAAAATTAACAGATAAATTAACAAATAAAAGTCTATTCCACGGATTTTGAGTTTATCCATTCTCGACCTTCCTAGGAGTCTCTTGGTCGATTAGATGGTGGGAGTAAATCTCTGACCTTTTGATTCTCAACCGAGTTCTTCCTTTACCGTTTGGGTGAGGTCATAAGAACGGACCCTTTAGGATACCTATCCCTCGGACCGTCCGATGTCGGGTGTCCCAACGTTTCTGAGTCGACACTGAATCACTGATTTGTTGTTGTTGTTGTTCCAGTGCACCAGACACCTTTCTTCGGGGAGACTTTTGCAGGAAGACGGAGGTTGTCACCGACCCCACAAGGTTTTTGGTGGATTGAAGGTCACAGTCTCTTAGGACGCGAACGTCGGGTCGGGAGGAACCGCCCGAGTCGTTCGGTCCAGTCTAAGTCACTGAGGAAGAGTCGGACTGACAGGGTCAAGTTGGTGTCAGTTCGACGAGTGTGGAATTGTATGCCGGGAGTCAATTCAGAACTCGTGGGTGACTCGACGGAAAAGGTATCCTTCTGAGGGTTAAACCACAAATTTAAGTCAGGGGTACTACGTCCATCAGAAGGCGTTACACCTTGTCAGTGTCCTCTGACCCGGTGGTGACGCCGTGACTTATGAGATGAGACGGGTATCTGGGGTGGTAGACCGTAGAAGGACATACCTTCTCTCCCCTACCCGGGGAATTTGATTTTGAAAGATTAAACGGTTACAGTACTTGTTTACGAATATAATTTAAATTTTCTCACCATATTTCAATGTAGAAACTTATTTGAGTATATAAAAATTTTTTATTCCTTTTGTGATATTGTGACTAACACCATCTTAAAAAAAATAGGGAAACACATGAAAGGTAATCAAGTTGACGGTCGTAACTTGATGTCAGTTCACTTATAAGAGTGGGAACAACAAGTCATCGATTGAACACAGACTGAGACGTTTGGGTACCTGACGTCGTGCGGTCCGAAGGGACAGGTAGTGGTTAAGGGCCTCAAATGAGTTTGAGTACAGGAAGCTCAGCCCCTACGGTAGGTTGGTAGAGTAGGAGACGGTAGGGGAAGAGGAGGGTGGAAGTTAGAAAGGGTCGTAGTCCCAGAAAAGGTTACTCAGTCAAGAAGCGTAGTCCACCGGTTTCATGACCTCGAAGTCGAAGTCGTAGTTAGGAAGGTTACTTATAGGTCCTGATTAAAGGAACTTCTAACTGGCGAGACCAGAGGAACGTTAGGTTCCCTGAGAGTTCTCAGAAGAGGTTGTGGTGTCAAGTGTTCGTAGTTAAGAAGTCACGAGTCGAAAGAAATACCAGGTTGAGAGTGTGGGTATGTACTGGTGACCTTTTTGGTATCGAAACTGATGTGTCTGGAAACAGTCGTTTCATTACAGAGACGAAAAATTATACGACAGATCCAACCAGTATCGAAAAGAAGGTTCCTCGTTTACAGAAAATTAAAGTACCGACGTCAGTGGTAGCCGTCAGGAGATAAAGGGTCTCAAAAGAGTTTGAGTACAGGTGACTCAACCTAATCTTCCTAAGAACGACATCTGAAAGTATCTAAGACTTTGAGTTTCCCGGGTACCTCCATTCCTATTATAAAACCTAATCAAACCGAGAGTCTCGTCTTAACTTCCCCCTCCTTTTCTTTTGTGTCTCCACTCGGACCGGAAGGTGTCACCTTTCTCTAGGAAGTTCTGAGGAGTCACCGGGGTCCTACTGGTCGAGTGGAGGACTGGGACTGTGTGTGGACGTTAGTCGTCGTCGTTGTAGTCAAGAGGAAGAGTTAGGACCTTTAGGTCTTGCAATCCCCTTTCATCTAAAGAAAACCTCGTTTCCTACCATTAAACAAGTTGTGATCGGATACTTACGAAGGGTTCTTTTTGTTCCTTTAGAAGACTGTGTTTGTGTACTTAAATTTAATTTTATCTACACGTTAGGACTTTTCGTGGCGACGACGAGACCATGGTAGCGACACCCCTCCGATCTCGTCGTGTCCGTCGGGGTCTGCTGTGCCGGGAGACTGCTACGCTACACACGGCGAGGGTCCTCGGGGTCTACGAGAGATGGGCGAACCGAGCAGAGGCCCGTACAACGTCACTGTATGTCCCACCCGTCGTTCTCGAGTCCCGGTCACGGAAACATCTCTACCTGTTCTGGTGGTCCAAAGACTCTCCTCCTCACTACTGTATCGTCTCTCGCCAACGGACGGAGGACGGAGGAGGTGGGCGCAAGTAGGGTGTTTGGAAAGGGTTCACGAGGGTCCAATGGTCCGCGACCCCTCTGACTTGGGACGTTTGGACCTTTGACGTTCGTTCGACCACTCTCCCCACTTCTTTGCAATTCTTTGTTGTTTCACTCACTGGTTCTATAGGTGTCTAGACCCAGTCATTCACCCTTTGTTTTCGTTTCCTACCTTTCAATAAAGACCGAAGGGCTCCGACAAGTCCTGTTGTAGCCGATAATTCCTGACACGTCAATGCGGGTGGGAGCCCAAAGCGGTCTGCGTTGAATAATCGTCTAACATAAACTCGTGACCTCAGATACTCTCTCCGTACTTAGTGGTCGTGTCACCTAATTGACATTTTCTTTGTGTGTGTTTGACCTCCGTAGGGACGGTGGGACTCTGGGTCGTCGTTCCGTCCTTCACGTCCCGCACCTGGTCCGGACCAGAACCCTGTGCCTGTCTAAACCCTGATCAGGACGAAGTTGGATGTTTTCGAAGGGTCCCGGGAGTCTCACTTAGGAGGCAACGAATTTCTCGGGACGGCGGGAGTCAGCCGGGGGTGACCGGTGTCGATTAGGAGCGGGGAGGGGCAGAATAGGAGAGACGAGGTTCGGAGTGTCACCCCTACGACCCGGGAGTGGAGGGTGGTTGGGGGTGTTCGGACCTGAAAGGGACTGGGACCAGACCGGGGTGTGGGACTGGGAGGGAAGGTGTGGTCGGAAAGAATCTGAATAAGGTGTAGACAAAGAGTCTTAAGATATGACACTCGACACACACCCACCTTTGGTAGGGTAGGAGGACTCCCGGACTAGGAGTCGAGGATCTCGTCGTGTGCCCCGGACCTCCCCGGTTCCACTTATCTACCTTTTTTTCTCTTTCTCTAGAAGCGACGTAAAGAGTCCTCGGACTCGGAGTCAAAGGTGTGGACATTTACCCCTAGTCTGGGGTACGACATCCCGCTACTGTCGCACAAGAAGGACGAGACGTCGGACAGAGAGTAAAATAAAGTGACGGAGTAAAATTTTTTATGTGAAAATGTACGTATCAGTGAGAAACTGCACCTCTACACTCAAGACTTTTGTAAGCGTCCACATACGGGTGGGGGTGTATCTGTGTCTCGACGAGGTAGTGGGGGTCTCAGGAAGTACGTCGGGGAAACACTAGATTGGGAGGAGGGGTGGGGTCAAGGACCGTTGGTGACTAGACGGAAGACAAGACTATTAAAACGGAAAAGGCTTTGTAGTGCATTCACCCTAGTGTGCCGTGCAGTGGAAAATGTGGACCGAGGGAAGGGAGACGCGTCTCGTGGCTCTCAGTGGACGCCACGACGCATGTCGCCGCCAAGGAAGGAAAAATAACAGAAGAGGGGTTTCCTTTAGAGAAGTGAGTTGGCTTTTGTTGTTACCGGGACACGGAAGATGCAGGAAACCGTTACATCGGTGGTTACAAGATCTTGGCAATGTCGGACCCTCCATTGTCACTTGTCCCTCGGGTTCTAGTAGGAAGGACCGACACAGACATTGGGTCTAAGACTCGAGACACGTGTAGGGGGGTGTCGGAGAAAGACCCCAGCGAGTAGACGTTTTACCGGTCGTTATGGGTCTGAAGGAGTTTCTTCTACGGGTCGAGCCCAACGACCGAGTCTCTCGCCTCATGGTAGTCCCCGTCCTGACCGACAGTCCTCTACCGACTGTTGGACCCCACGATAAAGTCCCGTCGTCAACGCCCCACCCCCGTCGACCGACAGGTTGGAGAACCCTTCTCACTTGTCCACTCTTTCTTCACCTCCGACTTCTCTCCTACTTGTGAGGACTCTTGTGACCATCCTTTTACTTTCTCTTTTTATCCCACCACCGTCGACAGTGTCATAATCATTACTAGTAGTGTCACCGGGTCCCTGGTGCTTACGAATGTGAACCCGGTTCGCTACCAATGTTTTTAGGAGAGTATATTAGACGTGTTCCACTACTCGTCCAAGACCATTGTAAAGTAGAGTGCCAACTCCTCGGACCCCGTGTCCCTCGTACGTGTCACGCGGTCGTCCACCCCTCCGACTCGAGCCTGAGGCCAAGAGTGGGAGGATCGGAGCGGAAACAGAGTTGATCTCGACTCGACTCGACGACCACTACACTTCCGACCCGTCCTCGGTCCCTTCCTTCACACACCGTGTCCTGCCTCCGTCCTCCCTCCCTCGGTGACCTTTCCCTTGACCTTCTCCTTTCCTGGGGTCCCACGCCCACCTATTGCGGGGTCCCGTACGAACATGGATGTCCGATGACGTGGTCTCCAAACAAAACAAGAAAGTCGTCATCTTGGACACACAGTTTGGACTAATATAAGTTTTGGGTTCTGTATTATTTGGACCATTTTCGTCTCGACGAGATGAACTTCCCTGACTCCTCCTCCTCCTTCTTGATCTGGGTGGTTGGAGGGGGTGGGGATGTGGAGGTAGCACCACCTGAGTCCTGAGGACTCACGAGGTGAGAACCTACGTGCGAGGGACTCCCGACCGAGAGAGAGGAAGGAGGGAAGGAAAGGAAGGAGGGAAAAAGAAAGTTTATGAGTTCATTGTCGTGTAAGTTTTGATTGTAATCGGTCTCGACGTGACATCGTAGAACACAGACGTGTCATAACCCTAGGTTGACCCTGAGTTGTTTTCTTATTCATACCTGTTGTGGACACGTCCCAGTTTAGACCTAGGAGGGAGTGGTCGCTTCACTGAGAGTCGTTCGCAGGCTGGGAGTGTTTCGGAGTCTTCGGGGTCGTCAAGGTGGTGGAGAACCCTAAAATTCTCTCTGCTTGTTCACCTGTACACATTCTCGAGAATCTTGTCGCGACCAATCTCACGCTATTCCCAATGGATAATTAATGTAGTTATCCTAATTTTCACACTACCCCCTCTTTTAGGTCACCTTCCTTAATGTTACAGGGGTACCTTTCATGTTGCAAGACGTACTGGGTTTCGACAAGGGAGGATCCTGACCGGACACTCACGAGACCAAAACATTGGTAGAGATAGTCAAAACATGGTGATCCTCCTTCCCGGACCTGTTACCTCCACGCTTTCAGTACTCTGACCGTTCCTGCGAGTAGACCTCGGTTCATAAATAATTAACGACAATTACGTGGTAAGTCACGGACCTCTTAGGGTACCTGTCTCCTCAGACCTGTCGAAGCCAGGTGACCGGCGTCTCTCGGTCTGTACTGACTTCTCTGGTTGCGTGCGGGTGAGACACGGGAGACGGGGTAAAGACAGACTTAGACACGGGATTCTTCGACCCTTTTTTGTAGAAGGAGAATTCTCCGAAGTTTATATCTGTTGTCGTCTGTCTAAAATCTTATTGTCCTGTCTACAACGTCAAGATTTTCTCCTTTCAAGGGAGGTACTCTTACATCTCAACATAATCTTTCCCGACCTTCACTTAGAAAAGGTCCTGACTGAAAAGGTACTCTCTTGTTCTGAGGACGGAGGTGGCTCTTCTTTCAGTCGTGTCATACATCCACTTCTCACGGGAGACGACCGGTCGATACTCTTTTGGAGTCCCCAACGCGTCCCTAACCCCGCCCACTTCCACCCGCCCCGCTCAGATCTTATGGGATACATCGAGAAAAAAAAAAGGAAAACAGAAGAAAGGAAAGGACAGAAAAATTAATTAGACTTAACGTTTGTTTCTACGAAGGAGAGGATTTTCCTCTTCTTGTCTCTCTTTCTTGTTCCAGTTTCTCTTAAAGGAAGGTGAGGAGTGAATTGCAAGAGGACGAACCTCGTGTACTTACAGTGGATTTTTGCCGGGGACACCTTGCACTCAGAAGTCCACCAGGTGTCGTGGTAGGGTAAAGGTAGGATTCTGGACTCGTCTAACGTTTAAAGTGTCTGTCTGTGGGACTGAGTTTCGGTGGACTGAGGAGGGTCTTGGAGACCGCCCCCACCACGCGTCCCACAACCCCCCGCCCACCGCCCCCCGCCGCTTCTAGCCGAACGTCCATTCCTCTAGGGTCACCGTACCTCCTGTCCAACTAAGACCGAGTCTGGGTTTACTGAGACCTACCGGACGAGATCTTAGGCCCTTGGAAACTTTTTATGTGGGAGGGTGGAGTTCTGATCTGGTGTCGAGAGACGGTCCGACGAGGGGTGTCGACCCCGGGGGTGTTGGAGTGAGAGGTCGACCTCGTAGTAGGGGCGAGAGGGGGTTCGGACTGGGACGTCCACTCAAGAGTGGGAGACCCAACTCACACGTAAGTCTCGTGGTCTCGGGTGGACCGCCGTGAAGTGACGGGGAAGTCGTAGTGAGTGTCGACACTCTTTCAGGGGTGACTCGAGGGAAGAGACATTATTATCCTTAACGGTAACTGACCTCCGGGTGATTGACGTCTTTGCACTGTGTATGGTGAAATTTTCTTAGGAAGACTGGAGTCCTCTGGAGAACTCGTGGAGACCCCGCGAAACGAAAGACTTACTTCCCGTTCTCGGTAAATTTTGAACTCCGATGGGCCGAAGAACAGGTTGTCGATTCCTTACTGAACCAGGACAGACGGAAGGGGTGGTCGGCGACAATGTGTCAGACTCAAGTCGTCAGAGATACATTTGACTCACTTAGTCTCCCTTCTCTCCGTCCTATACCTCTCTACTCCCTTATGACTCCCCCCACCCCCCTCTTTTCCGAAGGACTCACGTATATCTCCCTCAGATTCCCCTCCTCCTCTCTCTAGAATCCCACGGACGTTCCGGTCCGCTCGACCCCTGACTTCCCTTACTCTTCTCTCTCCTCAAGGATTCTTCCCGACGAGAACCCATATTTTACCTAGGGGAAACTCAGAAGAAACTGTCTGTGTCACTTCTCCTCTTGGTTGTCTGAAACTTGGAAACCTGTATCGTTTTGGACTCCAAACCTCACAACCTTCGAAACCATAGACGGGTCCAATGAGCGGTTCCAAGGTTACTCCTTTGTCCGACCGTCTCCCAGTGGTGGAACGATTCCGGGTGCATCGAGCATTCCCGTCTCGGAGTTAGGTTCGTGTAGACGGAGGTGACGAGGAAGTCGCTACGAGTCCGGAGACCCTCTTCCTTTTCTGCTGGTGGATTGTCCGGTCCCCTCCCCGTCTGTACTCTGTCTGGTACCGCTGACTTTTGGAGGTGTTGCTTAGCGTGTGACAGTCACTACAGTCTTCGTGGTCAAGGAAGGGAAGGGAGGACGCAGGGCTAGGGACTCGAGCGGGACCAAGACTTGTGGGGAGGAGTGACGCTCTAGGGACTGGACGACAGGAAATAACGGGGTTTGGGCTAAACCGTTCACGGGACGATGATCGGAGGGGGTCCAGACGTGTGTCACACGTGAGATTGGGGTTTGAGGAGGTCGCCCCACCATCAAGACCGGGGTCTGAGGAGGTCGCCCCACCACCTCCGTGTTAAAGAGTGTCTGCAACAAAGAGAGAGGACCTAATTTGTGGCCCGGGACACAGACGGTCCCGGAGGGACCGCCGAGTCTACCATTTCGCAGACGGACATTATACCCTCTGGGTCCAAGCTAGGGACCCAACCCTTCTAGGGGACCTCTTCCTTTACCGTTGGGTGAGGTCATGGGATCGGACCTTTTAGGGTACCTGTTGTCCTCGGACCATCCGATGTCAGGTGCCCCAGCGTTTCTCAGCCTGTGCTGACTCACTGAAGTAAAGGTGAATGGACGTGGACGGACTCCTTCACTAGAAGAAGGGCACACAAGTAAGTAAGTGGTTTATCGGCGAACAAAGACGAAACGTGGTCCGTGACACGATCGGTGAGTCCTGTATTACGATGAAATTTTTTTTCAAAGTTTGATCCTTTATTTCGTACGGAGAAATCGTAGTAGATGTCAGTCGTGGACGGATATCCCATCCACTAAAGACTCAATGGTAAACGAAAACTAATCCAGAGTCTGAGACATTTAAATCCAACACTTGAGCATTTTCTGACCATTCAACATTCATTAAAGACGGTTCATAATTTTCTATTAAGGTTTCCAATGTCACAATAAAAAGACACCCTGGAGTTGTTCAAAACATAGATTTAAACGGCAGAATAGGGTTGTAAGAAAAGAAGTGTTAATAGATGCTTATATACATATATATACATGTGTATATATGTGTGTTTACTCTCATGTACATACACATGTATATGTATGATATATATATGAATGTACGTATGTGTGTGTACGTATGTATAGTGTATATAGAAGGACCTATGGAGGATCTAGGTCGAAAGAGAAGGAGTAGGAAGATCAAAAGACTATTTACTCAATTTGTTTATAAAATAGGTCTGATTCATATATAAATATGTTCTCAATTTCTTCCAAAAGTCTCTTTTCGTCGGAAACACGCCCTAGACTTCTTATTGTCCTCCTTTTCGTGGGGTCCGGTTGTCCCGTCGTACAGATTTCCGGGCCACCATCCCGTGGGGCCTCTGGACCCTTCTGCCAGCACACTGGAGGTGCTAGACGGCGACTAGGAGAGTTGGTTGTGGACGATATAGTTATAGTACTGTCCTGAGAACTCAGGGAGGACAGACAGGGTCGGTGTACGTTACCGACACTTGTGTCTTGACCGGGGTGGCCCCCTCTACTTCTTGACCCAAGGGACCTAGTTGACTGACATTGAGGTACGGTGGGAAGAGTTTACTGACCCCTCTCCGGTCCATGTCCTGTCGACCGCTCCTGGGTCAAGAACCCCCTCTCCTGTGGACACGTCACCTGATGTGGGATCCTCCGGTCGGAGTCATACACCGTGTCTCCTTTTGTCTCTAGGGGTCTGTAGTTGTCGAGGTGTGGTTCGGGAGACAGTTGGGGCACGAGGCACCACCCAGGTCGAGGTGTCCGACGAGTAAGTGGTTCAGTCGTACCGTGTTTGTGGACGAGTTCCCCCGAACGATTTTGGACGTTGTCTTACTAGTAAAGACATGTAAAGGTGATTTTTGTAGTCAGATGTAAGTTCAACATGTCGGCGGAGGACTCTTGTCCCCAAGAGAGAGAGTGTGTCGAATTAGTCGTGGTCGGGACTCCCGTCTTCTGAGACCGGTCTCCGGTCATTGATACACTGAAGCCTGTTCAACGAATTGGACGGACTCGGAGCCACAAGAGGAGATTTTCCCCTTTATGCACAGTAATCTTCTGAGTCACAAGTACCTGTGTTTGTGTTATATTTACCCAGAATAAAAGTATCAACAATATTAATAGACTACGATGAAAATTTTATATTGTTCCCAAACAATTCATGTATTATGTTGAGATACACCTTGAATCCGTTTTAAAGGTGTATTTTTACCTTTCGGGGTTTGTTGTTTGACTGTCTTTGTACCCGCCTTTCGATTGAGAGCAGAGTTTTCCGACCGTCCGCACAAAGACCTCGCTACAACGTGGTCCGCATCTCGGCCCGTGAGAGAGCGAAGATGAGTCCACAATTTTATTATTTCATGTCTCTTGAGCCCAGGTAAACAGTTGTACAAGTCCAAAAAGTTTTCTCTGGTGATCCGCCTCTTATACTTATAAGGAGATTTTAACAAACGGTCTTTCCCTTATCTTGAAACTGTCAGGGTAAGTAAAGTGTAAAGACTTATACTTTCTCAAGTATAAAAAGGTAATAATACACGGAGCTCTATGTTCTATAATCAGAGTTCTATGATCGTGAGTACACCTGCCCAGTAGAAAATTTATTAAAAAAGAGTAATCTGGATATTATTAATCATGGATACTTCATGAAGGATGTAAGGGGACCATGTATATAACAAAAGAAGGAACCTCTTAATTTCCAAAAGAGATTTTGACCCTCCTTTAAAAGCCCCGATTACATTGTCGTGATTCCTGAGGAAGTCAGGTCCGGGACTCCTGAAGACAAATTTTACATTTATCCAATAGTCCTGGCCCATTGTATAATTATGGGTGGTCAGTAATTCAGGGTGTGCACTATGTACCATTATGGAGTTGACTTGATCGTTTCCCGGTCCGAGACCCCCTACCCCACGGTCGACCCACTCAAAGTTACATCTTCTCTTCCTCGACCATGGGTGATCCATGTCCGGGTGTTCTCGAGAAATCAGGGTAGTAACAGGTATAGGGATAGTTCATCTAGATCTTTGACTCCAAGGGTTCAAATTCTTCTCTGAGTTACTTATCGTAGTAGTAAGGGGGATATAGGTGAGATATGGGGTAGTCCTCAGAAGTCTCTAGGGGAGATAGAGGTAAAGACGTAAATAAAAGAAGTCTGGGAAAGGAGGGGTTAGGTCAGGGCAGAGTCGAGGGGGACGTGTGACGTTGGTCGTCCTTCGACAACTTAGAGTTTAGGTCAGTAAGGAAGGAGTGGGGACGTAGGGTAAAGTTTAGAGACTTTCCAAGGTATAGAGAGTATTTTATGTCGGGTTCTTAAAAATTTTTCATGTTAAATCATCTGGGAGATTGGTGATTTGGGCAGGAGTGGGGTCGGTGGACCTGGACAAAAGGACCCTTGGGGTGAGGTCGGAGGGGTGGTCCGGAGGTCGGGACCTTTTCCCTGGGGAGGGAGTTCTGTGGTAGGTCCGATACTGCGAACCAAGAGAGACTCGTCGACTCAGTCGAGTCACCGTGGGAAAGATTCCTCGGAAGGACAGTCTAGAAGGGGTCCCTGGAGACAGTTCTGTCTGGTGAGGAGAGTTAAGGGGGGACATGGATAGGGAGGTCCATGGGATAATGCTCAGGGAAGCCCCGTGCTAGGTAGACGCCAGTGAAGACGGGTCAGGTACCGGACCTTCTCTCGACCGGACTCCCATGACGGGATAACCTTTCCCCGACGATGGTTGTCTTTCTCGTCGAGTGCCCACTCGCCCTCCACGACTTTTGCTTGAGAAGGGGACCGTCGAGTCTCCGTCCGAACAGACTCGTTCTTCCCGTTCCCCTCTCACCCCAGACCTTCGGAGAGGTATTTGTCCCAACTGAGGTGTACCACGGAGGGAGCCCCGTTCGACAGTGTCCTTGAGTCTCCTCGACAAACATCCCCGAAAAAGGTATAGGTGTACACGAAAACAGGATCTTCTTGTGAGACCCTCAGGTTACTCTCTGGGGTCGTCCTCCACCCCCACCCCATTTGCTAGGGTCGTAAGGGGGACGTGAGGACCGGGTGGTGGGACAGTAAGGGGGACATTAATGGTCCTTTGAGTTTATCAAAAGGTAAAAGGGAGGAGGTCCCCGGGGTACAAGGTTGAATCTTAAGGACCTCTACGAAGTCGTCCTTGAAGATTTTTTTAGAAGTAAAACGTTTTTCGGTGTAAGGAATGTTTGAATATATGTCAACATTCGTTACAACGTTCGTCCGAGAAGACGAAGGAGTAAACGTTTTACTCCATCCACTCTAAATTAATGGAAACTACGGGAATCAGATACTACATGTCAAAACAAAAATTCCAAGAGTTCAATAAATACGTTTGTGGTTTAACTAGAGTAGTGTCTGACGACGAGTGAAAGGTCGTGGTTTAAGAATGTCAGTCGGACGTGTATTTGTCAACTTTTTGTTGGTGGGGAAATAAGTTTGGTATCTTGGTGTGTTTTCTTTTTCTACGGTTTGTGAGACACGTGTCTCTTTGGGGTTTGGACACTCTAGTTTGTCCTCCCCCGGGAGGCGAGTTAGGGAACCGTTCCGGCAAGGAACCAATGTCTATGAACGAATTATAAATGTTTAGAGTTACAAGTAATTTACACTGGTTCATCCACTGGACCGAGGAAGAGAAAGGCCGGTGGGACAGAAAAGATTAAAGAGAGGGACTTCGGTTCTCGTTGTGACCGAACTGGGTCCCGTGAAGGACCGAACTCGACGACGTCCCGAGGGACCTCGTTTCTGGTGCCGGTCCCGGGACTCCCCCGGTACTCGGGGAGGCACCAGAGTCGGTAGGTGACTCCATCGGTGTCGGTTCGGGGGTCCGGTTCGAGACATCGGGTCCCTGGAGTGTCTGGTAAGGAGTTCGGTAGAACCGGTTTGAGGTCACCTTTCGGCCGTCGGTCGGTAAAGCCAAAAGTACTGAACCGAAAATTGAGTGTAACAAAGTTCCTTACCGGTCAAGTTTAGACCGGACGGAAGTATGAGAGAAGGGTAACACCTTGACCAGTAAAACCCTAGGTCTCCTTCGGTACAGGTGCACATATGTGGGTACCCATGTGTGTCTCAGGGTAGGAGTCGTCTATGGCACTTTGTCTAGGGACATGGGTAAATTCGTGGAACAAGACCCCGGAGGTATACCACTCTTGGAGTGACTTAAGATAATGATCCTTCAGTAGTCCAGACTAAAGAAAAAAAAAATTATAAAAAATAAAAATAAAAAATTTAATTAAATAAAATTAACCTCCGATTAATGACATATTACAACATCACCAAAAACGGTATGTAACTGTACTTAGTCAGTACCCACATGTACACAAGGGGTAGGGCTTGGGACGAGGGTGGAGGGAGGGGTAGGTTAGGGAGTCCCAGTAGGGTCCCGTTGTCGGGACTCGTGGGACAGAGTACGTAGTTTGGACCTGACCACTAGACAAAGTGTATACTATTATATGTACAAAGTTACGATAAGAGAGTTTAGTAGGGTGGGAACGGAAGAGGGTCTCAGGTTTTCTGACAAGAAATGTAGACACAGAGAAAACGACAGAGTGTATGACTGAAGAATTAATAAATGTTGACCTCAAACGTAATCGAGTCGGTTGTATAATTTACGTTGTTCCTAAAGTTTCACACAAAAAAATTTAATTTTCAGAAAATTAGTTTTTGTAACTTGAATAAGAATGGATGAGTAGTTCAGTTAATGAAACTCTTATGGTGATTTTTTTGTATACCAGGTTAAGTTTTGTGTTGGACATAATATTCGACCAACATTCCTCATCCACTTTTTTTTTAGGGTGGTTTAGAAATCGTGTCACCGACCGGGTGTCTTTTCCAATTTTTTAGTAATCGATAATACTAATACTTACAATATTAATGAGTAGATGTTTCTCGTAGGATGGATTGAAATGTTTAATGAGAGTCATGTAGTGTATGTGTGTACGTTACTGGTCAATCTCCGTCTAAATCTCATTTTGTTCCCAGGAAAAAAGAATTTTTCCTAGGGGAGTTTAATATATGCGTCGTCCGGTGTGTTTTGGACCTAGGAAGGGACTAATGTTCATTGTTCGTTGCGAGTGTAAGTGGAGGGGGTAAGGTAAGGAGGTGAAAGAGGGAAGACTTGTGCTGTGACTAGTGAGGTGAACACAAAAGTGGAATGCTGAAGGGACCACCGAGTCTGCCATTTAGCAGACAGATGTTACGCCCTCTGGACCCAAGCTAGGGACCCAACCCTTCTAGGGGACCTCTTCCTTTACCGTTAGGTGAGGTCCTGATAACGGACCTTTTAGGGTACTTGTCTTCTCGGACCGTCCGATGTCAGGTACCCCAGCGTTTCTCAGCCTGTGCTGACTCGCTGAAGTGGAGTGAAGTGAAGTACTTTGATATTTGTTGTCACAAAGATATACATTCGAAATATATTCACCTTAGTATAGTGCAATATGAATTAGAGAACAAGAAAAGATAACTATAAAATATAAAAATTCTAACTAAGTATAACTATGTACGTCCAACATTGATGAGATCTCAGGAACTAACATACTTACATTATCGGTAAATAAACACGTAACAGGACGACTACCTATAGAACCCAGAAATGGTAAAAGAAGACAATGTTTGTTTTACCATCATTCATACGCCGGTAAGGACAAGTCTAGAGGAACCCCTGGTCGTAGTCAGTCCCAAAGAGATCCCTTAGTACCGTCTGTGACTACGTAGAAAACAGGAATGATTGTCTTGAGGTACACAAGATCCAACATTAATTTGTAGTAGTGGAAGGGTCTGGAGGGACATCGATGTCCTTCTGTGTATGGAGTCAAGACCGGTTTCTATTTTTAGATGACTTCTAAGGGTTTTCTGAGACGAAGAGAACTATATCACTACCGGGAGGAAGGAGGGGACGATCTTGTGTCTGGACTCCCGTCCTCTACTCGTCGGTACCACACTTGTAGTCCTGTTTTGGAGTGGTTTCCGTACCGTTTCACTTTTTTTTTTTTGTTTGTTTGAACTGAACATCTGTTGACATAATAAGTCCACGATTTAATCAGAGAAGAATTGGAAATCGTGATGAAATGAATCCACAGTAAGATATTTCTTTACCTTATATAAAGGGGGGTTTACCACTCAATCGGAACATCAGAAAATAGTATTTTGGATTTCACTCTAAGAAGTTAATCTTTATATATATAATATTTCTGTTTTGAAAGACAAGAATTTACAGCCATCAGTCTTATTCGTTCGTTCTTTTACCTTGTGAATAGATTTGAGAAGGTCACGAATCATTCTTATTCTACCACTGTCGCAATTATCTATTATGAGTTTTACGTGAATGGTGTACGGTCCGTGACAAGACTCTTGAAGCGTACATAAGTTAATTCGGAGTCTTCTTCCTTTGATAATAGTAATAAGGGTGTAATCTAATCCTCGGAGGTATCTGTAATTCATTGTGGTTGTAGTGGTTCTGTCACTCACTATCTCGGTCCTAGACACTCAAATCGTAAAGTCCCGTACACAACCACACCGTCCGATTTATTACTGGGGAGTTTCTGTGGGTGGACTAAGGGTGCTTGTATAATGAAATACACCGTTTTCCCTGAATCGTCTACCCTAATTCCTTTCCGAGGACACTACCCCTCTACTAGGATAAAATCGACCAACCCGGGTGAGTGGAAGGTCTACTGGTTTTCCCCGGGATATTCTCCTTCTACCTCCCAGTTTCGTCATCATCCTCTACACTACTACCCTTGTCTCCCACCGCCCTTCGTTCGCTCGACGTCCGGTTCCTTACGTCCGTCGGACATCTTCGACCTTTTCCGTTCCTTTGTCCAACAGGGGATCTTGGAAGTCTTTCGTGGGTCTGGGTAGTTGTGAAACTGGAACGGAGTCGCTCTGACTAGAATCTGAATTCTAAAGGTCCTAACATTTTATTACGGACAACAAATTTGGTAATTCAAACATTATTACAATATCGTCGGGATCCTTTACTTATCAACTCTTAAGACTGGGGGTTGGGGTGGGAGGATTGAGGAACAGGAGGTCCTCGAGCGAGTAGACCCCTCCACTCGGTGGTAGACGAGGATTGTGGTCTACGGTGTCCCTGGTGTCTTGGGGTTTTACTTTATGACCCCCCAGGGCCCCCCTTCACAGACCAGGTGTGCGTACCCGGAGACCGGTAGGGTCTTTTACGGGAACAGTAGATGACGACGGATGTTTCAGGTCCCTCTATTACGCCCAGACCTCGGTGAACGATTGTCAAAAAAAGTCCCTTAAGTAGAAGATTACTTGGGCGGGACTATTACAAAGGTGTAAACACACTCTGTTTTGAACCGTTCCCTTTCCCGTTGTGGGAGTCTCTCGAAGGAAGGACCTTGGGAGACCACCGGACAGACCTAAATGGTCAGGCCGGAAGGACGGGAAGGGAGGTCAACCCGGGGGACGTGGAGGTCTGATCATTACGAACTGTAAAGGAAAGAGGGGTCGGTCAGTCCGGGTATTTGTCTAACAAGAGTCCATTCTCTGCGTCTAAGTAGAAGTTAGGGGTCGAGGGGAAAGTTCCTTTGTGGGGGGTGTACGTGACCAGAGGTGTTCGCAGTCAGAAGGGGTCAGTCTGGTTGTTTGACTTTAAACAGTACATGGATTTATTATCGTCGTAGGTTCGTTAGGAATTTTATTTACCCCCACGTTTTTCCTTGTCTGAGGAGAGAAATATACTTTACTTTACTTTACTTCAGCGAGTCAGTACAGACTGAGAAACGCTGGGGTATCTGACCCCGGATGGTCCGAGAAGACAGGTGACCTAAAAGATCCGTTATCATGACCTCACCTAACGGTAAAGGAAGAGGTCCCCTAGAAGGGTTGGGTCCCGAGTTTGGACCCAGAGGGCGTAACATCTGTCTGCGAAATGGCAGACTCGGTGATCCCTTCAGGGAGAAATATACTACAAGAAAATTTTAAGGGGTTTCTTCAGGTTGGGAAGGATTTTACGTCTTACATATTCCGGTTTCAAAATTCGAAGTGATAACCCGTTTTACTGAGTCGAAGACAACTAAAATTATGTACTTTGTGTGTCTTAAACCCTCTACCCTTATAGGTCCTTATTTATATCTCTTTGCCATACTCATGAACAATAACAATAAATCAGACACCGAGTCGCCATTTCTTAGACGGACGCTATGTCTTCTACGTCCTTTGTGTCCAAGTTAGGGACCCAGCCCTTCTAGGGGACCTCCTCCCATACCGTTGGGTGAGGTCATGAGAGTGGACCTCTTAGGGTGCCTGTCTCCTCGGACCGGCCCGATGGCAGGTACCCCAACGTTTCTCAGCCTGGGCTGACTTCGTACGTGTCAGTCAGTGAGTCAGAAAAACACTGGGGTACCTGATATCGGGACGGTCCGAAGAGACAGGTACCCTAAGAGGTCCGTTCTCATGACCTCACCCAACGGTAAAGGAAGAGGTCCCCTAGAAGAACTGGGTCCCTAGTTTGAGTGTAGAAGATGTAACAGTCCGTCCCAGAAGTGATGACTTGGTGGTCCCTTCGGGTTCCACTCATAAATAACTTATGAATTAGGACTAATAGCATAGTTGGGATGTAGTCTCCATGATTATAATTGAGATGAACTATCTATTCGTTTAACTCCGTGTCTCCCAGATCATTGAACGGGTGTTGGTGTCGGTTATTCGTCGTCTCGTCTTGTTCTCGGGGTCCTCCGTTTACGATTGAAGTTGTCCTTCACAAACGGCATTGGGTGGACAGTGGACTCACAGTGGACAGGGGTGGGAGTGTGTTGATCAATTTACCCTAATGTTCCGATCTCCTTTCAATGGTTCCATATGACGTGGGACGTGTTGTCCCTTCGGGGGTGTACCTAGTGTCTCAGGGTCTCTTCGGGACATTAGTCCTGGACGGAAGGTTGACGAGCTGTCGGACAGGGAGGACAGGGTGGTCGAGACATGGGTCTGACGTAAGCTGGGACATCTCGTCGACTCCCACTTCTAGACTTCGACGTTTGGTCCAGGAAGTTCCTCGTTCCCGTGGCGGAGGTACTCCGAGACAAGAGATTATGTATTTTCCACTTCCCACTACAAATATCGTGGGTCGTGTTCCGGATGAGTTGAACTGTACATTTGTCTTCTGACACCCGGGACCTTATTTTGATTGGGGAGTCTAATTGAATGGTTTTTAATAGGTCACATGGTTCGGGAAATGCATATAGTAGAGTAAACCCTAATTAAAGAACCATCTTGCACTCTTTTCTTTGTACCCAGTCCTCTCTACCTACATGTTGTATTTCGGGAGTTTGGTTATTTATTGAGTGGACCTTGTGAGTAGTGGGGTCACTGACTTTTATTTTAGTAGGGGTCGTGGACCACGTGTCAACCACGAATTATTTACAGCTTACTTGGTACCTACGTGTCCTTGGTAAAAATTTTCCTGGACGGTGGAAGGGACGAAGGAACTCGGTGTGTTTCGTTCACATATATATCTTTGGTGGGGTCGGTGTGTAAGTTCATTGCACTCTCGTTTAGTACTTCTTCGGGTCGATACAGGTGGACGGTCCCCTCGAGGGTCGACAACCACAGTTCCTGGTCGCACTTCATTGTACCTTGGGAGTGTCACTACTCTGTCTAACGTCAACAAAAATTTGTTTGGTAGTGTCACCGAGTCCCGAAGGGAGCGTCGTTGGGGGCCGGTTCTTTGTTCCTCGAGCCATCCGTCTCGACGTAGGAGGTCCGAGGTGACAGTGTCTGTAGAAGGTCCGGTAGATGTTTGTCGAGAGTTCTCGGGTGTCCGACTGTCCGCCGTAGGCCTCTACTAGTCTAAAGATAGTCATGGCTGTGTACCGTGAAGAGAGACCGACGGTAAGTTCTACGGTGAGGAGGGGAGTTCCCGACGATTATGAAGGACTTGTTAGTTCGGAAATTCCTAACCGGGACATAGTCGCCATGGGTGGTGGAGCGGTCACAAGACGGACGACGACTGTTTGGGGGGACTGTACCAGAGTTAAAGGGACACGGGGGAAGGAGAGTTTCTACCCGGGTGTGTGGGTAGAGGTAGGGTCCGTTAATTCGTTGTGACGGGGGTCTGAGAGTTGTGGTGTTGTTAGAAGGAGGACTAGAAGTCTCTTGTTGGGAGGGACCGACTAAAAAGGAAGTCGAAATACCATAGTTGAACAAAGTCTGAGAGATTCAAGTTTTGGTGACCGGATTGTAGGACCACTAAGGTACATATGATTCTTCAGTCCTACACTAAGGGCGACACCTCCCTTGTGTCCCTTACGGCCCGTGGTGAGTACGACACAAAGAACTAGACCCACGACGACTGACGTTTCCGCACAAGTCATGTACTCTCGGTGTACCCAATAGACATCCGAAGAGACGTACATGGCCTAAGTAGATCTCTTCCAAGTATTTATTTTGACGACTAAATGTACTTAAGAGTCACACAAGATCTTGAAATCTCCGACCTCGACCCCTAGTTAATGAGGTATAAAGTAGGAGTATTCAGTGTCCCGAAGAGTTGTCGGACTTTTTGGTCAACCAAGACACCAACTCTGGGTGTCTAGTGTGACCCAAGTCTTTGAAGGTTTTCGGGTCTTCTTTTCCGTCGGTGTCTGCACGAAGGTACCGTGCACCGAGGACACCTGTGACTCGGTCCTGGCTGAAACAGACGAGGTACTACCCCGAACGTGTCGCTGGCGAAACGGAAGATCTTCTTTTGTCGGTCGGTCGTACCAAAAGACGTCTTACAGGATCAACACTTTAGTACCCACGAGTGTCCGCTACCTACGAGACTAACATTGTGCGTAACAAAAGACTCTTCTCTCCGGTACGGCCGTCGCGGACGGGGTTGGGAAGTGTAAGTGGAGGGGGAGAGTCGGAGAAGGCTCGACCGGTCCCTACCCACACAAGGCCCTTGAGTGATGAGTACTCAGTGGGAGAGTCCCGGACTGCCGACGAAGACCTAGGACTAGTTCAAGAAAATTCTCTGACCGAAACCACAAACCCCAAGTGCGACGTTATTGAACGTTTTTATTTTGTAGAAAAAGTACTCGTCTGACTCGTCGTGTACTTACTTAGGTACGCGGAGTTCTGGAGGGGAGGGGAGGACACATTGTCGTTTGTGAGCAAAGACTCAGGGAACCAGTCTCTCAGTATACCAGTGTGGTCGGTGAATCGTTACCACTTAAAGAGTAGTGGAATAGGGTCGTCCCGACGAGACGACCCGTCGAGCCCACCCTGCGGTACCAGGTTCCCGTCGGACCAGAAACGACCGGTCTCCTGTTCCACTTTAACCGGACTCTGGACCCCCGAATAGGATCGGATCGAAGCACGTCCGACTCTAGAGGTTTTATAAAATGTGACGTATCTAAGAACCCGTCTTTTCAGAGACAACTCGGTATGACCTACATGTGAGACTCTTACCTAGTTTGAAGTCATTTTAATTTAGACATGTGAAACGTCCTCTTACTTGGACTCCTCCTCCGGGACCGTTCTTGTCGGGGAAGACCCTTACGTACTCGTGGTTCGCTCAGCCCCTCTCCCAAGTACAAGGACCCCTCGAAAGAGGGACTCCAAAGAGACGATCGAGGAGTCAGCTCGGACCTACTACGACTGTCGACGCCATTTTGAACTGAGCTACCGGAAGAACCTTCGGTTGGTCTTTCTCTGAGGTCTGTCGTGACCCTCTTTTTCCGGACACTACCCCTGGGGTCTCTAGACCTAAGTTTGGGTCGAGACCCTGGTACTTGCTCAGTGAAGAGAGACCTACACCCAAAGGAGGAGACATTTGGGCAGTTTCTGTAGTCGTGTCGTAGAGAGTTCAGGGGACTCCTGAGCACCGAAAAGTCAAGGTCGGGTGGTCTGAATTAAAAAAAAGATTAATTAACGGTTGTAAAGTTTTAGACCTCCCGAGAACTCTTAAATCTCTAAAATGAAATTTTAGGGTTTAAGACCTAAGAGAACCCTATAGTCGTCTGGACCGGTGTCACCTGGGTGTAATGGGTATCCTCCGTCTTTGGTCCTTTGTCTTTCTCAAGGGTCTTTTCCCTTACTTGGTGGGGTTCGGCTACGGGACACTTGTAAATTCAGCCCCTGAGCTCAAGTATTCAGACGTAATAAAACAAGGAAATTGTATAACGAGTTGAAAAAGTAAAAAGTGAAGTC
The DNA here is from genome assembly GCA_006410555.1 of Capra ibex. Lineage (NCBI taxonomy): Eukaryota > Metazoa > Chordata > Mammalia > Artiodactyla > Bovidae > Capra > Capra ibex. The sequence continues at coordinate 38,391,369 of SJYO01050590.1, read as the reverse complement.
GACCGAGTGAGTGAGTACTTATTCGAAACTTCAGTTTCATGGAGTGTTCTTGGTCATGTTTGTTAGATAATGCACCCCGAGGTATTTCGTCCCCTGTATATAGGGTCGGACGGTCGTTAAGATTGTGACAGCCAGGTCCCTGGGTCCCGCCAAATTTTCAGGAGAGCCTGAGAGACTGGAGGTACCCGACAGAGGAGTTGGGAGATCGGGAGTCGGTCCCTGTATACAAACCCTCGGTCCTGTCACTCCAGTCTCCACCCACCCAAAGACTCTTCCAGCCCCGGTGTAGACGTAAAACAGTTAGAAGACCTGTCCGGTCGTACACGTTGCGACGGACACCCGGACGGTTCAGTGACCGTCCCTACTTCGTTGTTCACTCAGTGCAACGTCCGTCTGCGCTCCTTCTTTCCGTGTCTCTTCTCTCTGTGTCCACGCAGTCCCTGCTCTCCGACCCCAGTCCTTCTACCCCGGACCTGCGTACAGAGACATTTCGTTTGTGTGTTCGGTCCTCGACGTCCTCACCTTTGGGTCAAGAGTCCCGTCAGTGTGGAGTAACCATTATTATTGTATTACTGTCGCTGTCACTTTCCTAGCCGTCGTCGTCCTGCCGATTGTGAGTCACTCGAGAGTGAGATAGCCCACGACCCCAATAGTAGTAATAGGGGTGAAATCTCTACTACTTTGACTCCGGGTCGTTCCAGTGTCTGAACTCGTCCTAGTGCCCCGTTGTCCACCACCTCGCCCTTGGACTGGCGTTCGTTGACGAAGGACGTAGGGCCCCGAGAGGTGACGGAGCACGTAACGCGGAGAGCACAAGTCCTAAGTCACTGATTGTGAGTGTCACGTTAGATAGACGTACGGACGAGGAGCGGCACTTTATTACTACAATAAATGTAACTGTAGATGTGGCGTGTCTAGTGAGGCGTNGAAATCTCTACTACTTTGACTCCGGGTCGTTCCAGTGTCGTTCGAGAGTGAGATAGCCCACGACCCCAATAGTAGTAATAGGGGTGAAATCTCTACTACTTTGACTCCGGGTCGTTCCAGTGTCTGAACTCGTCCTAGTGCCCCGTTGTCCACCACCTCGCCCTTGGACTGGCGTTCGTTGACGAAGGACGTAGGACCCCGAGAGGTGACGGAGCACGTAACGCGGAGAGCACAAGTCCTAAGTCACTGATTGTGAGTGTCACGTTAGATAGACGTACGGACGAGGAGCGACACTTTATTACTACAATAAATGTAACTGTAGATGTGGCGTGTCTAGTGAGGCGTGTATCTTGGCACGTACGAGGAGAAATACGTGCCGCACCTCCTGTAAATTCTGCTTGAGACTGGTAAACGTCGGATGTGGAATGAGTGGTCGAAATCCACACGTTCAGTGACGTACACAGAAACCGGAACAAGTGTCACTTCACAGACGGGGAAGTCTCTGGACTGAGGGTCATGGGATTAGTGGGTCTTGTTTCCACGGGTCACAAACTCTTTTCCGGGTTTATTCCCCCACCCCCCCAAGAGAACTTTCTATCAATGCCCCGACAAACTGTTTTATATAACTATGACACGAGGTTTCTTTGCAAACCTGGGAGTGAGTGACAGACAGTCAGAATTAAAATGTCTGTGGTAATTTGAATTCTTGTCTAATCTTCGTCGTTTTTGATTTCTCCCCTTACTCTTTTTCTTCTTCCACCATTGCCCACTGTATCTATAGGTCTTTCCTCTGGTTTTCCTTTAACGTCCTAAATCGTGGTCCCTTTTCCAGAGTCGGGATGAGGGACCAATTTTCGTGTCCCGACACACGTTCCGAGACACTACTTCGAGATTCAGCCGTTGTACCCTTCAGTCTCCCCCTTCCACTTTGACCCCGCCCGTAGGGTAAAGTATTTCGTCCCTCCGTACTTCGGATTTTTTCTTTGTGAATGACCGTGGTAGTTACTTTTGTTTTTGTAAAATCCTTATCCAACATTTCAAGTCGGTGGACCTTGACTACACTTGTACAACCCAGATTCGTGTACTAGAACTTGCTTCTTAGAGTACCGAAAGACGAGATTGCTCCTTGAGGGACCTCTCACGAGGAAGTCTGTGTGACGACTGTCACAAAGTTCAAACTATGACTCAGTGAGACGTGGGGTAGATGGACGTCCGTTCAGATACGGAGGAGGAAACAGAGGGGGAGGGGGGCGGGGTCTCCTGTGGACCGTGACACACCTCTGTAATGACCAACAGTGTCGAACCTCCCCCTTCTAGACGTCCGTAGATCACCCGTTTCCACTATCTGCTACGACTTGTGGGGTGGCGCGTGTCCTGTTAGGAATTGTTGGTCCTTGCTGGGACCGGTTTTACAACGCTACGGCTCCGACTCTTTGGGTCTAGATTTGGTTCCGTTTCTACCGTCCACGGGGTAGTGACAGTAAATAAAGAGGCAGTACACTGACGCCTGAAAGCGCAGAAGTGGACGTGAGCCCCTATTAGTGCGGGTTCGGGATGACCCGAGATGTCCCTTAGTCCAAAAGTTTCACGTAACAATCAGTGTCCAGAGGGAGGTGGTAGTAGAGAGGGCAACGGACGTCTCGGAGACTGAACTGACTCCCCCCTCTCTTCGTCACCCTAGACCAATCCACCCTCCCCGACCGTGTCTGACCAGGACCCAGGACGCACCGTGGGTGACTCCTGTTCCTGAGGGAGTACCTCACGGGCACTCCCTGCTACGTAGGACTCTCTTGGACTGCCGGACGTGTCGGGACGAGGGGAAGTTCCCCTCGGCCCTTCTCATACCAACTAGCACCCGACCCTAGATGTCCCGTGTCGGAGTCGAGGTACTGGACGGAGTGTTCGGTCCTTGGTGTGAGGAGATCGTGTTGTGTTGTGTTGCGTTGTTATTGTCGTCGTTAGTACTACTTCTACTACGAATTTTAACTATGACGGGTTCTTGATTCGGGAGAAGGGTCTAATAGAGTAAATTAGGAGTGTTGGTGGTGCCCTCCCCACATCCCACTGATGGAAGAGAAATGTCCACTTGATTTTAGTGAACAGGTTCCGGAGTGTCGAGTTTTGTTAGACCGGAGGTGTGGGTCCTGAGTCTATGGTGGCAGGTGTCGGAATTACCGTGGTAGGAGGTTTTGATATGGTGAATGAAGTGGTGGACCTAAAGGTAAGATCTTCTTTCGACCTTTGAGTAGCCGTGTCTGTCGTGTTAGAGTTGATGTTATTAGTTACACACACATGTGCGTACGGTTTCGTCCCTCCTTTAAAGGACGTCAAAAGTGTCTAATTTGTCATAAATGACTACTCATCAGCCTCTTCCGTTACCGTGGGGTGAGGTCATGAGAACGAACCTTTTAGGGTACCTGTCTCCTCGGACCACTCGACGTCAGGTACCCCAGTGATTCTCAACCTGTGCTGACTCACTGAAGTGAAAGTGAAAGTGACTACTCATCATCTTAATGTTCACTAAAAATTTAAAGGAGAAATATAAAAAGAACTTAGGAGTTTTTAAAATCGTTATTTATTCTTCATTATCGATCATTATTTTTATTTGAATATTTTCGTCTTACAACATTTTAAACAAAAATTAAAAAATTTGTAGTTAAAGAACGTTTTTTAATAGTTTTTTGGACTTTAATGACAGATCTAGTCTCCGACCGTTTGACATCAGGTTCCCGGTTGAGGTCGGGAGACGGACAAACATATTTATTTCAAAATAACCATGACTTTCTAAATTTACCGGAAGGGGCCACCGAGTCTGTCATTTCGCAGACGGATGTTACGCCCTCTGGGTCTAAGTTAGGGACCCAGCCCTTCTAGGGGACCTCTTCCTTTACCGTTGGGTGAGGTCATAAGAACGGACCTTTTAGGGTACCTACCTCCTCGAACCAACCGATGACAGGTACCTCAGCGTTTCTCGACCTGTGCTGACTCACTGAAGTGATAGATAGATGATAGTGAATTCCAAATTTACGTTCTATACTGTGTTATTTAGAGGATCTTCTCTTGAATCCGTTCTGTAAGAAACTGTATTTAAAAGAATCTAATCAGAGACTTCCGTTTTCTTTATTTTCGTTTTCATTTGTTTATCCCGGATTAGTTTGAATTTTCGAAAAAGTGTCGTTTCCTTTGGTAGTTGTTTTATGTTTCTGTTGAATGTCTTACCCTCTTTTCTAAACGTTTACTACGTGGGTCGTTCCCGAATGAAAGGTTTCATATATTTGTTTGTCGAGTATGTTGAGTTATAGTTTTGTTTGTTTGTTTGTTGGGTTAGTTTGTTACCCGTCTTCTGGTTTTGTCTTCTAGATATCGACCAGTTGTCCGTGTACTTTTCTACGAGTGTAGTGATTAGTAATCTCTTTACTTTTAGTTTTGGTATTACTCCATAGTGGAGTGTAAAGTGTATCCAGTCTTAACGGTAGTAGTTTTTCAGATGTTTATTATTTGCGGTCTCTCCTACACTTCTTTTCCCTTTGGAGGATGTGACAACCGTCCTTACAGTTGACACGTCGGTGATACCTCTTGTCCTACTTCCAAGGAATTTTTATATTTTTGTCTGAATGGTATACTAGGTTGTTAGGGTGAGTACACGTGTATAGGTGTTTTCTACTATTGAGATTAACCTTTTCTATATACATGGGGTCCCAAGTGTCGTCGTGATGAACGTTATCCGTTCTATACCTTCGTTGAATTCACGGGTATCTGTCAACTTACCTGTTTCTTCATCATGACGACGACGACGACGACGACGACGACGACTCAGCGAAGTCAGCACAGGCTGAGACACGCTGGGGTATCCGTCGTCGGGTGGTCCGAGGGGGCAGGGACCCTAAGAGGTCCGTTCTTGTGACCTCACCCAATGTAAAGGAAGAGGTTACGTACTTTCACTTTTCCCTTTCCCTTCAGTGAGTCAGTACAGACTGAGGATCGCTGGGGGACCTAACGTCGGGTGGTCCGAGGAGGCAGGTACCCAAAAGGTCCGTTCTCATGATCTCACCTCACGGCAACGGATGAGGTTTCTTCATCATGTTACCTTACAATAAGTCGGTGCTTCTTTCTTACTTTGTTACGGTAAACGTTGTTGTACCTACCTGGACCTCTAATAGTGTCATTCACTCCGTTCAGTCTGTTTTTATAATGAATGAACACCTTAGATTTTTTTTTTTTTTCTTTTTCTTTTACTATGTTTACTTGAATGAATGTTTTGTCTTTGTATGATTGTCTGTATCGTTTTTTGAATGACAATGGTTTCCCCTTTCCTCCCTCCCTATTTGATCCTCAAACCCTAATTGCCTATGTGTTTTATTTGTTTCTATATGAGGTATCGTGTCCCTTGATATAAGGATAGAACATTATTGGATATTACCTTTTCTTATGTGTGTGTGTGTGTGTGTGTATATATTGACTTAGTGGAACGACATGTGGACTTTGATTGTGTCACCTTCAGTTGATATAAAGTTAAAAAAAAATTAATTCAAAGTAGTCTTGTGTCGGTACAAGTAGTGAATGCATTTACAGATTACGGGTGAGAAAATATGTGGACGTTCAACTCGTCCTACATCTGTGTACCCTTGTGATGTGGGACGAAAGATTACATCGAATCTCTACCTGGAGAATGAAGGGGTGGAGATTTAAAGAGGAGAGTTAGTTAAGTAGGGAGTTACCTACTTAGTCCTTCGAGTACTTTGATGTCGGGGAGGAATCTCTCCATAGGTATACTAAAGTATGAAAATATTTTAAACTTTTTCTATAAAATTATTTTAAACCTTTCCCTATAAAAACTTTAGAAAAAGACAAATATTAAACTTCTGGGGTGTTTAATATATGCAAAAGTCTGAGAAGTTTTGACCTAGACGGGGATGTATTACGGGTCTGTAAAGGGGTGGATCAAGATGTAAGTTCTGGTGTAGTGTAAGTCGCCGTTCTTCCCATAATAGGGTGGTTGGGGGTTCGTTGAGATCGATACTGCTCGTCAAACTAAAGGTTAGAGGTCTACCGTTGAGACCACCTCGACGGGAAGGTCTCTGTGGGTCCTAGGTGGTCCTTCAAGTACCTCGACTGGTCAGGAGTCTCCTCGGACTCCCGTGGACGCAGGTGTCTTTCATTTCTCCTTGCGGACGAGTGTGTGTGACGGGAAGTCGGCAAGGAATCGAGGTGACTTTAGAGTGGTAGGTTACGTTAAATACATAAAAGCATTGTGTGTATTAGACATGAGAGGTTAATGTCTCGGAGACATTAGTCTCGTGAAGGTTTATTCACCGTCCACCTACTAGATTTTGACGAAAGATTTTTTCGTTACACCGAACCTTCTTATTCTTTGCCCCCTAGTTTAGTGTTTCACACGCACGTTTGTCACCTGTTGACAGATAAATTTTCTTGAGAGGTTGCGTATCGTGTTGGCAATGCCACCCCGTAAATGTAGTTAGTCCTCGGAGTCCTCAGGTCAACAGGTTAGTTTACGGGGGGATGGGGGCTGAGTTTCCAGTCCACCTATCGGCAGGGAGGGACCAGATAAGAATAGGGGGAGAGGGGCCACACCCCCTCCCCGTAGAGACACCTCACGTCGACCACCAGAACTATTCGTCCACTGTCCCTCAACTTGTACTGGAACGAGTAGTCGACCACCCTTGGTCCGTCTGTTCCCTCAGAGACATAGCGACAGGTGTCCCAGGGTCGGGGTCTTTGTTCTGTGTCACTCCGGACCCCCTCCCTCCCTCCTTCCCTCCCTTCGAAAGTGTGTGTGGCGGGGACTGGACGAGGGGGGGTGGAGTATGTGGTCCCCCTTCAGTGGTCTGTTTTCCTTTAGGTGTGGTAAAGTGAGCCCTCTCCTTTTTGAAGGTGGCTCTCCTTTTCTTTTTGGACTGGTATTCCTACACAACTTCGCAAAGGGTTTGTCGTCTCCGTCCGTTTCTATTCGATCCTCTACCCAAAACTCCTTTTAGTTCCCGTTTCAGCTGTAAGAAACGCCTCGACCGCTTTAGTTAGTCCTTTTGACAACCGTCTCCACCCTCCTCTACCTTACATGCAAGTGGGTCGACTAAGGTGGCATGTCTGTCGGTCCCGACACAGTTACCGACAATGACATGGTCGGGGACCTTCCCCAGGTTGTACGTCCTGGGCGAGACTTACAGGTGATTGGGTCAAAGATTAATTTACACCCAATTGACCGTGACGAGGAATGTCGAGTTGCCTGGTTAAGTCTCGTCTTTCCTCGTAAAAAGTTTGATTTTTCCGGTTCGGTCATGGAAAATAAAAGAGTGTAGGAAAGTCAACGAGTTGCACTGGGTGACGATCGACGTGCCTCAGGAGTCAGGAACCTCTTTAGTTGGGAGGGGCCGGGGGAGTCGACGGCGGCACGTCACTGGCTTCGTGGCTGAACCGTTTGCACTTGAAATTGAGGTGAGGCTAAAAGGGTACGACACCAGCGGTGACGGGACCCCTACCCAGTGGGCACTTTCGATGGACAACAGGGGTTGTCTACTTTGCGAGTCAGGGTCTCTCACCGCGTAAGTGTGAAGAGGTTCTCGGTTAGAGGAGGACACCAGAGACCTCCTACGATGACGGGTTCGTCAGAAGAGAAGGGTTTAGTCGACGGTTGTGTTTGCACTCTCTCTGCCCGTACCCTCTGTTGAAAGTCTTCGCGGTCCTGTTTCTCTCATACTTGAGACTTTGAGTTCCGTTTGAAGCTAGCTCTGTAAATTTCCGTGTCTCTTTATAGCCGGTTATGCAACCGTCATTTTGAGGTGTCAATATGTACTTGATTCCGGGACCCGATTCCTGTAGAGTAGCGTGAATTAGGAGCCTTGACGGGATCTTCCATCCGGGGTGATAATCGGAGTAAAATGTAAGGTCCTTTGGGGTCGTGTCCCTCCAATTCACTAGATGGGTTCCAATGTGCCACCGTGTCAGTCCGACCCTTGGTTTCGTCAAGTAGAGGTCTCGCACACAAAAAGTTATGGTGCGGTAGTGCTTAATGACTTGATTAAATCTTAACACTCGAAGTTCAATACGATGTCACAAGTGTAAACCCCCTCCAACACTAAAAAAAGTTGAGTGGAAATACAGTGAAGAGTGAGAAGAGGGTTCTCTACGAGATTGGACCGAAAAGTCTATCTTTTTGACGACCATAGTCAGGCACACGACTCGTAGTCAATATATAATAGTGTAAATTAGGAGTCTTGGTCAGATACTCCCACCGTAATTATAATAGGGGAAGTCTCTATCTCTGTGACTCCAAGTCCCTCCAGTGTAGGAACGGGTCTCAGTATTGTGTCTCGTCCTTAAACTTAGGGTTTACAGTCTAAAGTCACGGATGGAAGAGAATATATACGGCAGAGAGTGTCTTACAGTTCTAAAAGGTCTTTTTTTTTTTAGTTCTCACAGTACTTTACTCCCCACTCTTACTGGTTTAAGTTGTTGGTTCGGGGGACCTGAGTCACTTACCGTCTCTGCCGTCGGCCTCCGACTTGACATCGACACCTGGTGGGTGGGCCGGAGGCGGGACGTGGTGGTACTGGAAGCCGTTTAGGGACGAGAAGAGGTTCGGAGTCAAAGGATCGGACACCTCCTTCTCGTCCCTGCCGTTCTCCGGGACGGTCGGGTCCTAGTCTGTCCCGTGCACCAGTGGACGCCGTCCTTCCCGATCTCCCTACCGACAGAGGGGAGGGATCGCCAATTGAAGGGACGAGGACCGTGATTGGAGGTCCCCGTCGAAACATAGAGAGGGACCTGAGTCCAGGCACGGGACTCGGCTCAAGGGTCCATGTCGGGCTCCGGTCCGTCACCGCTCCTCGGGTGTCAAGGAGACCCTCCTTCCTCTCTCGACTCTCTCTTTCTTCGACCCCACCCTGTCATTTGACTTGTTCACGACCTGGAGGTAGGCGTCCCATTTTTATACGTCTTTGGGGGACTCGAGACGGGCATTCGACCGTGTGTGTAGTATAGATGAATCTTGAGTTACTTGCAATTTTTTTTATTCATTCATTTTCATACACTTCTCTACCGTTTAGTCTGCTCCGTTCTTCTCAGGCAGTTTAATTTTGAAACGATGATATTTACGAGGTTTTTTATAAATAGGGTGGTTTCTATAGGGAAATTTTTATAGATGGAAGATTCAAGAAATCCTTGTCCGTTGTCTTCTTGTTGTTTCTACTGGGGACACAAAAAGACACCCCAACCCCCGTTCCCACTCCCGTCAGGAAATGAACTGTTGGTTGAACGTTCCACGGGTAGACTGCGACACCGAGAGGTGAGATAAAGGTACACATTAAGTCACCTCGTTCATTCAGGAGCTTGAAGTCCATTCTGGAATCTTAGGACTAAACCAGTGACTGAACGACCCGGAGTCCAACCCACTCCTTAGGGTCACGGACCGTCGAAGGGAAGGGTGAATACTCTTTCCTGTCACTCCTGCGTCTTCTTTCCCGTAGTGACCGGACCCTCAGCACTTGTACTCCACAAAGACGATGGTCGTTGACTAAGGGACGGGCACCCATTATCCTGAACCGGAAAGGTGACCCCCTTGGTGGGAAGGGGTGAGACTCAATTACCCAGGTTCACTCCGACTGGGATAGGGGGGTGGGCGTACCAGGTCTTCTTTCGTACCTGTTCGACTTGTTTATACTCAGATGAACCCGTCAGGACAATCTTGTTCACCCTTACTGGGGTACTTGAGTGAGGTGGTGACACCCTCTTACAGTCGGACCTCGAAGACCCTCCATGGGACACCTTCTTCCGAAGGACCCTTACTCCGGTTATGTCTTTTTTCCGTCTCGGTTCTCTTCTTCTTTTTCCCTGGGTCTGGATTATTGTGACTTGGGGACCCAGGTCGGTACGGACTTCGGTGTATGAGAACTGGGAAGGTAAGTGTACTAGTAACGTCAGGGATACTACGAGTGAGGTCTGGCTTAACCCGAAGACAGTGAGCGTTATTGTTGTTTAGAACTAATTACCCTGGTTGACGTGTCTTAGTGATATAGAGGTACAATAATTGTGTTCTTCCGTGACCTCCGGTGGGTCGTCATGACACGTATGTAGTTCGTAAGTTGTTACCATGCAACCAGTCACTGATAAACGAGTACTGAGATCGAAGTTGAAGAGTGTGACTTTAGTTCGATCGGCCTGTCGTAATGAGATTCGGTGTTCTAGTTGATTGACGTAGAAGTACCTTGTCATAAAATTTGCTACCATTGAATTTTACGAAAAATTACTTTTCTTTGTACCAAGTATGATCCTTACGTTTCTAGCCAGTTATAATCCCTTATTTAGTTACATTAAGTAGAGTAATGGCCTCAGTTTTCTTTTTTTTACAGAAGAATTTACGGTTAGAACAATTTAAAGTTGTAAATAAGGACTGAAAATTCCCCCTTTTATTGGAGAATTGTTTTATCCTTGTCTCCCCTTAAAGGAGTGCTCGCGGTGTCCAGTTTGGTTTTCGGTTGTAATGTAAAACTCCCTTCCCAATCTCGAGGTGGTGACTTCATATTCTATTCTTCCTGGACTCTAAAGTGGTGACAAATTGTAATGCGTCCTTCGTGAACGATTGTATCAGTGTGTTAGTTTTTTTTAATGGTTAAACTTTCCTTCTCCTTCGTTTTAAAATAACTCAATGTCTGTTGTACTAATATACGGACCTTTTTGAGGAGGGTTATTATTAAAAATAAAAAAATAAATTTTTTTATTTTATTCTAGACTTTTCACTAATTTTGGATAAATTTTTGGATAATTTTTAATAATCTTGGATATTTTTTTGATAAAATTTTCATCCTGATAAAGTATTATAATCAGTTGTCATTATTTTCTACAATAATTAGTTGTCGAAAGGATGTATGGTTTTTTTTTTTTTAAGGTACTTATATACTACCACTAGACCGGTTTCATTTAATAAGATTATTTCTAAGGAAGAATACACGACAGTATCAGGGGGAAGAGACAAACACACCTAAAACCACCTTACAGACTTTATGTGTCTGTCGGGATTGGTTTGTTCCTGGAACAGTTTTTCTACGAATAGAACGAAACCGAGTTGTTAGAGACCACTGACCCTTCGGTAGAGGACTCTGTCGGATGAGCGGTGGATCGGTTCGGATCAGCCAAGGAGAGGGTACGTCGTGTCTCGTTCCTCTGGGTAAGAAGTTCTACACTGGAGTATCACTGTTCCGGCCAGTGTGACCGGTCGTGTGTAGATGACCAAGGCGGGACGTACGACAAGGAGTGTTTCGAGTCGGGGACAGGACGGGGACCCGGACACGTGCGAAGAGAAGGTGGACGGTTCTCAAAGGGACTTCTCCGATACCCCGAACGACAGAGTCGTGAGTCCGGACACGATTTTGCCATAAGAGACTTTTTTTTAGGGAGGGTCAAAGGGACAGATTTTAGAGCAGAATAAGAGATAGGGAAGTACATTGAAATAAAAAGAAGTGTCTTATGCAGTAGTCGATTACAACGAAGTGTGCAGACAGTCACATATCAGACAAATATGTCTGAAAGAGAGATTTTCCACTTAAGGTAGTTCTGTTCCCAGTGGTACAGACGAAGTAAGTGACGACGGAGGGGGTGGGAATTGTGGGGGAAGAGTCTGTGTCGTCCCCAAGTTAATTTTTTACAACCAAAATACCTGTCTACCTACCCACCTATCTTTTTGTCTAAGAAATTCAGGAGTCTAGGTTAAGGTTGGGAGTCAAGTCAACGAGTCAGCACAGACTGAGAAACACTGGGGTACTTGACGTCGTGCGGTCCGGAGGGACAGGTAGTGGTTGAGGACCTCAGGTGGGTTTGGGTACAGGTAAGTCACCCACTACGGTAGGTTGGTGGAATAGGAGACAGCAGGGGAAGAGGACGGAAGTCAGAAAGGGTCGTAGTCCCAGAAAATATTACTCAGTCGAGAAGTGTAGTCCGCCGGTTTCATAACCTCAAAGTCGAAGTCGTAGTCAGGTAAGTTGCTTATAAGTCCTGACTAAAGGAAATCCTACCTGACTGACCTAGCGGAACGTCAGGTTCCCTGAGAGTTCTCAGAAGAGGTTGTGGTGTCAAGTTTTCGTAGTAAAGAAAACACGAGTCCAAAGAAATATCAGGTTGAGAGTGTAGGTATGTACTGATGACCTTTTTGGTTTCGACACTGATCGGTCTGGAAACATCCGTTTCATTACAGAGATGCAAAATTATACGACAGATCCAACCAATATCAAAAGAAGGTTCCTCGTTCGTAAAAAATTAAAGTACCGACGTTAGTGGTAGACGTCACTAAAACCTCGGGTTCTTTTATTTTAGAGAGTGACAAAGGTAACAAAAGGGCAGTTAAACGGTACTTCACTACCCTGACCTACGGTACTAGCATCAAAAAACTTACAACTCAAAATTCGGTTGGAAAAGTGAGAGGAGAAAGTGAAAGTAGTTCTCCGAAAACTCAAGAAGAGTGAAAGACGGTATTCCCACCACGGTAGACGTATAGACTCCAATAACTATAAAGAGGGCCGTTAGAACTAAGGTCGAACACAAAGTAGGTCGGGTCGTAAAGAGTACTACATGAGACGTATATTCAATTTATTCGTCCCACTGTTATATGTCGGAACTGCATGAGGAAAAGGATAGACCTTGGTCGGACAACAAGGTACAGGTCAAGATTGACAACGAAGGACTGGACATATGTCTAAAGAGTCCTCCGTCCAGTCCACCAGACCATAAAGGTTGAGAAATTCCTAAAAGGGTTGGGATGTTTGACTTATATAAAAATTGTGACTTTTGTAAAACATAACCCCATATCGGTTAATTGTTACAATACTATCAAAGTCCACCTGTCATTCCCCTGAATCGGTATGTGTATGTACATAGGTAACAGGGGGTTTAGGGAGGGTAGGTCCGACCGTGTATTGTAACTCAATGTACACGATATGTTATCCAAAAATAACCAATAGGTAAAATTTATATCGTCACACATGTAGTGGAAGGGTTTCCTAAAACACGAGTCTAAGAGTCAGCACAAACTGAGAAACACTGGAACACCTGATATCCAGGGGCTCCAGGGTGGTCTGAGGAGACAGGTACCCTAAGAGGGTCGTTCTTATGATCTCACCCAACGGTAAAGGAGGAACTCCCGTAGAAGGGTTGGGTCCCTAACTTAGGTGCAGAGAATACAGAGGTCACACCCGTCCACCTAAGAAGGATGATCGTGGTGTTAATTTCTCCTGATTTCCCCGTATTCTTGTTTTGCGTCACGAAGTCGGTCCTTACGAGGGACCTACACCCCACCCTTCCTCTTCTGTTCCTTACTCGATATTTTTTACAAAACTTTTTCGATTCCTTTAAACTTATACCAGACCTATAAATTTCTACAATATCCGAAGTCTATTTATTTTTCTCTGAACTTATTAGTTTCTTCATTTTAATTATGACTTGTGTCTAAAAAAATTTTTTTCTCTCTCTATAGAAACCTTCCTATTCTCTTCATGGTTCACGTAAAGACTTACCATTATCACTGTAGACTGAACACAAGGGATTTAGGTGAGGGTAAAGAAGGGAGTTAGGACTTTACCAAGATACGTGTTCCGAAGACTTCTACTTGGAGGAACTTCTTTCACATAGTCGAAAATTTTTTAAAAAACTTTATGTCGACTATTTTCGGTTACAGAGAAATACTGTACCACGACCACGACGACGACGATTCAGTGAAGTCAGTACAGGCTGAGACACGCTGGGGTATCTGCCGTCGGGTGGTCCGAGGGGGCAGGGACCCTAAGAGGTCCTTTCTTGTGACGTTACCCAACGGTAAAGGAAGAGGTTACGTACTCTCACTTTTCACTTTCTCTTCAGCGAGTCAGTATAGGCTGAGGATCGTTGGGGTACCTGACGTCGGGTGGTCCGAGGAGGTAGGTACCCTAAACGGTCCGTTCTCATGACCTCACCCCACGGTAACGGAAGAGACTACTGTACCACGATTTCCTCCCGTTTCCACAAGGCCGAGTGGACCTCCGCTTTCCAACGGATCCAACCCAAGAAGTGGAACACGACTTAATCGTGATGGAAAAGGTGACTTTCCCGTTCCTGTAGGATATGAGTGTAAACGGATATACTGTTTTTGGGTGTACTTATTTTCTACCCTTCGTCTAGTAGACAGAACTCAAAGATATATGAAGTAATCTACGTAAATACTTCATGACGGCCGGAAACCTAGAGGACGATAAACATTTGTGGATGCTTATCTAAAGTGAATGACCTTAAATATGTGAAGGAATCTAAAGTTCAATCATAAGCTTTATCTTAAATAAAAGAACAAACGTTACAATTACATTGGAGTACTATCTTAAAAAATTTGATAACCCTGAACGGGTAACTGTGTCCCTTTTAGAAGTGAAGGAATGAAATCTTAGTACATGATACAGGTTTGTGACCTTACTTGAATACGTTTAAGTCTTTTATGTATTATTTCTCTTGTTGACTGTGATTTTTTTTCTGTAAAATTTTAATAACGATTAAACGTCTCCACCCATTGTCGCCCACTGATACTTCTTCTGACGGGGATAAAATTCTCAATGTCCAGTTCCATAAATCTCCATCAGACGTTACCTAAAGGTTCATCCCCCATTTTTTTCACGTATACACATGTGTATATGTGTGTGCCTCTCTCTGTCATTACTACGTTTTGCAAGTTTCTTTTAGATCCAATTTTTTTTAGACAATTGAAAAGAATGTTTAAAAGGTTTATATTTCAACCCACCTTTTTTATGTTCTATTTTGAATCAAAGAGACTATTGTATGATATTATTTTTCTATTTCTTGTACTTCTTTCCTCAACAATCCAGAAAGTGTTCACTAATCTAGAAGTAACAAAGTCTTGAATTTTATACGGATGGTAGGTTTCGTGTTATAAGAAAAAACGTACTGGTTATCAAAATATGAAAGGAATTTTAAAAGGCGTTGTCACTTTCACACGGAAGACGGACCTTACGAGTGTAGGAGATGGGGTCCTTCACAAAAGTACAGTGTCCTCTCCACTTTGAGGGGAAATGAACGAAATTTAACTTTAACTTCAGCGAGTCAGCACAGGCTGAGAAACGCTGGGGTACCTGACGTCGGATGGTCCGAGGAGACAGGTACCCTAAAAGGTCCGTTATCAGGACCTCACCTACCGGTAAAGGAAGAGGTCCCCTGGAAGGGTTGGGTCCCTAGCTTGGGCCCAGAGGACGTAACATCTGTCTGCGAAATGGTAGACTCGGTGGTCCCTTCAATCCCTCATGCTTTGTTCAATAATTTTGAGTCGGTGTTGTGGTAGTGTATTGCATTGTCTTGTAAGACGGGTTCACTAACACTCCAATTACCGACTGAGAGGGTGATTAATCTTGGAGGTACGTCCGTCCCCGTCGTAGCTCAAGGACGAGTAAATAAACATCCTGTCCCGGTCCGTGTGTCGTCGGTGAGTTCTTTATAAACAATGTACTTACCCGATAATATGTCAGGAATTTTTTCTTATATATCCTTCTGGTACATTGCTTTTTTACTAACTGTGTTCACTCTTCATAGTATTGATGATACTAATGTTGTCACACCTTTTGATTCTGAACCGTTTTGGGATAGTTGATGGTTTTGATTTCACCATCGTTCTGTCCCACCCCTTCCATTCTTTTACTCGACGGAACCTTTTTAGGACTCTCACACCCTCCACGGCTTCCTTACTCCTTCCTGGTGTCCCTGGACCCCTTTGCCCCTGTCACTCCTTTCGTTCCTCCCTTCGCTCCGTTTCCCACTTTTGAAAGGAATGAACAAGTTTACCTGTCTATCCATTTTTTTCCAGGAGTCGGGATTAGTACTCCTGTTGGAGGGTTTCGTGTTGGACCGCGACTGGGCCGGGGTAATTAACGGTCGTAGGTACCGAGGTCCTGTGGGTCCAAGATTGAGGTGGAGACGATGTTTGAGTGACACATTGGTGGTACGTGTAGTGGAGGGGTCCGTCAAAGGAATGCCCGTTTTGCTGGTCAGGGTCTAGATCGGGACTCGGACCCCGTCGCGGACCGTGTGTCGTCCGGGAGCTGGGTGGGGGTAGGAATGTCTTCTGCGACCGAGGACAAGCGCACGTGTCGTGACGTGTCCGACCCTGTTTCCCGTGTTCGTCGAGTTCGGGTTCGTCGCTTGTGTCCCTCGGACGAGCACAAGGGCGCGAGAAGGGAGTAGATCTCAGAATTCTGCGGGAGGTGAGTTTTGGGTCTCCTGTAGGTTTTGCTCGGTCGCGAAGTATTTACGTAGTACTGTCAAGACATGGAGACTCTCCATGTCACTCGCGAAGTTGTTAACGCCCAAGTGTACGGGCGTGGGGATCGAAGTATGTCGAGAGGTTCCGACTAAGAACTAGCTAAAAGGAGGTCCTTTACACGGTGCGAGAACGGACCCTCCTTAAAAAAAAAAAATTTTAGTCTAAGGGTCCTCCCTCTGACTGCGTGTGCCGGGGTGGGTCGCTTCTGAGTCGTAGTCCTGCCCACGACGAAAAGTGCACGGTGGCAGACAGACGTCCCGTCCCCGACCCACTCGTAGGGGACAGTCCGAACCGCGACACAAAGGACCGTGGTGTAGTTCACACCACGGGTAGGCTCAGGAGAATTCAAACTCACAAAAATTCGTGAAGGGTCCACGTGTAGCACACGGTCTCGGAGGTCCGAGACGGAATTGGGACGAACAGAGGACAATGTCTGTAAGTAGAGGGGAAGGCACAACCTTCGTTCCGGGTCTAGACTGACGTAAGGGGTCCCACGACTACCTCGACTCGTGTGTCACCCATGAGTTTATTGACGACTTGTTTAAAAGGTTCCACTAGTGGTGTTCCTAGTAGTATCTTTTGAGACTGCAGAGGAGGAGCGAAGACGTCAACCACCCTCTTACTAAATGTCCGACTCTTGTCTGATTCCGGTACACGGTCCACAATTGGTCCACGGGTCACTGGAGTTCACTCCCTGAAGAATGGTCTGACTTGGAAGTGTAGTTGAAATACTGGATTTATGGTGACAATAGGTGGAAGTGCCTACCGTTTGGCTCTGGTCCTTTTGAAGTCGTTGACCCGGTTTCTAGTAGTGGTGAAACAGATTGTAGGAGGACCGTCAAGGGGGTAGTGGTCCCGGGTAATACTTGTCTGACGGATCTTAATCTTTGTACAACCACCCGAGGGTCACTTTGAGCTTACGGGTGGCAGACGTGGAGTTACCTAAGGGAGTCGACTTCGGGTCAGGGTGGGGACCCCGTCGGTGCCGTTGGGGAGGGGTAGGACGTCTCCCCGAGGTTCGTGAGTGGACGTTCCTGTTCCATTCTGCTCCCAGGGTCAGTCTACTCTTTGTCACCCCTCACCGTTCTTCCGGTCCCCGAAAGAGGGAATTCTCGTAGTTTCTGTGCCCATAGGGTTGTTAATGGACGCTGTGACCCCGTCCGGTACTTTAATTTTCTACGAATGAAGGACCTTCCTTTCAATACTGGTTGGATCTGTCGTATAATTTTACGTCTCTGTAATGAAACAGTTGTTTCCAGGCAGATCAGTTCCGATACCAAAAAGGACACCAGTACATACCTACACTCTCAACCTGATATTTCTTTCAACTCGTGCCTTTGTAACTACGAAAACTTGACACCACAACCTCTTCTGAGAACTCTCAGGGAACCTGACGTTCCTCTAGGTTGGTCAGGTAAGATTTCCTCTAGTCAGGACCCACAAGTAACCTTCCTGACTACAACTTCGACTTTGAGGTTATGAAACCGGTGGACTACGTGTCTTGACTGAGTAAACTTTTCTGGGACTACGACCCTTTCTAACTCCCGTCCTTCTCTTCCCCTGTTGTCTCCTACTCTACTAACCTACCGTAGTGGTTGAGTTACCTGTACCCAAACCCATTTGAGACCCTCAACCACTACCTGTCCCTTCGGACCGTACGACGCCAAGTGTCCCAGTGTTTCTCAACCTGTGATGACTCGTTGACTTGACTTGACTTGACCCCATCCATGAATTTTGACGAGTAAGTAGACGTTTTACCTCCGTCTGTTACACGTAAGACGAGTTAACGGCACCACAAACCTCGGTTATGTTATTTTTCGGGAAGTCCTCCACGGGTCTTAACCTTCTGTAATAATATTAAAAGATACATCTCTTGATCGGTCCGAGGGACCTCTTGACTTCTCGAAAAAGTCACAGAAGTGTCGTCTAGAAAGTCCTGTGACAGGATTAATTGCGGAGATTGGTGTATTTCCTGTGTCTTTCTACTAAATCACCCCTTTTGGGTGTTGTTTCGTCTTCAACTCCGAGTCCTCCGACTTGGACCCGGAACCGAAAAGGTAAGACCGATGTTCTGGTGTCGGGTCGTGAAACGGAGGGTTTCACAGTCAAAGAGTAGACATTTTATTGTAGGGACCCAGAAGTACACAGAGTCTCTTCTAGTGAGTGAGTCAATGGAATTGTGAGCAAATTATTGTTGGACAGAGACCCGAATACGGTTACTCACATTACTCCTCACGTAAGACAAAAGTATAAATACGTTGTTTACAAATCACTCACTACTGAGATAGGGTCCGTGGCGGGACTCCTCCGTTGTGTCTGGTGCAGACAGGAGTCACTGAATGTTTCCAAAAGTCGACAAAGTTCGTTATATGGTGTGACGGGACCGCCAGGTCACCGATTCTTACGTGGACGGTTACGTCCCCGTTCCCAAACTAGGGACCAGACCCTTCTAAGGTGTACGTCGTCCCGTCGATTCGGGCACACGGTGTTTGTGACTCGGTACGAGATCCCGGATACGAGACGTTGTTCTCTTCGGTGACACCTCTCTTCGGACGCGTGGGGTAGATCTCTCGTCGTGGGTGAGTGGAGTTGGTCTCTTTCGGGTGTGTGTCATTGTTTCGCGACCCCGTCGGGTTTGAAAAAAAAAATAATTTATATATATGTGTGTCCATATATATGTAGATTTTAAAATCCTAACTTTCCTTTTCAGCAATTAGTTGGTTGACAGTGTGTTAGTTCCTCTCCGTCTCGTCTACGACGTGTGAGCACAAAGTTTAACGTCGACTCACAAGAAACATGTCTTTTTAAAGACGGACTTATTTTTGTCCGTACTTTTGTGGACTGGGAAGGTGAAAAGGTGAGTGAGGGACCGTCCAAAACTGTCTCTGACCTTCTGGAGAAAGGTAGAAAACGGATGTGATGATAAAATTTCAAGAATAATTTTTTTTTGTTTTTTGTTTTTTTGTACTTTCGTAAGTTTATAGGTCGTAGATACGGAGAGACAGGGTCCTTGTAGTGACGTCGTGACCCTTCTTCGAAGTTCTAGAAGGTCAGCCGCACAGGGGTCACATTAGGTCCGTTGTCGTCCACACCGCCCGTCCCCTGGCGTGTGGGATGGGAGGGAATTTTCTGGGGAGGGACGTGTGACTGGAAAATGTCCGAGACTACTCAGGACACTCCTTCCAGTGTCAACAGACTCGGCTTCAGTCGTTACCGGTTTGTTCAGACCGGTGTCCGGGGTAAAAGGGGAAGCCACGAATAATTACAAACCTCCGTTAGTACGAGACTCCTCGTCTGACGTTCTCTACGACTGTCTTTGAGGTCCTTCTGTGGAACCTCTCCACTTCACGGAACGAGTTCTAGTGTCCCGACGACTCACACTCTGACTTCCGATCACAGAGACGAGTCCTCCGCAATGAGAGGGAAAACGACCCAGAGGTCGAAGAGTCCGCGTAGGGTCCACCGTGCTCACCATTTCTTAGGTAGTCGGTTATCTCCTCTACGTTCTCTGTGTCCAAACTAAGGACCCAGTCCTAGATGTAGGGGACCTCCTCTTTTTCCGCTGGGTGAGGTCATACGAACGGACCTCTTAGAGTGCCTGGCTCCTCGGACCGTCCGGTGTCAGGTATCCCAGTGTCTCAGTCTGTGCTGAATCGTTGACTCGTACGTGCGTCTGCGGTCGACGAGTTCCAGTCGTCAACTTGAAGACCTCCACCTCCTTCGACTCGTCCGGGGGTGTCGGGAACCCGTCACTTGTTTCTCGAGTATTTTTAGTCACTGGTCTTGTCGAGGACGGATTTCCTGTTCTACCTTCGACTATTCGTCCAGTTCGTCTGTCGTTGATTGTTGTTTGAGGTCATGAAACCGGTGGAGTACGCTTCTCAACTGAGTAACCTTTTCTGAGACTACGACCCTCCCTAACCCCCGTCCTCCTCTTCCTCTGCTGGTTCCTACTCTACCTCTCTACCGTAGTGACTAAGCTACCTGCACTCAGACTCACTTGAGGCCCTCTACCACTACTTGTCCCTCCGGACCGCACGACGCTAAGTACCCCAGTTCTTCTCAGCCTGTGCTGACTCGCTGACTTGACTTGACTTGTTGTTTGCCACTTTGATCGGACAGATTCCACTCCCGAGAACTCCGTTGGATGGGAATCTAACACGTTTGATTTGTATCGTGTGTCGTTTGGAGTTAAGGTCTATGTCGAGAAGTACGACACTAAGTAGGTGATTAGTGGGACCCCTAAAGAGACCGTGAAGGTGAAGGTGATCTCCAATTCTTGGTGTACGAAGGGGACATCCTCCGTGTCCAAGTCAGGGACCAGTCCCTTGATTCTAGGGCGGCGTTCAACACCGGTTGTTGTTTTCTTTTTGGTAAGACAGAAGGTCGGTCAAGTCGGGTGATTTCGGCGAGTGCCCAACTCTTGAATAACACGTGTCCCGAGACCTGATCTGCACCTCACAGCGACGTGGTCTATTCGGTCATTTCATCGGTTCGGTCGTGTTTCCTCCACGAGTTTTGTGGGACCTTATTTACTGCCTCGGTCTTTTCTCGAAATAAAAGTATTTTCTCTATGTGTAAACATGTTGGACTCTCACTGTCCGGGACGTTCGTTCCTCATTGGGGCATGAACTTGTAAAAGGCTTTCGCGAATCCCGACGATTCGTTCCTACCCTCCCAGTAACTGACCGACCGACTGAGTACTTGTTTACTTACTTACCTTTGGAAGGTGAAGAGGTCAGGATTGGACGATAGGTAAAGTTCCTCGATAGTGTTCCGGTATATATGCTTCCTGAATACACTTCTCGTTCCCTAAGAGGGGAGTTTTAGGAGAACTTGTAGTCGGTAAAGCTAACGGATTAAGGCGATGACGTGTCGACTCCTTTGTCTCCGTGTCTCCGCGATAAGGCGGTCGTAGTGGCTATCGTCGTCGTTTGACGTAAGGGTCCCGAAGGAGAAGATCTTTCGAACACAAGAACACTCAACCATGGGTCTTCTTGTTCACTGTTCATTGTCAACGAGTCAATTATTTACGAAACCCTGATCCAGAGGAGTGTTATTTCAGTGAACGAATTTTCTGTTTTACAGGTATTTCGAGTCCTCGTTTTACTGTCGGGGAGTCTTTCCTCACTCCAGACACCCGTCCCGGAGGTCCTTCGGGGAGAGGAACCCCTGGACCCCAACCGAGGTCCACTCGAGTCCAGGAAGCGTCCTCGTCCAAGACAATGTGGTGGAGTGGAGTTTCTAGGCCCCAGGTGGGGAATGGTGATGGACTGGGGATGTGAACAGTCAGGTCTTTATCGTCACCCGTGGATGACGGACGGTTCGTGACCCCTTTGTTGACACTTGTTTTGTTGGTTCTGAACCGGGGTACCTCAAGTGTCAGGTAATTCATTCCATCTGTGATTTGTCTACTAATGTATATCCTATTCTTTAGTACAGTTACTTAATAGTAAAGATTTGGTGTTCAGACCGACTTAGTTAGAAGACATTCTTTTTAGAAGGATCTGAGGAGTGCGATACACCCTAATTTATATTTGTTTGTTTTTACTTTTGTCTACGGAATTGACCCCCGGTTGAGGTCCGGTCCACGGACTGATACTGATTGAGTCCTGTACGGTAACGTCCTCCATGATAATAATAGGGGTAACTGGTTACTACTTAATTTTAAAAGGTGAATTGATGACGAGTAACACACACGTTTTCGGGTGAGGGAGGTTGGGACTTAAGGGACTCTTAAGTAGAATGAATTCAGCGACAGAGACCACGTGTGTAAATATAAAGTATTTAAGGGTGACTTACTTATTAATTGATTAGTTACCCGACCAAAGGAAGTTCCGTAATAGTCAATTATTTTAGTTAAACTCCTTATTCACGAGGATTATCAGTGTATTCTTCATCGACGCTACAACACATTTCTCGGTCTCGGGCTCGGGGACGTCCGGACCCTGGTCCGAACAGACACACTTGAGTGTGTTAGTAAAGGGGGAGTCCGGACTGACGAGGTGTGACAGGACTACTTCTTCTTTGGTCTGTCACTCGGATCCTGGAGACAGCCGAGACGTACAAATACACAGACTTTGTAATGCCCCTCAACCCCCGTCCCCGACCCCGAGTCCTCCTGGAGACTTTGACGTGAGACGGACGAAATTCTTATTCCAGATTTCAATTTATAAAATCCCTCCTATTGATTAGTCCAGATACCCCCGTTCTCTTCTTGGAGGAGAGACCGATGTCGAGTCACCCGAATAAATAGCATTAGTTCATCAAAGCAAGGGTACTGTTTGTCCGGGTGGGACTTTCGGGGAATGGTCCCTCCACAAAACCTGTTTGTGACCACCCTGGTAGTGGGGGTTGACATGTGGTCTCGTCTCCTCGACCACTTTACGTTGTCGGGCACAAGTATACGACCTCCGTCTGTTTTGGGTTTTGTGTGAGAGGTGAAGATGTAAGAAGAGATCCTTCTGGGGACTCACACGTGTTCCTGTGGTACTTGTACCCGGACTACCGAGGTACACCAGGTATTCGATACTGGTGTCTTCTTGAGCGGTGACTCGTTCGTACTCAGACAGACAGTGAGTTTCACTCTCGTTATACATCCTCGGCCCCGAGGTACCGTTCTGTCCCATAAACAATTAAAAGGAAACAACAAACCTAACAAAAACTTAGTTAAATACAGGAGTACAGTGGATTGCCTGTATGACCCCCATTGTTGTGTTGAGGGATGGAGTGTCCCGACACCACTATTAATTTACTCATTGGGTTCACTAGGTCTCGGACTGTGTCTGATTTGTGAGACTAACAACGGTTCCTACTACCACTACCATCACCTACGTAAGTAAACTCATCCCTTTAGGTTTCGTTCCGAGAGGGTTGTTGGGGACGGTCCTAGACCTCTCTTCGTCCACTAGGACCCTACTGGCTAGGACCTTCTCGTCTGAACCCACGAAAAGTCTTCTCTTTGTCTCTCCACAGGTGAGAACCCGTTCTGGACCCGACGGGTCCCCGGATCCGGAGTCCTATCAGTGACTCAGGACATTCCTGACTGCGAACGACCCCGGTGACCCTTTACGTCTCTGGCCTCTTCTACTTGAAGGGTCTCATTTCTCTTCCCCCTCCTTTAATATTAGTACCTCTCTATGGTAACAAGTGGGTAGTCTGACCGTTTTTAGTTTTTCGTGCTCCTTGACTCCACACCGTTCCCCACCCATTTCTCCCTTAGACCACAGACAACCATTCACGACGAAGAATCTTTTGCTTGACCGTTATAAATACTTTTAGAATTTAAGTAAGTGTCCCATCGGGTTGTTGAAGTGAGTAGTCATTGGTTGTATAGACGGGTACACGAACCTCCGTATTCGGTCTTTCACGTAGTTTCGTGACGATAATTCCCATTTTTTCTCTTAGGTGGGTGAGTGGTGGTTGTCCTTTTGTGACTCTAAGAGGACGGTACCTGGGTTATGAGTGAAACGTCGTTTTGTTCCATCAAAGTGTACATGACAGAACTTTTGTAAATTTTAGTATAATAACTTACAAAATGTTTCCCATGTCTTATCTGGTCGTTCGTATCATACTGTCTGACAAAAATTTCTTGTCCTTCCTTCCTTTCTTACTGAAAAAAAGGATACGTATAACGGACCTCTTAAGGTACCTGTCTCCTCGGACCTCCCGATATCCGGTACTCCAGCGTTTCTCAGTCTGTGTTGGCTCGTTGATTGTGTGTATCTGTGGAGCATTTTCAAGACGTTCCTTTAAGTGTTTGATCCAGTGTCACCAATGAGGACCCTTTCTGTTCTCATCCCACACACGTTCCTTACTTTACCGCCCCGCCACCCCCTCCGAGTTACCTCTGAAGTGAAAATAATTGATCCTTTTGAATGGGTACGTAAAGAACTCATAAAGTCAAGTCAGCGAGTCAGCACAGGCTGAGAAACACTGGGGTGCTTAGTGTCGTGCAGTCCGGAGGGACAGGTAGTGGTTGAGAGCCTCAAGTGAGTCTGAGTGCAGGTAGCTCAGGCACTACGGTAGGTCGGTAGAGTAGGAGACAGCAGAGGAAGAGGAGGACGGGGGTTAGGGAGGGTCGTAGTCGCAGAAAAGGTTTCTCGGTTGAGAAGTGTACTACACCGGTTTTGTGACCTCAAAGTCGAAGTCGTAGTAAGGGAGGTTTCTTTAGGGTCCCGACTAGAGGAAGTCTTACCTGAACTCATAAATCTGATTACGTAAATAAATATTCCTTGTTTTTTTCTCTTCCACCTTCCTTCTCCTTCTCTACTACGGAAGTTCTCTGCTGTCTCGACGATTCGCGATTCCGAGACGGAAGCGGAGGAGACGTGAGTCGTGGTCGTTTACGTCTTTGTCGTGTAGGTGCGTATTCGGGTAATAAAGGACCTTACTCGCAGGAACCAAAAATCTTAGTCTATAAATTAAGACCTGGTTTTTAAGGGAGTATGAACTGTTTACATAGGAAGGAGACCACAGTCCTTAAGTTCGATACTTTTCCCCTGTGTACCTTCAAAACGATAGAGGTTTAAGAACTACCGGAGGTGACTGTTTTCTTCAGGACTTGGCGTGAATAACAAGGTACATTCTTAAAAAAAAATTAAAATTAAAAATTTCTTTAGAAATGGAAAGAAACAAAAGAAGGTAAAGAGATTTCCGTGTAACTAAGTAATGAGACCTCAACAGGTATCTGCGACGCAGTGTATAGGTCCAGAAGAAAGACTTTTTCGTTTTATTGGTTGTGAATATTTGACCCACGTGACTACAATTGTGTTTCTCTGCGTTAGTTATGTATGTTTTCCTTATATAGTTTCCGACGGGTCACAGGTAGTTTTAGGTAAGAGGGAAAGCGGGTGCCCAATAAACTCAAAATAGCCCCTGATGTAATGTCCGCAGGAACGTCGATGTACGTCGGTCCTTACTCAAGGTTGCCTTATACTCTCCTACCCCATACAAAGTGAAGAGATAGATCCAGAGTTCTGTCCCCGTTCGGAACAAGTAGGAAAGGGGACCGACCTTGAGTCACGACTGGTACGTCTACTGCTGGTACGTGAACCTTTACTGTTTTGTTGTTCTATCTTCCGTGAACCCGGACACTGAGACGCACCTCGTGTCCCCGGGAGACTTGAACCTTGATGAATAGAAGCTCTCTTTACAGAAACAAGAAATTCAGTGAAATTCAAATTATTTTGAAATTCAAGATTACCCAGAACAAGGATACCGACTATTTGAGAGTAGTTCAACTATGATACCAATTTATAAAAGTGGCCCCGGGAAGCCTCCCACCCAAACCAATAAACCTCGAACCCTGTCAGACACAGATACCTCTGTCCACTCCGGTTTAATGAAACCCAGTGTTAAAACCATTTTGGTGTGCAGTAAAGTTTGTCCATGAGGTAGTCGCAAACTACCTACTCCTTCACAATTATTCGTACATTAGAGAAGGGCACACTTTACAGAACTTCCGTCTCGTACACCATACCTCAGTCTTGTGACCCTGGGTGTTCATACTCGACACTCGAAGTGAAGTACTTTGATGACGAGTCCTACCATTTTGCGGTAGACTTACACGCGGTATGGGCGTAAATTCCTAAAATCAGACCCGACTCCTCGTTGTCTCCGATTGGTTGTCCCTATCTCTGTGTCTGCACCCCTCTTGTAAGGCTACCACCTCCAAAGGTGGGTGATAAGGTGAAGGACTCGTGGACGGGGTCCCACTGAGACTCTATGTTGAGTCTCCAAGGGAGAGGTCAGAGTCCTCGACGTGGGGAGTCGTGAGGTCCACACCGAGATCGCAATTTTCTGTGTAAGAGAAAGATGTTGTGCCGGTCTTGTGACTCGTCGATGAAGGAAACATTGGTTTCTTTGTCGACAGTCAAAGTTGTGTCCTTCTCGACCGACACATTTGGCACGACTCCCTACCACACGACCAGGGGTCGGACCTCGGAGGATCTGTTTTCCCCCAGGTCCTCTCAAGACTGCGGGTACTGGAAGTACGATGCGACAGCGCCGGGTCGAGGGACGTAGTCGACGCTACTGACGACTCGTAGTGTCCAGTGAACCGGTTTAGGAGGGACGGGGGACGCGGTGGGAGGAGGTACACACGACGAGACTCAGACCGGAAGAGGGTCTAGTTTCATGGCTCACCTAGTTGAAAGTCTAGGTCCACTTGTCCTGGTCTATGGACCCTGGAGCCGTGACACTCCGTAACCTGTTAGTCAAACCCCTCTTAGACGTCAGTGTCGGAAGTTGGGACGAGAAATTGAACGTTTCTCGTGTGGTACTCTATAAAAATCATAGACCTAGGGACAGACTCCGGCTACGAGACCGACCGAAGAGAGTCTCAAATTGAGGAAGTCGATTCCGGACACGTAGTACCTCCCTGGGTCTCTTTCCGTTCTCCCTTCTATTACCGAGGACCTTCCTCCTCCCTACATTCCGTGACCCTGAACTTGAGTCTCAGGGCCTCCCCGGTGACGCAGGGACGTCACTTCCCTGTCTCGTCTTTCGTCGCCGGCGAAGACGTCGATATTTGTGGAGTCAGGGGGAGCGGAGCCGGACCTTCGGTGTAGACGAGTCGTATCGTTCGAGAAGACGTCGTGTCATTGACGACGTTCTCCTAAACTGTGGATGTAGGGTTTACTACGGTTGTCTTCCGAGAGGAGGTTCAGTGTAAAGGAGGCGTCGAAACTCCAGTCTCGGAAGGGAGGTGCCCGGGTGACCGATCAAGACTCAGCCCAAAATGAGAAATGAAGGACCACAATCTCTTCCAAAAGACATGTCTCAGTAGTTCTTTGGTGACGAGAAGTCGGACGTCCATTCCTGCCCCTAACCCTGTGGGTAAAGACATGGGGTCGGGACTCCCTAAGGGTTGCGCGTCTGTGACTGTACCTAATAGAGAGTCGTTTAAGAGTGTGGTCGGGATCCTTCGTCCACGACGGAGTGAGATACTTAACCTTTTGACCCAATTCTAAACAGTTTCCACATGTCTGTGGTTTACCGTTTCGTAAACAAGACCCCCCAAGGATTGGTACCATAATATTACACGTTCCGTTTCGAGTCACGACCGACTTACATACTTACTTACTTGTTATGAAAGTTTTCGTCAGAGTCCCGACACCCCTCTGTCACAGAGGTCCCCCTGACGGGAGTGGGTGGGACCTACGGGACCACTATAGGAGTCTAAGGAGGGTTCCGTGGATGAGCCGGGGACTTGTGAATGAGACTTAGGTCTTAACGGTTGAAGACGTCCTCACATACACGAGTCATGACGACGACCATTACCGGTCCCGTTGGTGACTGAGTCGTAGAGGATAGACACCTACTCTGCGAGTCCCGAATTTACGTCTCCGAGGAGAGCAGGTGGGTGCCGGCGTGTCCCTTCCGTCCTAGTGTGGGGAAACTCCCTGCCGTGTTGACCTTGAGTGTCTCCAACACTACTCGAACACTAATTCCAGACCTGTGAATTCGCTCCAGTCACAAGTTTGAGACTCCCCGACCACCTTACCGTGTCCGGAAAGGAGCTGGAGTGGTCTGGGTGGTGAGTGGGACTCAGTAGTCGTTCAGCACTTTCATTCACGACAAAGTTGAGAAATCGGCCTTTCGAGACATAATTAGATTTCGATGACTTGTAAACGATACGGTCAGGGAAGTACCTTCTCCTCAGGATTAAGAGGGGTCGATCTTTGACCGTGGTGGCGGAGGGGAGGAGGTACCCGACGTAGTCACCACTGGTAGTAGAGGAGTCGTAGCGGAAGGTTGTTCCAAAGGTGACCTGTGGTTTAGACCGATTAAGAAGAGATTCTTTGTAGAGAAGAGTCCTGTTGGTTCACAATCACTCCTACACTTCGTTGGTCTTGAGAGTGCCGGACGACGACCACCCTCGTGTCTGACCAGGTTAGTGGGACCTTCTACCAGCGTTATAGATGAGTTGAACGGAAACGAGGGTCCATGGATGTCCCTGGTACTCTGTAATAGATCTTACAAGAGTCGTCATGACAAGAGTCGTGTTGCCAGGACATACTCAAAGGAAGACGACGACATTGTTAGTGGTCGAATCACGATAAACAGTAGAATACCAAGACCTCCAGTCTTTACCCAGGCGTCCCGCCGTGAGGAAGACCTCCAAGATCTCCTCTTAGGTAAAGGAACGAAGAGATCGAAGAGGGATGTAAGGAACCGAGTACCGGGGAAGGAGGAGAAGTGTCGGTCGTCGCCTCGTGGAAGAGAGTGGAGACGAAGGTAGCAGTGTCGAGTAGGAGAATGGTCTGTGAGGGCGTAAGGAGAATGTTCCTAGGAACATAGATATGACCGGGTGGGTCTCTAAAATTCTAGTAACGGGGTACAATTCCGGGAATTGAACCCTGAAGGGACCCCCTAGTCACCGATTCTTAGATGTGAGGGTCACGTCCCCCGGACCCAAGCTAGGGACCAGTCCCTTGATCTAAGGTATCCGATGTTGATTTACTAGAGTGCTCCGTGTTGATTTCCAGGGAACGTGACGTTACTTTTAGTTTCTAAAGCGCACGACGTTGATCCTGGGTCTCGTCGGTTTGTTTATTTGTTTGTAATTTTTTTTTTTTTTTCTGGGAATTGAATTAGTGTGGATGTTTCAGGGAGGTGGTCTATTGCATTGTGTCAGTGTACATAATGGTCACTTACCATGGACATTGGTTTCCACTCCAGTACCTATTGAAGACTCCCTGGTAAGAAACGGAGTGGAGGTCAGGGTTTGGTCTCGTTTAGGTTTACGAGTAGTTGTCATCTTACTTACTTTATTTTCCACCGTTAAGTGTCGTATACTCTTACGTGCCAGATGTCGATGGACGTTGTTCCTACTGCGACTGCTGTTGTGACTCGGCTACCTTGTGTGTGTTCTCGTGAACGACGTACTCAAACAGACGTCTTTCCCGTCTTGGTCCAGTTCAAACAGAGGAGACGGCAAA
The DNA here is from genome assembly GCA_006410555.1 of Capra ibex. Classification (NCBI taxonomy): domain Eukaryota; kingdom Metazoa; phylum Chordata; class Mammalia; order Artiodactyla; family Bovidae; genus Capra; species Capra ibex. The sequence goes on along the minus strand of SJYO01050590.1, from coordinate 38,362,203 downwards.
GGAAGTTGAGTCTCAGAAGAATGAAGTTGAGTGTCAGGAGAGTTTTGTCAGTGACGAATAAGATATTTAGTTACATCTGTGTCTGTACGATTTAAGGGGTTGAAACGTACGGTGGTAACCTCAGTCGTCAATGCTTTTAGGTTACTTACGTAAATATTGATTTCTTCTTCCTCCGCTCCTCTTTCCTCCTCCTCGTTCACGTCGTCGTTGTCACATAGCCGGACAGAAGTGGAGACCTACTGCGTCTAGGGTCGAGTGAAGGACTGGTAGGGGTTAGGACGGTCATCGACAAGTGGTCTGTCTGGGCCTTACCGGGACTGGGGGCGACGTGACAGGAGGCAGAGGGGAAGTGAGGACGGTGAGTGGACTGGGTCGGTACCTGTGTGGGTGGACTGTGTGGTGGGACGGGGGGCCTGGAGGGGGATTTGGAGACATCCTGAACGTCATGTTTGGTAGGGTAGACGAGAATGAACGATGGCAGTGTGTCATTAACGATTGTCTCTGTTCGTGGAATTAGATCAGAGGGGTCAGTCTGATGCTTGAGAGTTCTTGTCTTTAGTCCAGAGAGGACAAGTCCTTAACAGGAGGAAGATCAAGACTGACGTACACTCACGGATTACGATGAAGTATAATTGATGATTACTGTGTTGACGGAAACGACTCGTGGATTGTACGTAGTCCAAGTTGTGAGGAGTTCGCCCTGGAGTGAAGGAGAAGAGGGTGGGTTACTTCCCCCACGATGGTACTATCGACAAAACTCATCCTCCGTGTTTTGCCGGTCAATTGAACGGGCTCCGGGGCTTTCAGTAGTGATCTCCTACCCTAAACTCGGGTACAGTAGACTGGGGTCCCGGGCACCACGGGAACTGGTTCTGGGGTGAGACGAATTACGGGGTGGGTTCAACCCAATCCGTATGTCAACCACGAACTATTTATACACTGTAAGGGGGGGGGGTATTTTTTTCTATATGATTCTTCCTCTTTTTTTGTTGTTGAAAGTGTCGTGTGTTCATTGTTTAGTTCTGAGCAGTGTTTTATTAAAAAATCAGAGTCTCGAGTCTGCCCTTGTGTGGGGGACCTCTCTGAACTTCTCCGGGTGGACGAGGAAGGTTCGTAGTACGAACCGAAAGCCCTCGCAATATTTGTAAATAGTCGTTTGGCAGTCCCAAACAGGAGGTCCGAAAATAGTTTTGTCCCTCTCGACCTATGTAAAAAAGAAGAAAACAGGCGGTTGGAGTCCTGGTTTCGGTTTCAGTCCCACCTTCTGTCTGACCTGCTGCCCCCGATACTGGTGTTGCGGGACTCGGTGGACGGGAGCTACTGGAGTGGAGAGTGTTCCGGTTTCTTACACCGGGTCTCCGGAACTGACGTTTGTTCCGGCGGCGGGGGCTCCCGACGACACCGGTCTCTATTTGACTTCGCCTCTATTACTGTGACTGTAGTACGGTACTGGGTGTCACGACCGGCGACCGAGTTCGGGCACGTCAGGCAAGGAATCTCCGACCGGGGAGTGAGTTTATGGCTTGCCACGAGACAGGTCGCCGCGTCTGCGCCGCGGTGTCGGAGCCGGAGGGCGTCTGACCGAGTGTCGTAGGCTCACCTATGCCTACCCTCACGGAAATGGGTCCCATACGTCTGATGGGTCTTGTTCCGTAAAGATTTGGTGACGGAGACTCGTCCCTGCACCCCGACCGACCTCCAATCCCTCCCGAAGCCAATGTAGACATGGTGATCGCCAAAATGTTCTTGTTTTTTTTGTCTCAACTACATGCACCCCCCAATAATTTTAACAGAGTTTCAAATTTTTGGTTTGGCACTGCCAATGTCGTGTCACACCACCTCGTCACTACCTCTCTGCCTGTCAATGTTCCCCTCCCCGTCGGTGCCGGCGTCCTCCCTTGGTGCCTACCCCAGACCAGAGTCGCCCGAGACGCGGAGACCCGTTTTACTCTGTTAGATGTGGCTCACAAATCGGTTCTTCTACGTGAGTCAGTCTCTAGTCACAAAAGCTTTAAATGAGGTAGGAAGGACCTTCGGTCTGTAGCACTCCAGGACCTCCCATCCCTCAGCCTCTGGTTCTCAAATCCTTACTCCAGAGGTGATGGTGGGAGTCTCCCTGTGAAACATTTGTCGGTGAGAGTAGGGGTGTCCGAAAGGGTCAGGAGGTCACTAAGGGGCCACGAGGACGGTACGGGGTGGGAGTGGGTTTAGGGCAATACACGAGCACAGAAGAGTCGAGGTGACCCACGTCTCCGTCGGGTTGACACTCGTGTGACTGTTTATGCTCAAGGGACCTACTTTCTTGTTTAAGTTGGTTGACGTGAACAGGTGAGAGAGTTTTCTGTCGTGTTTGAACCACGTCCTGGTCCCGGGGAACCTCCGATAACGGTGTGTGGACTTCTATATTTCGCCGGGAGCACCCTCAACCGGCGGGGGTCGTAGTGCTGTTTTACTCCGGAGGGAGTTCTCCGTTCGAGGGAGTCATGGGAGGACTCGGGAGTTCAGTGGGAGAGTTTCCTTCTACATCCGACCTGGGTTCCTGTGCCCCATTGTAAAGATCTGTGTTTCAGTTCTACGGGGTCACTACCTTACCCATGTTGGCTGATTGCGGTAGTAGTGTACACAAGGTTGTTCGTAGGACCTGAGCGAGGACCGGTCCGTCGGAGGTCGAAGCCACCGACCGAGGGGTGTACCGAATTGACGTACCTCTCCGGCTCGACTCGTGCGGGACCACCGTCGGTGTCAGGGTCAAGAGTGACTCACCGAAGATAGTGTACGAGGAAACCCCTCTGTCCCTCTCCTCTGACCAGGAGTCAAAAGTCCAGGAGTAGGGTTCAGAGTCAGAAGGGTCACCCTCCAGTCTAGGGTCTAGGGTCCTCCTCCCAAACTACCCCTATCGTGGTCACGAGTTCAGGACAGGTCGAGGATCGACGGACAGGAATCCGGACTCCCATAACGCTAAGGTTGGTCCCGTAGAGGACAGGATCTCCTAGGTATACGGTCCCAAGGACCCATTCAGGAGTATGATACTTTATCAAGGTTACGTTGTTGTTGTTTTTTCAAACTTTTTGCACGAAAAGTGTTTTGGAGATTCGGAGAGGTTGTTACAGAAACTACCTGCGAGTCAAACAAAAACGACTATCTGTCTCTTGTACGAGTACATAAGTGTCTCCTGTGTTCCATCCTCCCTCATTCGGTGTCCAGTCTCGTCACACGGGTGACATCCTACCTGTGACGGGTTCGTGCCGAGTAGGTTCCCTCCCGTACGTCCGAGGGGTTCCTAGGCCCATGGTACAGACGGTGGCAGCAGTAGAGACGGGAGGAGGAGCGGTGTCCGTTACCACTGTCGTCGGAAGGATATACGGTCCATGAGACGCCTCCCGAAGTTTACGAACTAGGGTAAATCGGCAGAGTCGTTACGACATTCTATTTCTGAGAATGGAGGAAGAATGTCTCTCCAAATTCACGGAAGGGGTGCAGGTGCCTCGATCACTCACCTTCTTAGTCCCGTTTCGTATTTTTATTCACACGAATAGAGGTGGTGTGGGATGAATTGTCTTCAGGTTTTCCCTCTACTAAGAGCATTTTACCGGGATCTTATCTCGAACACGATTACAACGGTAGACCCTTATTTTGGCCTAGGAAACCAGTCCCGTTGTACAAGGACTGGACTAGGAAGTGGTTTGTCCCGTAAATAATTTCACTTGAAGCATCTTGACTGTGTACAGTATGAGTGATTGAGTCGAGCTCCTTCCATCAGGCTAAACGGAGTGGTAGTAAGTAAAGGACGTCTCTGTTTACGAATGTATGTCGTGTGAAGTACAGGTTTCCCACGAAGTTTTGTGGACGGTTTTTCCCCCACTAAAGAGACTCTTCGAGTTGATATTTATTACAAAGTACTGTAGATCCTCTGTTATATTCTAAGGGACCTTAATTTATATAGTTCCTGGGTGAGATATGGACGTAAATCAGTGTACTGTAGGGGTCCTCTACGTGTGACAACCGGTGTACAATGTCTCTTCCTTTGCCCGACGTCGTCGAGTCGGTTCGAGGTCGTCGACCTTCACCTGGTGCCTCTGACTTGTCGACCTAGACTAAGGACCTGGCTCCGGAGGTTTGAAGGGTTTGGGTGTTGACCGTCGGACTAAGGGGGTTCTTTTGAGAGACCGATTTAGAATCGAGGTACAGACACGAGAATAGGCGTTCATAGTCGACTCTTTCCAGGATGCCTCCTTTCCTGGTTAGTGCCGGAGACTGTGACCTCCTGTTGAAGATTTCAATCACCCCTTTAGGACGTCTTGGGTCTTAAGGGGACCTTCCCGGGACCTCTTCCACCCAAGACCTCTCCCCACGGGGGAGGGAACGTCTCGGGTCACGGCTCATCCACTGACACACAAGTTAGCGTGAAGTCCACTTCAGTCACCAACCCTGTCTCCCTTGTGTGTCAGAATATTGGGAACCTGCGGGTGCGTCCCGTCGGGATGTCCTTGACCCCGTGTGTCCTACACCCCGGTCGAGAGTGGTGGGGGTTAGAGGTGGGGTGGTGGGGAAGGTCTTATATGTGAGTGCATTCGTCTTGTCCTAAGTTACTGACATAGAAAAGAAATTTAATCAAATACGTAAATAAAAACCGAGACGACCCAGAAGTAACGACGCGCCCGAAAAGAGATCGACGCCACTCACCTCCGAGGAGAGATCGACATGACACGGTCGAACAGTAAGTATCTCCGAAGAGAACAACGTCTCGTGCACGAGGTCCCGTACGCCCGAAGTCATCAACGCCATGTCTGAGATCCCGTGTTCGAGTTATTAACACCGTGTGCCCGAGTCGGCGAGGTGTCGGACACCCTAGAAGGGTCTAGTCCTTAGTTTGGACGTAGAGGACAGACCACCTAAGAAATGGTTACTCGATAGTCCCTTAGGGAGTTACCGACAAAGAAAGAAGATTCTCGAAGGTCAAGTCAGTTGTATTCAGTTTGCGTTCTCTCTACTCTAAGGTACTATGGCATAAAGGTGTTGACGTACTACATGGTATTCGGCGACTTTCTAGATATAATATTTACGACTTTTGTAAGTGTGATGTCTCTTGGTCTGTTCGGACAGTCAAGACTTCAATTCTAACTTCACTTCACTTCACTTGAGCGAGTCAACACAGGCTGAGAAACGCTGGGGCACCTGACATCGGAGGCAGGTACCCTAAGAGATCCGTTCTTATGACCTCACCCAACGGTAAAGGAAGAGGTCCCCTAGAAGGGTTGGGTCCCTAGTTTGGGTCCAGAGGGTGTAACACCCGTCTGCGAAATTGGAGACTTGATGGTCCCTTCGGACTTCAATTCTGATGTCCCTGAGATTAAACTGGAGACGGTGATCCGCCGGAACTCTCGGGTCTTTTCCGATGAAGTACGAAACCAAAGGGGCGGATACCCGAAGGGTCCTCCGCGATGACCATTTCTTAGACGGACGGTCACGTCCTTTACATTCTCTGAGCCCAAGCTAGGGACCCAGTCCTTCTAGGGGACCTCCTTCCGCACCCGTGGGTGAGGTCAGACGAACGGACCTCTTAGGGGTACCTGTCTCCTCGGACCGTCGATGTCAGGTACCCCAACGTTTCTCAACCTGTGCTGACTTCGTTGACTCGTAAAAGTATCGTGATGGGGTTGATGTTTTATCCTACCAGTACCACAGTCGAGGTACCGCGAAAAAGTGTCTCGGTCACTTCTCGTCTCGTGTCACGAGGTGTTTCCACCTGTAGGGGAGGGGAGATGTCCTTTGTCTGTTCTTTCGTCTCCCAGAGCTCCTCTCCAATCGTTGAAAACCTCCAGGGTGTCATTCTCTCAGGTCTTAGGTGTGACATAAATCGTGACCCCCAGAGCCCCTCGTTCTACATTCTCTCCCCCAGGGACTACCTTGTCTCACTCGGGCCCCGTCGATCCAATTGCCCGGACCCTCCGTCTTGAACTTCACACCCCTTGACCCGATGACTCGTTTGTCCTCGTACAATTCTTCCTCCCTCTTTGTGAAAGTCTCTTATATTTTGATGGGCCACTCCTTGGTAAGGTCTGGGTGGGTCTTCCGTTCTGGTGTGTCTGTGTCTCTGGAGTCCTCGGTCATTTGACCGGTGGAGCTGGTGTCAGTGTTTCTTTTACTGGAACGGTCACTACCAGTGGGATTTACTCCGAAACTCGTACGGTGGGAGTGGGGGAGGTGGTCGGGGTTGGACGACTGTCGGGTGGACTGGGGAGGTGACTAGGGGTCCAACCTCCGACTCTGGACCTAGACGAGACTTTTTAGGGGAGGTCCTAAGGTTTGCGACGGGAGGAGAGGCTCTCCGTGTGTGGGTGTTTTGTGTGTTCTTTACTGTTCCTCCACACTCGTTCGATGCGACCCGGTCGGTTCAGTGCACCGGCCACGACCGGACCGAGACGGTCGACGACTTGGGAGTGGGTGAAGAGTCCGTGTTTTCAGTGGTCCTCCACGAACGTTGTGGTGTTACCCTGGAATTGTCGAGTCCTCCGACGTCTCGTTCTTGCGTGGAAGGTGTGTGAGTGGGTTTCAGACGTCCACCGTCCCTCTGTCCTCACTTCCTCCCGGGAAGACGGGCCAATATTCGGAAGGAGACACAGGTCTTTCCGCGCCTGTTACCCTTCCCCGTCTACGAAGGCCTCCGTTTCGGACCGTGGGTTCGGGACACGAGACGACACCACTCTCGTCGACAAGGGGTAGTGGGGGAGGGTTCCCCGACCGTCCCTCTTACTGTGGTGTTTCGTTTCCTGTGACCTCCGTTCCCGGGGGTTCAGTACCTCCGTAGTCGACACTGTTTCTGTGAACGAGAACACGTTAGACCCCATCGTCGTCTTCCTGTGAGTTCAAGTTTTGTGGGTCCACAAAAGTAAGGACGACTGACGTCCTTCCCTCGTCGGCGACGGTGATGGGTCTTTGGTGTGGACCACTGGACCGTGGCTCTTTCAGTTGGAGTGGGCTGTGCCGTCCTGCACGGTCCCGGACACCGACTCCGGGAACACAAAGGGGTTGTCTCAGTGTCCCACAATGTCGGTCTTCCTGTGCCAAGAGCCCCGGGTGTCCACAGGACTCCGTCCTGTGTCTTAGGGGGTGCGTGTCCGAGTGTGAGACGGGGTCGAGCCCAGAGGGTTTAGTCTTAGCACTGCGACCCGGACCCTTACACGTGAAACTGTTGAGTGGTGGTGGTTGTTGGGGGTCCCACTGACACTCCGTCGGTCGGGGTGTGGTCCGACGACACCTTCGACCTAGCCAGGTCGGACGACCCAGACAGACACTCTTTTACTCTGGTCTGTCACCAGCTACCAAGTAAGTAAAGTTGTCGTAGATGGGTCGCGACGGGTCCCCTGACCTACACTCCCTCGTACCAAGGACGGGGTGCCCTTCGTCGACCCAGGTGGACCCCTTGAAGAGACTTTACGTCCATAGGTTCGAGGTGGGTGGCGGACACTAAGCCCAAGCTCCCTGAGTTAGGTCGTTCTTATACTTTCGTCCCGGTCTGTTCTTGTACTTAGACCTTTGACTGCCTTCGGTTCAGACCCCTCTGACTGTCATACCGTACTTCCTATCGAAACGTGTCGTGGCCGATACCCGGTAGGGAGACTGATGACGACTGTGGTGACTGTAAGTGGTGTCGGGATATCGTCTCGACCACCGGGGTGGAGTGTCTACTCTTATCACTCCGTGGACAACGGTTGGTCTCGGCTCCTACCCTAAGCTTGGGACCGTCGTACACGGGAGAAGTGACCGTAGGGGAGGAGTTCGGGGTGGAGATGTTGGAACCGGAAAGAGAGAGGACAGAATGAGAAGTAGTTGTTAGTCACTGTTCCGGACTGGGGGAAGAGAGGTTTAGTTGACGATTGTGGTGAAATTGGAAGGTAATATCGGACACCCGAGGGGGTCACCGCGATCACCATTCGTTAGACGGTCAGCTACGTCCTCTACGTTCTCTTTGTCCAAGGTAGGGACCCAGCTCGTCTAGGGGAGCTCTTCCTTTACCGTTGGGTGAGGTCATAAGGACGGACCTTTTAGGGTACCTGTCTCCTCGCACCGTCCGATGTCAGGTACCCCAGCGTTTCTCAACCTGTAGAATCGTTGACTCGTGTACGTATTTCATACTTAGGGCAGTCGGTCCAGGGAGGGACCGAATTAGGAGACGTTCCCGAAAGGTACCCGGTCTTCTGTGTTTAGAAGGAGGGTTCAAACGGAGGTCCTAAAGGGTGTCTCGAAGGGGAGGTGAGGAGGTCCGATTGAAGAGAATCGAGTCTGGGAGTCGAGAGGGGTCTTCTGTTCCGGTGTCTCGAAACAAGTCAGGTCCCAATTCAGGTCCCACACACCCCTCCCCGCCTGATACCACTAACTGACTGGTTCCCTGAGACGTCGACCAGTCTCCGAGTTCCTGCCACCTCACCGTCGTCTTCCCGGTCTTTCAGTTAGACCTGTCTGTCCGGTCCCGATCTGACCCTTCCCTTCGGACGCTTGCACTGTCTCTCCTCGATCCTACATTCGGACCCCGGTACCCACCGATTCCTCCGAGTACCTTCGTCCCCTCATCATCCCGGTTTAAGTGTAAGTGTACGATGACCACCTTACTTAGCGGTAAAAGAGACTAGAGGAACTTTCCGTTAGACGGTTCTCGATTGTTTTTAAATTTTAGACGGACGAGCGACTGGGTCGTTAAGGTTCAGATAGTTCCTATGAGTGACGTCCTAGGGAAGTTTAATCGCTGTTTCTCTTTGACCGGAGTGACCGGTGGCTCTCTTATTTGGTGTCGGTGTTGAGAAGGTTTGGGACCCTCGACGTACGTAAAGTCTTGAATATTGTAAACGTGAAATCTTTCCATTATCTTTCATACATATCATACAAGGTATGTCGACGTCGTCCCAGTTTACCTCGTAGGTGCCAGTTCAAGCATTTATAAAGACGTCGACTTGTACACTGAAAGACGGTGTGTGAGACTTCTCCGAGGATCATTGAGTCTAGACCCGTAGGTTAGTCAAACGTAGTTTGAAATTTTTTTTTAGTACATCATCGCAGAACTAAGACATTGACACCTATTCCCTACCTCCTGGACACCAGTCCACTACCTTATTATTTTTGATCTTTCGCTAGCTTGCATGGGACTCGGGACTGCACAGTTCATTCGAGGTCACGACTGTGTGACCCGGGTACTACCGGGACCCGGGAGATGATGAGGTCGGGTGGATTCACGAGAAGTGACAACGATGGTGGCGGTGCTTGTAGTCCTCGCGTCTGACACATGGTCCAGAATCACGAAATGTGATTAATGGGGTGATATAGGTGTGTTGTTGGGTCTCCACCATGACGATGAGTACAATAGGTCTAAGTAGCGCTTACATGGGAGGTAGTAGGTTGTCTCTCTGACTGCGTGTTTCCCTGTCTCGCTGAGCGAGTTCCGGTGGGTGGTTCCGCGGCGTCACCACGTGTTCGACGGTCGACAGGGACCATGTCTCAGTCCGGACCCTTGGACCCTTAAGGCCGAGGTCTCGGATCCTATGAGAGTTGCGGACGTGAAAGGAGTGGAGGAGAACCATTTCATCGAATTTTGAAACTGTCTTGTACCGTCTGGTGTTTCTATACTTGTCTATTTTCAGTTTGATACGATCGTTAGCCTAGGTGTTGGTCTCACGAATAAGAGAGAATTCTTCGGTCCGGACAGTCTCTCTGTGGTCGTTCCCGTGGGTTTGTACCTCGGTCCCTAGGAGACCTCGTGGTTGTGGTCGGGTCCTTTGGAGTCCGGTAAGTCGAACCTCTAGGCGGGGTCGTCTGGGTGTTTCGACGGGACCCGTTAGATGTGTTGTGTGAAATTAAACAAAGTCTCCTAGTCGGGTTCCAAACCCACGGTTCACAGTCCGGGTCCGTCTGTCTTTGTCCAAGGTGGAGGAGTGACCTAGGGGAGGTTAGATAGGTCATTGTGGTTGGTGGTGGTAGTGGTAAATTGGTAGTTAAAGCCCATCTCGATCGGATGTCCGTCCAAGAGAGGGAAGGTCCTGCCCTACAAGTCCCTGAGACTCCTGTCGTCGTCTATCTACGTAGAGAGGAAAGTTGTCGTGGTGTCAATCCTTATCGGCCGGCGGGAGGGAGGGTTCGCGGTTGGGAAAGACGTTTCCCTCGGAGCACGGTCCCTGACCACCACTACCACCGATAACGAGTGTACGACACTCCCACTCCACCCACTCCTGCTCCTCCTTGTGTGGTCTCGTGGTTCCGTCCCCTTTGAGGCCGGAGAGACCCGAGGTTGGAGTGGAGGGGACCGGCAAAGTCGAGGGGTTGGAAGGAAGTGGTCGAGATCTCTTTCTGATGGTATATAAAACGTATGTATTGTTTTATCAAACGTTGTATTTGATGTGTTTAGATTACACATGTTCAATAATTACAAAAATCTATAAGTTACGTCCTCTGGGCCCAAACTAGGGACCCAGTCCCTCTAGGAAACCTCTTCTGTTACCGTTGGGTGACGTCATGAGATCGGACCTTTTAGGGTACCTACCTCCTCGGACCACCCGACGTCAAGTACCCCAGTGTTTCCCAGCCTGTACTGACTCACTGAAGTGAAAGTGAAGTGAGGTTATATTGGTGGTTGATTTAGTTTAATATTTTGTAAATATCGGGAGTAAAAGAAGTACGGGGGGAGTGGGTCTATCACGGGATCGGTTTCCGAGAAAAGGTGACAACGTATATGAGGTAACACACCTATATGGTGTTGAACGAGTAAGTGTACCGATCAACTACTCGTGAACCCAGCAGAGGTAGAAAACCATTAATACTTATTTCGACGGTACTAGGAGGGACACGTTCAGGAGTCCGTGAGTGTCCGTGAGTAAGGACAACCCATATGTGGACTCTCACCTTAATGGTGCATTCATCCTTATATCAAACCCATCCGTGTACGGGTAATCGTCATATACTCTCAAGGTCAACGAGGTGCAGAAATGGTTGTGAAATCACAGTCAGATAAAATAACATCGGTAAGACCCACTTCTATGTCACCATAGAATGACGCCAATTTTAGACTACTGATGACTCCAGTTCATGGAAGGATATGTGCAAATGAATAGAAACTCTTAGGAGAAACCACTGTACGAACGAGTTCAGAAAACGGAAAAAATTAAACCCAACAAAGAATGTCCAGACATCGTCAAAATATATGGAAGGCCTATACTTGTCAAACAACCTGTATACATAAAGTTTATAATAGAGGGTCTGATATCGAACGAAAAAGTGAGAAAAATTTTATATTAAATAAATAACCGACACGACCCAGAAGTGACGACACGTGTCCGAAGAGTGACGTCACCGAAGAGAACGACACCTCGTGCATCCGAGTCCTCAACGTGGTGTGTGTGGTCGAATCGACAAGACGTCGTACACCCTAGAAGGACCTCGTCCCCAGCTTGGGTGATACAGGGGACGTAACCGTCCACCTAAAAATTGGTGATCTGGTGGTCTCTTCAGGACTATTTCTCAAGAATTAAAATAAAAAGATTAACTAAAATTTTTTTAAAAATTAAGATATCATGAAATGTCACAAGTTTTCAAAGTGTGTTTACTAAAGTATATTAAGGTACTATTGGAAAAAAATTCAAGGAATGGGGAAAGAATGAGTTATAAGAATAGACCTCTTAGGGTGCCTGTCTCTTCGGACCACCCGATATCAGGTGCCCCAGTGTTTGTCAGTCTGCGCCGACTTCGCTGAAAGTGAATGAAGGTGGGGATAGGACGGGGAGGGGAAAGGGAGAAGGGTCACCATTGGTGCTCAAGCAAGAAGCATAAGCACTCAAACGAAAAAACAAAACAAGTGGTCAGACAACATAAAAAATCTAAGGCGTATGGTCACCATAGTGTGTCATAAATAGAAAGAGACTGAATAAAGTGAATCGTATTATGGGAGATTCAGGTAGGTACAAGTGTAGTGACAACTGTTCTCAAGAATTAAAGTTACTTCAGTTTAAATATTTGAAAAAGAAATGCCGTCACGAAAAAACAAAGAACAAATTCTTTCGACACGGAGTAGATTAAACTATGTCTATAAGAGGAAATAATAGAAGATCTTCGAGGTGAATGAACGGAAGATATAAATCAACGAATTGTGTAGAACTCGATAAAAATATATTCTATACTTCATTCCCACCACCCCATATGAAGATCCCATTATAGGACAGTCGACACTGGTGTTTAGTCTTCTGTTCCTGGAGGAAGACAGTAGAGGGCTCTGTCTACGACGACGACGACGACGATTCAGCGAAGTCAACACAGACTGAGACGCTTACGTCTCTGCCGTCGGGTGGTCCGAGGAGTCCATAAGAACTCCTCTTAGGGACCCTAAGAGACCCGTTTTGTGACCTCACCCAACGGTAAAGGAAGAGGTTACGTACTTTCACGTTTCACTTTCACTTCAACGAGTCAGCACAGACTGCGAAACGCTGGGGTACCTGACGTCGGATGGTCCGAGAAGGCAGGTACCCTAAAAGGTCCGTTCTCATGACCTCACCCCAACGGTAACGGAAGAGGTACTCTGTCTACTCCGAAGGGTTAATGGGGGAAAGGAACTGGACCTCGGTCGTCTTCGTAGAGTAAAGCGGAGTGGAGGACATCGGGTTCTCTTAAGTCTACATGTACTGGGATGACAAACTTAAAGACCTGTGTCTGGTATGTGTTTCATGAGAGGAGAGTATAATTCGAAGGTATTGAAGGGAATACAGGTAAAACTGTTAAGAGGTACCCAGTCTAGGAAAATTTTACGTTGATTAGTTCATCCTTATACGTGTCCCTACTACATTCTATCGTGGGCCGACAGTCTACACGACTCGTGAGTGACAGACGTACATGGTCGACCCCCACTCGCGGCGATACCCTGTGTTGGTCTGTGTGGGGACGACAGTGGTACGAGTATCGGACCCCTTCCCTGATTCTTTTTTACCCCCTTCTCTTTCATTTGTCTCCCTTCACGATTCTCTTCCTGAGGGAACGTTGTAAACTCGGTTCTGGATATATACCTTTCCTCGACCGGGACTCTTCTCGTCCCCAATCTCGTAAGATCTGTCCTCCTTACCGTAGGTGTTTCGGACTCTTTGTTGTCCCTACCCCTAATCTTCCGTACTGTCCCTCCCCGTCTCATACGTCACTTTCCACTCTTTTTCAAACTTAAAAAAAAAGATTAGTCTTAGTCTTAAGTAACCTCCTAATACGAGACAATAGAAGAACTTGTGTCTTCAAGAGATCTTCTCGTAAGTCAATCGACCAGATGAGACTTAAGGAAGATAGTGTGGTACCAAGTCTGTCCGTTACTTGGTGTCGGAGAGTCGGAAATGACTTCACTTCAGTGAGTCAGCACAGACTGAGAAACGCTGGGGTACCCGATATTGGATGGTCCGAGGAGACAGGTACCCTAAAAGGTCCGTTATCATGACCTCACCTGACGGTAAAGGAAGAGGTCCCCTAGAAGGACTGGGTCCCTAGCTTGGGCCCAGAGGGCGAAATGGCAGACTCGGTGGTAACACGTGTTTACGTGCGAACGCACATTCAGGTGCGCGTATGTGTGTGTGTGTGTGTGTGGGGACGAGGGAAGTACGATAGAGTTCGACTCCTCCCGAGTCATGGCGGTGGTCAAGACCCACTTTACCTCAACTGTAACGTCTGAAGACGTAGAGTTGACCGCTAAAGAGTCGTGAATAGTGCCGATATTAAAATGAATGTAAGTGCACTGATAAACTAATCGTGAACGAAGGACTTACCCACAGAAGACCAAGATTTTCCCGTCTTAGACTCGGACAGAACTGGTAGTTCCGTAGGGGTCGTGGATCATATACCGGACCGGGTTCCGACTTTACGAGTCATAGTGTTGTGTGTTTGACAAAACTAACATTTTCAAGTTTGTGTCTGTTTTCGTCTTTTTTTACATGGGTAGTATGTTGGAGGTATCAGTTCAGTAAGGATTGGACAAAAGGAAATGTGGGGAGGGTTACTTGATTTGGGGTCGGCAGTATAGTGAGTCATACATGAACAACTTACCTACATATTTACTTACAGAGAATGACATTACCTGTTTTTTGGCCCACGAATTAAAATGACTGAAAAGACAACTATAATCTGTCTGTCCTTTTTTCAGTTCCTACCCGGTGGACCTACTCAGTCAAACGGTTGACCAATTGAGGTCATTTTAAAGTCCTCTACTCTGAATATGATACCCGATTCTACTTAGAGGGAAGGGGGGAGAAGTAACCTAAAATTGAAAAACCAGGACAAGAGTAGTAACGGTGTAAATAATTCTTCACCGCTATTCGTCCCCTTTTAATGTGTAAAGAGTGATAGAGAAAGTTTATTTTATGACTTTCTTGTTCAAAGAAAAGTAATTTGTTCTGTACACCGGAAAATGTGTGTCTTTTTGTTACGGAATCTTTGTTCATAATATAATATCGAACGAGGGAGGTCCCGTTTGATATGATATGGATAAATAACCTTATAAATTTCATTAAACAAGGTTTCCTCAGACCAGAAAGACTTTATGGTAGTGGCAAAATATTTGTAACCTGTCTTGACAGTACTGACACTATGAGTGTCACGGGACGTCTCACTCATGAGTGGTCCAAACAAATTACAGTAGGTGAGAAGTCCTAGGGTTTCCTTGGTTATTTTTACTTGACTTTACGATTTTACGTTGGTCTGGCTTACTAGAAAGATAACAATTTATACGATTTTACGTTGGTCTGACTTACTAGAAAAACAACAATTTATATGAACAATAGACATAAAAGGTTGAAAAAAAGTAGTCGTGTTTCTTTTTTCATAATTTCAACAGAAATTTTGATTCTAGGTCTCTATTTCAGTGTATAACCTCAGATTAGAACACACACACAAATACGCAGCAGTACCAATGTTCAGGTCAGAGGACTTAGAGACGGTGAACGTCGGACACACCGGAGTCCGTTCAACGAAATAGGGATGTTCGGGTAAAAGAGAAGACTATTCTGATCGACTGTTCCACTCTACTCCGAACTTCTTCTAATTTACGTGTCTCGGGACTCGAAGTCGTATAACGAGTCCGTTACAACGACGATAATAATAACACAAACATAGAGGTTTTTGCTCGTCCCTTTCTTGAGACCTGTTGAAATTCCGAGACGACACCACGGAAGAGTTACGGACGTGTCTTCACCCGTGGGGTCGGAGGTGGGAGTGTCCCCCTTCGGTTAGGTCCTCAGCCTCCCCCCTGAGGTGTGTGGACCGCCCTTCGAGTGGCTCCGGTTCCGGAGACTCAGTGTCGGGTCGGGGAGGGACGGTGTAGGGAAACAAGGGACCTCCCATTCGACACTGAGTGTACCAGAGATCAAGACCCAACCCGGGTAGACTGGGTCCCTGTCCTGACTGTATCAGTGATTCTTGTGAGTTAACCTGGGAGGGGAACAGGGAGGAGAGGGTGGGAGACCGGACCACCTGACGAACAGGGTGCGGTCCAGGGTCGGACGTCATACTTTGTGACTTTCCTTCGACACCCGAGGACCCATCAAATGGGGTAACGGCGGTGGTGGTGGGGAGGACAAAGTCAGACACGGTAAAAAAAAAGGTGACACCAAACGAAGTAAAACTCAATTGAACTCGTACATTTCTTTTTCAGGTCCTCTGGGTGGTATCAAGTGTGGGTAAGTGTGGGAGATTGATGAGAAAGAAAACAAAAACCCCACCCCCCCACACACCTTTTTAAATGTTGTACTTTAAATGGTAAAATTGGTAAACAATTCACATGTTAAGTCATCGTGATTCATGTGAGCGTTCCAACATGTTGATAGTGGTAATAGGTAGAGTTTTGAAAAAGTAGTAAGGTTTGTCTTCGAGGTATGAGTAATTTGTGCTCAACGACTTATGTATCGCCCCCCGGAGGGAGGGGGACCCGGGGTCTTGGAAGTAGGATGGAACATAGATATACTTGAACGGATAAGTATGCAGTACATTCACCTTAGTATGCTACAAACAGGGAAACACGGGCCGAATGAAGTGACTCATAACACAAAAGTTCCGTGTAGGTTCGACACCGAGCAAGGGAGGGAAAGACACCGACTCATTGCTCGGTGACGTACGTACACGGTGTAAGACAGACAGGTAAGTACACGGTTACCTGTGCACTCGACAAAAGTGAAAAGTCGATGACACTTATCGTGACCATACTTAGACACACACGTCCGTAGAGACCCATGTGAATACCCATGTGGGTGAAGAATACCCACATGTGTGTCCTTACCTTAACGATAATCATGGAGTGCACCCTCAAGATGTAAATTGAGGAGAACGGGAAAATTCTACCCGAAGGGTTCCCCAAGTCACCATTTCTTAGGCGGACGGTTACGTCCACTACGCCCAAACTAGGACCCAGCCCTTCTAGGGGATCTCCTCCTTTACCGTTGAGTGAGGTCGTAAGAACGGTTCTTTTAAGGTACCTGTCTCCTCGGACCGCCTGGTGCCTGGTACCCCGACGTTTTCTCAACCTGTACTGACTCGTGCGTGTGGGAAAATTCTCAATCCGTAGTATTGGGTCGTCGACGGTGTCGATTACGAGTCACTCGCAAGGAAGTGAGTCGATGTGTGGTAAGACTTCTAAAAAAAACACAATTGAGTAAATCAGGAGTTTTGTTAAGGGACTCCACTACACTAATAAAAGTGGGGGTAAAATGCCTGTTTCTTTGACTCCAATGGGGATGACCTGTCGTCACGGTCGTAGACTTATGTCTAACTACTACGAAAGTGAGAGGTCATACTGGTTTTTTATTATTATTAACTCGAGAAGACGATTTTACGTAAAAGACAGGACTTTCTTCAGAATCCATGGGAGATTGGAGAAAAGAACGAGACCTGATTTCTTGATTTTTTTCCCTTACCCCCGTCCGCCATCCTCACTCACCCCTACGAGTAACTCAACCTAATAAGATCTGAGGGAGAAACGACACTCTTTAGGTTAAGGTAGATGTAGCCACTTTTCCCCCTAAACAACCTTCGTATTACCTTGTCGAGTCGGGTCCGCGACCTAGTGTCTGCTGCCCAGGTAGAGGGACGAATATGACAGTGGTGAGATAAGAGAGATTCCTTCCCCGGGGAAGGAATTTCGAGACCACGGAGACTCGTAGGTAAGACGGTGAAATCTCATTCCCACTGGACTCCCTTCGGGTACCGGAGAGGACCGACCCGGATATACGTAGGGACCTGGTTAGTGGTGTCGGTTCACCGACCCCTTGGTACCGCCCGAGTCGGACCCGACGTCAGGGGAGGACCCTAGTTTTCTTACTCCTGAGAAAAGTCTCTTCTCCCTCCCTCCGTTCCGTTTACGGGCTGTCTGTGACACCACATTAGAGGTTATCGTTGTTTAACCTTCGACGGGTTATCATGATTTGTTTTGTTGTTCCAATTTATTTTAACGATGTAGGTAAGTCACTTTTGTTATACGTCGACAAATCGTTCATTAGTACTTCTAATACATCGTTGAGTTCTTTTTTTCTTCAGAACACCTCATTACAGACCACCCTTTTTTGTCCTGTGCGTTTATGTCTGGGTGAATATACATTGTTAAGTGTACATTCTTTTATACCGTTCTTAATATAGTATTCTTAGTATTTACCGAAAATTGGAGATAAAAGGTTTTAAAATAAATGACCAAGTTATTTATAAATGACTCGTAGATGAGTCACGGTCTACTTCACACCCCCTATACCGTCCCTCGTTTTGTCTTCTTTTTGGGGTCGGGAGTACCTTAAAGGTAAGATCATCCCCTCCGTCTTTTACTTATTCTACTTATTCGTTTTATATACGATGTGACCTGCCACTGTCTTCAATTCTCTATTTTATTCAGATCTTTCCATCTCTCCTCAACCCCCCGTGACGACTACCAAATCTATACTGCCGACCTCTTCCACCATAGATTCATTTCCACTTCCTTCACTCTTTGGTTCAATGCAACTTCTCCCCGGACCTGTTCCCAGCATCGTCGTCCCCACTACTCGTCACTACCTTGACGGGAATTGACTCTACACCCTTCTTCTGGTCACAGGACGTTCACTCCATTTCTTTCTCGAAGTCCCTTCTCTTTTACTGGTTGACAGTTTGGGACGACTATCGGTTCGTCCTACCCCGATCTCTTACCCGGTGACCCTACTTCTTGTGCCGTCAGTGACGTCTGGACCCGTTCTCTATAAGTACTCCTTATTACCCGAGTTTTCTGATAACACCCTGAAGGAACCACTAGGTCACTAATTCTGTAGAGTGACGGTTACGTCCCCCGGGTCCAAGCTAGGGACCAACCCCCTTGATGATTGTAGAGTGTATGACATGTCGTGTTGGTTTTATAATTTTTTTCTTCTTTCTCTATTCTCTTAACCCTACCGCTGTAATAGGTTGACGGTTTCACTTTCGTTTGGTTTACGGAGGTGTTGTCTACTTACCTATTAGTTTTACACTAGAAAGTGTATGTTACCTTATGATAAGTCGGAATCCCCTTTTTGTTTCGTGTATGACTGTGTCCGATGTTGAACCTACATTTGACTTCTGTAATTTGATTTGCTTTCTTCGGTCAGTGGTTCTTTCTGTTTATGGTGGAGTGTTTATTTAATGTGTATAACTAAGATGAACATCCCCCGTAGATGTCATCACTTAAGTATCTCTACCTTTTGTCACCACCGACGATCCCAGACGTCTCTCCCTCTGTACCTCTTGTCAGTAAATTACTTATGTCCCAAAATCAAGACGTTCTACTTTTTCAAGTCCTTTGTCGACGTGTTGACACATTTGTATGAATTGTGATGATTTGACTTGTGAATCTCTACAGACCCTACCATTTAAAATGTAACACATATCAAATAGTGAAAAAAATAATTCTTTATCACTCTTTCGTGTCCCCCGTTTATTAACCCTCAGTCGTTCACGTCTGTTAACAAAGTTCTTTAAAACGAGAGTTGACTTTTCTTTACCGTCCGGCTGACTTCCTTTCTTCACACACCCAACAAAAGAAAAAAAGAAATTTAACCTTTTTTATTGTCGTACGTACCATACACGACTACCCTGTCTGGAGTAGTACCCTGTCACAATAACTTATAAATGAAAGTTTTATTTACATGAAACGCTACTACTTTTATGAGACCTTAGTCTGTCGACATTACCGGCGTGTTGGAATACGTATATGATTTTTGACGATGATTTAACATATAAAATTACACTAACTAAAATACCATACACTGTATAGAGTTAAAATTTTTCTATGTTAATTTTGATATTATTACAACAGACCCTGTAGTGCAAATGTGTACGCCGGACTCAAGGGGGTGTCTGTCGGGACCCCGTGGTCGTTAAGGACACCGGTCACTGGGTGTCCAGTGGTGTCGACACACCGTCGACCACCGAGTCCTCTGTCCTCGTCAGAGGGTTCAAATCCGATTTTGTGTTTACGGCGTAATCGTGTATTTCGTTAACTCTATTTTGATGACTTGTTCGTGGGTCATCGACGTCTATTTACCGGGACGAGTCAATCCCGGTACTTAAAAGTCCGGAGACTAGATTTTCACTTTACACACTTTTTAGGTAAGTTGAGTTTCCGTCTCTTAGGCTCGGTGAGGCCGGGGGTGGGGGTAGACGGTTAGGTACGGCAGACAGCGAGACATTGACGTCCCCCTACCGGAATAAAACGTTAATCAGTACCGTCTGCCTCAAGAAAGACTTTACAGGAGGGTCAACATTGTAATGGTGGGAAGACGAAGGGTAACGGAATAAGGAAAGAAGACTTGTTGAAGATTGTCATAGAATTGGAGACACTATGAAGTAAAATTTATAGTTAAACCGATCTGGGATTCCGAGTCTATAAAGTAGTGTGTAATAAGTTCTACAAAGACACTTCCATGTCCTTAAAAAAATCTGTTTTAATTGTAAATTTGGTTATCTCAATTTGTTTGACACAAGTATTATACCCACCCGGAATAGGTTTATCAGTTTCCTGAATTGACTTGTTTCCGACTAGAGGTGATCGTCCTTCCGTGGCACGGTCGTCTACCGGGACCCTAAGTTTGACGTTGAGAAGGGACTCAGAGGTCGAACGATCGGATGAGACTTGTAAAACTTTAACGGTTCGGAGCTGCTAGTGTCTGTTCTTTGTGGCTAATAATTTTATTTAGAGAGAGAGAGAGGAAGAGAACACGAGTGAGAACGAGTGAGAGGGATACATATACCATACACACACATATATATATATATATTATACATTTTGTAAGATAATATATTATAACATGGCATACATATGATACGTATTGTGTAGTAATATGCGACTATGTAATATGTGACAATATGTTATAAGAAAAAAAAGGAACCTATACCACAACTAGGGACAGAGGACATGTTACAGTACTTGGAGGCAGGTATCAAATAGTCCGTGAGATAGATAGTCTAGATGAGGGAATTTAGATAAAGAGTGAAGGTAGCATATTAGTATTCCCTAAACTAAATCCAGTATAGACTTACCACATCACCAAAAGGGATGAAAGAAGTTAAATTCAGACTTAAACCGTTATTCCTCAAGTACTAGACTCGGTGTCAGGTGAGGGCCAGAATAAAAACGACTGACATACCTCGAAGAGGTGGAAACCGACGTTTCTAATATTAGTTAGACTAAAGCCACAACTGATAGACCCCTACAGGTACACATCTCAGAAGAGAACACAACAACCTTCTCCCACAAACGATACTGGTCACTCAAGAGAACCGTTTTGATAATCGGAAACGAGACGAAGTAAGACATGAAATTCCGGTTTAAACGGACAATGAGGTCCACAAAGAACAGAAGGATGATAACGTAAGGTCAGGGGATATTACTTTTCCTGTAGAAAAAACCCACAATCAAGATCTTCCAGAACATCCAGAAGTATCTTGGCAAGTTGAAGTCGAAGAAGTCGTAATGTTTTCGTTTTACCGACAGACTCCTCCGGAGTGTTTATCGACACTTTTCTTCTTTTCGTTTTTCGTTTCCTCTTTTCCTTTCTATGTGAGAAAACTTACGTCTCAAGGTTTCTTATGGTTCCTCTCTATTCTTTCGGAAGGAGTCACTAGTTACGTTTCTTTATCTCCTTTTGTTCTCTTACCCTTTCTGATCTCTAGCGAAGTTCTTTTAATCTCTATGGTTCCCTTGTAAAGTACGTTTCTATCCGAGTTATTTCCTGTCTTTACCATACCTGGATTGTTTTCGTCTTCTCTAATTCTTCTCCACCGTTCTTATGTGTCTTCCTGATGTGTTTTTTCTAGAAGTGCTGGGTCTATTAGTACTACCACACTAGTGAGTGGATCTCGGTCTGTAAGACCTTACACTTCAGTTCACCCGGAATCCTTCGTAGTGATGCTTGTTTCGATCACCTCCACTACCGTAAGGTCAACTCGATAAAGTTTAGGATTCTCTACTACGACGCTTTCACGACGTGAGTTATACGGTCGTTTAAACCTTCTCCGTCGCCACCGGTGTCCTGACCTTTTCCAGTCAAAAGTAAGGTTAGGGTTTCTTTCCGTTACTGTTTCTTACGAGTTTGATGGCATGTTAACGTGAGTAGAATGTGCGATCATTTCATTACGAGTTTTAAGAGTTTCGGTCCGAAGTTGTTATGCACTTGGCACTTGAAGGTCTACAAGTTCGACCAAAATCTTTTCCGTCTCCTTGGTCTCTAACTTGACGGTTGTAGGTGACCTAGAAGTTTTTTCGTTCTCTCAACGGCTTTTTGTAGATAAAGACGAAATAACTGATACGGTTTCGGAGACTGACACACCTAGTGTTTTTTCACACCTTTTAAGATTTTCTCTACCCTTATGGTCTGGTGGACTGGACGGAGGACTCTTTAGACATACGTCCGGTCCTTCGTTGTCAATCTTGACCTGTACCTTGTTGTCTGACCAAGGTTTATCCTTTTCCTCATGCAGTTCCGACATATAACAGTGGGACGAATAAATTGAAGATACGTCTCATGTAGTACTCTTTGCGACCCGACCCACTTCGTGTTCCACCTCAGTTCTAATGGCTCTCTTTATAGTTATTGGAGTCTATACGTCTACTGTGGTGGCAATACCGTCTTTCACTTCTTGATTTCACGGAGAACTACTTTCACTTTCTCCTCTCACTTTTTCAACCGAATTTCGAGTTGTAAGTCTTCTGATTCTAGTACCGTAGGCCAGGGTAGTGAAGTATCGTTTATCTACCCCTTTGTCACCTTTATCACCGTCTGAAATAAAACCCCCCGAGATTTTAGTGACGTCTACCACTAACGTCGGTACTTTAATTTTCTACGAATGAGGAACCTTCCTTTCAATACTGGTTGGATCTGTCGTATAATTTTTCGTCTTTGTAATGAAACGGTTGTTTACAGACAAATCAGTTCCGATACCAAAAAGGTCATCAGTACATACCTACACTCTCAACCTGATATTTCTTTCGACTCACGGCTTCTTAACTACGAAAACCTGACACCACAACCTCTTCTGANTTCCTTTCAATACTGGTTGGATCTGTCGTATAATTTTTCGTCTTTGTAATGAAACGGTTGTTTACAGACAGATCAGTTCCGATACCAAAAAGGTCATCAGTACATACCTACACTCTCAACCTGATATTTCTTTCGACTCACGGCTTCTTAACTACGAAAACCTGACACCACAACCTCTTCTGAGAACTCTCAGGGAACCTGACGTTCCTCTAGGTTGGTCAGGTAAGACTTCCTTTAGTCAGGACTTATAAGTAACCTTCCTGACTACGGCTTCCACTTTGTAGTTACGAAACCGGTGGACTACGCTTAGTCACTGAGTAGACTTTTCTGGGGCTACGACCCTTTCTAACTTCCACCTTCCTCTTACCCTGCTGTCTCCTACTCCACCAACCTACCGTAGTGGCTGAGTTGCCGTTACACAGACTCGTTTAAGGTCCTCAACCACTACCTGTCCCTCCGGACCACACAACGTAAGGTACCCCAGCGTTTCTCAGCCTGTACTGACTCTCTGACTTGACTTGACTACTATTATAAGATGTCGGAAAACATATGGTACCTAAAACAAAGAGACCTCTTGGGATTATGTGAGGATTTTATTGACTTAAGGATAGTCTTTAGTAGAGAACGTTAGTTATGAAAGTATTTTACAGTTCAGTAATGTACTAAATTTTCCATTTGTTTTTTGGGCGTGTTTTATGTCGTGTAGTTCCTTCTTATTGTAGACAGATATATAACTAGTTTGGGTAGTTTCATAAATGTAATTAAAATTTACGTTGATATGTAGTATGATCACCATTATTAAAACATAGGAAAGATACCGATTAAAAAAAAGTCTCATATTGTTGAGTAATCCTATGGTTGCATGTGATATAAGGAAACTTGACTATTGTCATGGTCTAGAAAGACCCAAGTTCAGGTCGAGGTGATAGTAAGTGTCTCACCGGGACCCGTTCAATGGAGACGCACGGAGTTAAAAAAGATTATATTTTACCCCCATTTATTATGGGGGAGGTACTCAAACGACACTCTTCATTTACACTATCATGCATATTTTGTGTTTCATTTAACACATCGTCATAAAAAGTTTATCATTCAAAGACTGGATAATCACTTTATTTAAAGGACCCAGAGTGTTGGTAGTAAACAATTTTTATCGCATTTAAGTAGTTACATCCATTCTTAATAGTCTCCTGTGATCTGGATGTCTCCCACTCGTGACACAATGGTTTAAACGAAATCTCTGCACCTGTGTGTGTGTGTCTGGTCCAATGTGTCTGTCTGACAAATGTAAAAACAGAATGTTACCCAGTGTCACTTTTTGTTCACACTTTTCGGTCTAAGGTGGTATATCATTCACGAGTTATTTTAAACCACCGTGACAGTAATAATAGAGTGAGATTCTCCATTATCATTTTCTTTCGACGATTGTAACCACAGTTAAAATACGGACAAAGGACGTCGCGACGGATTCTCAGTGAGGTCGAAGGATTCTATTGAACGGTTGAGAGAGAAGAGTTTCCTGAGTCCGCCAGTAAATTTATAAAAGACTGAGTGTCACGACCGGTTCCTAATCACTCCGGGACGGGTCGGGTCTTCTGTACTTTACACTAAACGATTCTTTTGGTGAACTCAGACGTTCCGACGTGTCCCGAAAACATTTTAATTTCGGTACGACCTCTCCGTGTCAAGAGAGGGGGTGGGGGTGGGGGGGCCCTCTACACAGTATTTTTCTCCAATGAATTCCAGTCAATTCGACGTGGAAGACTCCGACCTTGGAGTCGAGACATTGCGCGAAGGAACAAACCCCCGACCCAATACAGTGACACAAAAAGGGGATTGAAAGGTCGGCGTGTACGTCCGTGTGAGTGAATTCTTACCTTTACTTTAGGGATACTTGACAAGAATGTCAAATCTATTTCCCTTAAACAATTTGGTTTCCTCGAATCTAAAACTTCTAGAGTTTTGTTAAAGATAACGTAGATTCAAAAAGGGGAGGTTTTTACTTTTTGAGTCGGGGTTGCAAAAACATTGTTGTCACTATTTGTTGAGGTTAGGGGGTGGTGTCTGTTTGTGTTTATGTGGGTGTGTACGTAATCGTGACAAAACAAATTTTACCTCGAGGAACAGGGTCGACTCTCATTCGACTCCACACTCACCTACACGTCAAAGGTTACCTCAGGGGTCCAACAAGGAATTTAAGTCTTCTGGTCCAAGGATGTCTACGTGTGCATCCACGACACGAAGAATAAAGAAGAAGACACTCTTATGTTGGAACCTGAACACGGTCTCGTAATGTAGACCTTGTATATTCGCGTACATCCCCACATTTGATTAGAAAATTATACACTATCATAAGGCAAGAATAAAAATAAGGTAAGAAGTTTGATACTACCCCCCCCGTACGAATCGTCGTTTTTGGGAGGGTAATTTACGTTAGATAAACGGATCATCTATTTTGTTCAATTTTACGTCGGAATGAGGTTACGGAAGGTTGTAAGGGACCATGGAGGTCCCACACCCCAGGCATCAAGAGTGGTGTAAAGAGTTCCGTGCCTCCGCCCCCTTAACCCCTCCTAGCAATCCCTAGACGTAGTGTGGGAGTCTCATTTCCCTCGTCCAGCCAGCATACGAACCAGTCACGGTCTACGTGAGCGTAAGGTGTTTTAACCCCCCATTCACAGAATAGGTTCCAGAAGTCGTAATTTGCGGTGTGATATACCACAGTGAAAGAGATTGTTGCTTTTTTCTACGACTACAAGGACCTAAAAACAGACACGTCGGACTTCCCACTCGGAGACTCACACAGGGGTATTCTGTTGCTGGCCACCTCCACTCACTGCGTGGGTCCTTTTCATAAAGTCCTGACCTGAATCATAACTACTCTAACAGTGTGAAGGGTGACTAATGTCTGAGTCATGTTGGGAACAGTTTATGAATCGATAGAAAAAACGTCTTTTACTGTTCGACTAGAATTTTAAGTATACCCCTGTGTTTTCTCGGTTTTGTTAGTGTCTTTTCTTGTTTCCACCTTCTTAAGTATTAACAACTAAAGTTTTGAATGATGTTCCCATATTATTAGTTCTGTCATGACTGTTACCATCATAGTATTCCTGTCTGTATATCTACTTGTCTTGACTCTTACGTTTTTATTTGTGTAAACACTGACTAAAGACTGTTCCTACAGTTTTGTTCAGTTATCTTGTCAGAAAAGTTGTCTGACACGTCCCGGTTGTCCCATAGGTGTACGTTTTCCTACTTCGACATGACCAAGATGGAGTGTGGTATGTGTTTTTCATTGGGTTTTACCTAGTTTCTGGATTTATATTCTCGATGTTGACATTTTAGGAATCTTCTTTTAGATCGGTATTCATAGATACTAGAATCTAATCCATTTTCAAAGAATCAATTCTGTGGTTTTCGTCCTCGTTGTGTTCTTTTTATCCATTCAACCGAAGTGGATTTAATCTTGGAACCCGAAGTTTCCTGTGGTAGTTTTTTCACTTTTCTGGTTGGGTTTCTTACCGTCTTTTATGACTTTTTATTACATAGATAAACTATTCCTTGACTTAGATTTTATATATTTCTTGGAATATTGAGTTATTATTTTTGTGTTGGGTCAAAAAGTTTATTCGTTTTGTAGACTTGTCTGTAAAGAGGTTTCTGCTACATGTTTACCGACTACTTGTGTAATTTTCTATCGTTAGTTGTGTTATGACTTCCTCTTGTTTCAACCTCCCGACTGTGATGTTCTGTAGTCCTAAATGATGTTTCGAGGTCATTAGTTTTGTCGTGTCATGACCGTTTTCTACTCTGTTTTTTTATTAGTTACCTTGTCTTGTCTCTCGGTTCTTTATCTGGGGGTATTTATGTCAGTTGACTAGTTTCCTGTTTCTGTTATGTTACCCCGTTTCTGGTGGAAAACTTGTTTACTACGACTCTTGTTGACTTGTATATGTTTTTCTTTTTCTTTTAGATCTGTATCTGTAGTGTAGGAAGTGTTTTTAATTGAGTTCTATATAGTGTCTCTAACATTTTCCGTTTACAGACTTTGAGGGTTTTTAATTTTGTCGTGTTTCGGATCTTATGGAACATTACCACTACTGAAAAACCTAGGTTGTGGTTTTTGTGTTAGGTACTTTCTTTATTATTTGACCTGAAGTATTTTAATCTTTTTAAGGACGAGACGTTATCTATTATGGTTCTTATTTTCTTCTATTCGGTGTCTCACCTTCTGTTCACTATTTCCTGACAATGTGTTTTATATGGTTGTTGAGAATTTTGACTTATTTTTCTTTGTTACACTTACTTTTTACCGGATTTCTGGAATTTTCTGCGGAGCTGTTTCTTCTATGTAAGGACCATTCATTCGTATCCTTTTCTACGATGTATAGTAGTGCACTGTTGTCCCTTTGTTTCATTTTGTCGTTCCTCCTATGGTAATGCATGGATACTGTTTCCGATTTTAGGTCTTATGGTCGTTGTGATTTACGACTGATCGTCCACCTCGTTGTCCGTGAGAGAGTATATGACAACGACCCTTACGTTTTACCATGTCAGTGAAACTTTCTGTCAAACTTCCAAAGAATCTTTTGATCTGTGTGACCCCGAAGGGACCACTAGACCCCCAATTCTTAGATGGACGGTCACGTCCCCTGGACCCTAGCTAGGGACCAGACCCTGATTCGGGCACGTGGTGTTGAAGGCTCGGGAACGAGAACACGTGTGGTCGGTGTGGATGACTTCGGTCTGTTGACTTCCGGTGCACGGATCTCGGGTACGAGGGTTGGTCTCTTTGGTGACGTTACTCTTCGGGTACGTGGCGTCGCTCCTCGTCGGGGACGAGTGACGTTTATGTCTTTCTGGTGTACATCGTTATTTCTGGGTCGTGTCGGTTTTTTCTTTTGTGTGTGTTTTTGATCCTGTGGGAATAGTATACTAGGTGAGGGACCACAAATGGGTTTTCTCGACTTTCGAATACAGGTGTGTTTTTGGACGTGTATCTACAAATATCTCCGAAATAAGTATTAAAAGTCATGAACCTTCGTTGGTTGTGCCGGAAGTCATCCATTTCCCTTTTTATTTGACCCTATGTGGGTCTGTTACCTTACAGTAAGTCGCGATTTTTACACGATAGTTAAGTACGTTTCTGTACCCTTTAGAATTCAAGTATAATGATTCCTTTTCTTCGGTTTTACTCTTCCTATGTGACACATACTAAGGTTGTCATACTTTAAGATCTTTTCCGTTTTGGCACCTCTGTTGCTTTTCTGGTCACTTATGTCGTCCCCACCTCCTTGTATACTTGTCCATCTCGTGTCTCCCAAGAATGTCATCACTTTATAAGACATACTATGACAATTCTACCTACCTACAGTGACATGTAAATGGGTTCAGATGACTTTCATCTTGTGGTTTTCGCTCCTCGGGAATCCAGTTGATGTCTTAAATCTACAAGTACTACCCGGTGACGTTCAAGTAGGAACCACTACTTACATCGTACGACCACTCGCTCCGTAGACACCCTCGTTCCTCGCTCCCCCTTTAGAGACATGGGAGGAGAGTTAAAATAATATTTGGGTTGTGACGAAATTTTTTATTTCAATTTTTTGTATAAATTGTGGGGATTGGTAATCCTTTTACTTTTAGTTTCGGTGTTACTCTAGTGAAGTGGACCCGATCTTGCCGTCACTAATCCTTCTGCCGGTCACCAGCCGTAGTGATCCTACACCTCATTGACCTCAGAAGTGTGTGACGACCACCCTAACGTCTCACCTTGTCGGTGTTCCGTTTGTAAACCGCCCAGGAGTTTTGTAATTAGTAACTCAGTGGTATGCTGGACGTTAAGGTGACGAGTCATACATGGATTCTCTTCACTTTTATGTAAAGGTGTGTTTACACATGTGAGAAGGTCCCCTTCCACTCTCGGTCGCGTCCATTTTTGTTCTGTCGTATACCTGTCTCTTCGACGAGAACCTGGATACCAATTTATCCTTTTTTTCTTGTTCCGACCTCTTCTTATGTACGTTTCATTCACTAACACAATCGGAATTTTTATATATATATGTGTCCATGTGTTTGAACAATACATTCTAACATTCTCTTTATGTGTCGGTCGACTAGTATTTACAAGAAAGACCTACATTCGGACCCTACTCCCTCCACCTTGAAGTAATAAATGAGATGTTAAAGACTAAACACACGAAAAGATAAATGATTCTTTGTTAGTCCCGTACGGTACGTTTTCTATTAAAGAAAGAGATCGGTTTTGTCTTCTTTTTCCTTCTCCGGTGACCTCAACCCATCACTCCCTTCGACACTTTCACCTCTTCTTGTCTTCTCGTACGGTCCATCACCCTTGTCCTCCTCGTTTCTAAACTTTCGCCTACGGTCCAAGTGACCCGACACTCCAAGTAAGACAATGTCCTTGGTCACCCCTGGTCCCCACTTCCACTTAAGTTAGTCACTCGACTTCGTCGGCTCAAGGTTTCCACAGTACACGGGGAACCCCTCACCGCCGGCACTCGTGTACCCGACGACGACCCTCTCTTGCCCCCGATGTCAACCCGTTCTCCAGAGCCGTTGTCAAGTTGAACCGGAGACAGAGTGGTATTTGACTAACGGTTGAGGTAATAGGTCTAAACAGATTATTCTACCAGAGGTTTTTCTTATTGTAGGTGTGGTGATTGCAGGGGTTTAGACTTACTTCTTGAAGGTCACACAGACTCGTGTGGAAAAGCTATCCTCGTGTTTGTTCACTACCTCACTGGGCTCAGTCAGGATTCATGGTCTACTACTGGGGTCGTTCGGGGGTCGTACGTCCGACACTACCCCCATTCGTGAAACGTTTATAGAAAAGTTATTTACGAGTCTCGTTTTGGGGCTCCATGTCCGTTCGTGATGGAGGGAAATGTCTACCTGTTTGTCCGAACCCCAGAAGGGACCACTGAGTCTGCCATTTCACAGACGGACGTTACACTCTCTGGACCGAAGTTAGGGACCCAACCCTTCTAGGGGACCTCTTCCTTTGCCGTTGGGTGAGGTCCTGAGAACGGACCTTATAAGGTACCTACCTCCTCGGACCATCCGATGTGAGGTACTCTAACGTTTCTCAGTTGACTCGTTGAAGTGACCAAGTGACTTTGTCCGAGCCTCTCCAATTCGTGGAACAGGTTCCAGTGAGGGGACCAATTGTGACGTCGTGTCTAACCTTGTGTCCTGGGGTTGACGGTAGAGATGTTGGAGATCTGTAAAGTTAGACGGGTCCAGTCATGAGACGAGGTCAAAGGTCCTTTTATAATGCCTCGAGTCTTGACCTCAACTTAAGTCTCGGACCCCAAGATGGTCGTTTAAGTCTGGGTATTTCAATGGTATACGATCGACCTTCACCTCCACCTCACAACCCTATTCCTCGGTTCAACCTGGCCATTGATTGATCGAACAAGAAATCGACCGACTCGGTCCGTTCTGTGGTTCGACGGAGGAGACAGGAGGTTGAGACCGACGCCCTGGGTCGGAGAGAAAGACTCGTAAGGAGAAAACTGAACCCGGGGTACAGGTCAAGACGGGACTTTTGAACACGAAATGGAATCTTTTCAGTCCTCTGTGGACCCTTTACTTTCACTAGTGGAGGAGATCGGGAGAATGAGGTGTCGGTGGTCTCTGGGACCCCGTGGGTGGTTTACAGGGTTGTTCGGGAGTAACTCGGTCCCCGATTCGTGAACGAGAGGGAGGGTCTCGACTGTAAGGTGTCCCTACACGTGGGTTCTCTCCGAATTCTATGAATTTTGTTGGTAGAGAGAAGTACAGTGACTTGCCTATAAGTCCCTTCTAAGAGAAGTGGAGGTAGAGAGAGTCGTGTTGACTGTTCTCCGGGTTCTTCTGTGTGTCAACCGTTCAATAAGTAGTGAGGTTGGAGTCGAAAGACCAGACCTTTTACTCCCATACACTGTGTGTGTCTGTACAATTCTACAACCACGCCCCGAGTCGGCGTGTTCCGTGTCGCTAAGTCTAATTGACCGTAAATGACTTCCGACGATGCAAGCAAGGAAAAGGTGCCATATAAGGTTGTGTGTGTGTGTGTGTGTGTGTCGATTTTGGTTCCTCTTAGGACGTAGTTCGGGGGTTCCAAGTACGAGTGACGGGTCCGTCGTCAAAGTCCTTGTAGTGACGGGGTCCAGGGTGGGAGACCTTTCCTTTCTGTGGTCGGAAGACCAGTTGGTCCTCACGTGTGGTACGACTCTAGAGTGAGGTCGGTGGACGATTCCAGACCTCTCTCCCACCCCCTCCAAGACGGATACGACGGAGTAAAGGAAAGAGGGAAGGGGTCCCTCTGTCTGGTATAGGTGTACATTTCTCACCAGAAGGGGTTCGGTGGGTGTTCCGACGAGGGAGAAAGTTTACCCAAAGGTGAGTTTACGACGAAGGAGTCTCGGTTACAAGAACGGACCTCTTAGGGTCCCTACCCCCTCGGACCACCCGACGGCAGAGACCCCAACGTGTCTCAGCCTGTGCTGACTTCGCTGAATCGTCGTCGTCGTCGCTGTAAGGGATTGAATTTTGTTGGGACGGAGGCAGGGTCGATGAGACTTAGGAGAATGGGTCTAAGTAGAGGAAGTAGTGTGACTAGTATGGGGAACCGTAGAATAATATCCAGACGACGACGACGATTCAGTGTAGTCAGCACATATCCAGATCGACAGATAATGGGTAGAAGTGGGGACACTACACTTGAGACTTCCTTCCTCACGACAACCAAAGAAACTGCCGACACACAGGTTACGGTCCCGTGAGGGAGATATTCACTAAGAACTTATTCGTTTAATCGACTCGATTCAACGATTCCATGTACCCTTTTTTTCGTTTCAAAAGGAGAATTGGAGAGGTGTCACCTGGGGCGAGGTGAGTAGTGTGACCACTGGAGGGAGTCTTTAACCTTGACTCAGTTATTTAATCTTAATATATATATTTGTAAAACAAAAGTAAGTTCAAAGTTGGGCAAACACGCTCCACTATACTTAGTCCACTATAGAAATGTTTAGTAATTCCATTACCCAGGTTCCTGATTAAAAAATTTTTATATCGATTCTGATATTAATTATTTGACTAATTCCTTAATTGACCTGTTTAGAGTTTTTTCTTGTTTTTCTTACTTTCTTTGTCTCGGGGTATGGAGTACCGGTGGTGGGGAGGACGGGTTACTCAATGTTCTCGGACTTGCTATGTCTCGAACCGGAGCTTCCAAAGATTTGTTAACGTCAAAGGAAACTACGGAGAAGCGGAGTCCGAGGGAGGTTACTGAAAACTGAGCCCTCGTGTGACTCAAGACCAGTCCCCGAGTCCTTGGAACCACTACCGTCTCTTTATCTCCGTCGAGCGACCCTACCTACCACTACCTACTTTCCTCGTCCTACGTTGTACCTGGTCTTTTGGACCTCGTCGTCGTACGGGGAGAGGAGGAGTAGTCTCACCCATACCCCTGCTGTAGGGCAAGAGACGTAGGGTGTAGAAAGAGACTGTCCTTATCCGAGAGAGTCCTCCGTTGCTCAAGGGAAGTAACCTCCTAGGTTCGAACCCAATTCGTCATTGATCCTCCTC
The DNA here is from genome assembly GCA_006410555.1 of Capra ibex. Classification (NCBI taxonomy): domain Eukaryota; kingdom Metazoa; phylum Chordata; class Mammalia; order Artiodactyla; family Bovidae; genus Capra; species Capra ibex. Next base: position 38,330,086 of record SJYO01050590.1, on the reverse strand, counting down.
CGCGACACCTCCACCAAATTTGACGTCCGACTTGATACACTGGAGTTTACAGTGTGACATCTGACCGTAAGGATAGCCGGTCAAGGAAACGCAAAGTGATGAGGATTTGGAGAGGTCGGAGGTGTTCGGAGGGAGTCACCTATGAGTTGTGCACGACAGGGAGTGCCTGTAAATCACTCATGAATAACACACGGTCCCCGGTCTCACCTCGTCCCTGTTCCCGTTGTCCTACGATGTAAGAAGACCCACCTACTTCTGTTATTTGGGTACTCGTCTATGTACTCCTTTTGGTAAACTCTGTTTGAGGTTCTCATTTTATGTTGCCCCCTTACGCCCGGAAGAGACCACCACGTCTCCCATGTTTAGGCGGACGGTTACGCTCCCTAGGGACCAGACCCTTCTAGGGTGCACGACGTCTCGTTGATTTGGACACACGGTGTCGAAGACTTAGATGTGTGGATCTCGGGCACGAGACGTTGTTCTCTTCGGTGGCGTTACTCTTCGGTCGTGTGACGTTGATCTCTTTCAGGAGTGTGTCGTTGGTTCTGGTTCACGTTGGTTGGTTTTTATTTTAATTTAAAAATTTTACCCCCTTGTACTGTCTTTGACTGTCTCACCCCCCGACGAGACCTGTTTCAACAGTCCCCTTTGAAAAGATGTCTCCTTTGTAGACTCGATTTACCGTACTTCACGGTCTGTACTCTTTTCCACCACTTTCGCACACGAGTCGTCTTCCTTTTCGTACACGTTTTCTCTTCGGACTCCTCAGAGGACTGTTCAACTCAAGTCTATCAGTAGTTGACGTGGGATAGGATTTCCGGGGTGGTGTCCGGGATTTGTGTACAGAGGTAGAGGAGGGTGGGGGCGGACGGAAGAAAGGGGTGACTGAAATAGTCTAAAAGAGTTCAGTTCCGTCTCGACTAAACTGAGACTTGAAAGGTGAACCGTCCACACGAGACTCGTTCCCGTGTTTCCTTGTACGCATGTGGGGATGGATGTCCTTGTCTCCTTTACGACTGTAGAACTGAGGTATTTTTTCACCCGGACAGAATATATCCCCTGGTATTGAGGGTAGAAGGGTGGACTACAAGTCCCGGGTGTAAACCCCCTACGCCCGGAAAACATCTGATGTTACATTTCTCTTGGGAGACTTTTTTATGTGTGGACACGAGGTTCGTAGAGTCCACATAAAGTCTTCCAAGAATCTCGGGGTCCAATTCTTACAGACAGACCAATGGTGACGATATTCTTTTTTGATTTGACCAAGTCGGGTCCTCACGGGGTGACTACCTTACCTGTTGGAATCTCCACTCATTTTCTTTCTCTCCCCTGTTCTAGTCCGGGAGTCTGGGTATTTCTCTGAGGGTGTGATGGAGAAGATCGAGGCTATCTACAGTCGGACAGTCCCCCTGGTTCCGGACTTCCCCAGGATTACTTTGGAATGGGTGATGTGGGGTCACTCCCTTTGTAGGGTGTTGTGGGGTCTCGGAGGTCTCTTCCAGGTCCTGGTGTAAAAGGTCCTAACAGGAACTGTTTCCAGTAGAGATTAAAGTGTAAGACTCTATTGTAAAGTGTGTTCCGACCAATTCGTATCCTTCACAATTACGTTTCGGGTTCACAAAGTTCCACCTTCCCCTGTGGTGCCGATGACACATTTATTAAGTCCAGAAATAGTCCTTTGTCCCTTCACGCCTCTCGAACGAGTGGATCGAGTGTCACTTCAATCAATCCCTACCCCCACGAGACAATTATAGTCAGTTTTATCATTGTTCTTCCTGTCTATTGGCTCCCTCTTGAATCGAACATGGTCCGTGATGTTATTTTTTAAATTAGAGTGTGTTGGAAAATCCCAAACATGACAATAGTAGAGGTGAGATGTCTACTCCTTTGACTCCGTACTCGTCCACTTCATTGGACGTCGACTGTGGGTCTGGGTCGTTTTGAGAAGCCGTGGGTCCCATCTTCTTCCACGATTGTGGACCCGTCACGTCCTTGACGAATTTTTATTAAAAGACGATGAAGTGGGTACTGTTGGTGGAAAACCGCCAACAGCGTAGGAACGGGTCACGACCTCCGTTCGGACCAAATCCGTAATTTGCCTCACTCTCGGGAGCTCCTTGTTCGGTGAGTCAAAGTAGTTGAATATTTGGGAACTACTCCGGCGACTATTCCGTTCGCTCCAAGAAGGAGCACCGTTTCGGGTGCCCTTGAGCTGAGTCATCTTTGAGGGTATGAGCCTTCTGCGGACGGGGAGAGACCGATGCTCTCTGGCTTCAAGCGGAATTGGGGTGCCACAGGCGGAGGGGGACGAGGAGGGACCTAGGAGCTCGGCCAATCAAATTCGTCGTTGCTCGTGCGCCCGGGCTCACCCTGGCTTTGGCGTCGGTGGCGGGGCGCGCGGGTTTCGGCCCAAGGGGCGGCGCTTCACTGACCATCAGGGCGCTCAAGGCTGTTTGTCGCGGGTTGCCCTTCTGTGCGCCTCCCTTTCCCCGACGTGGGGTTCTGTCCACCTAGAGGGAGGGGCCTTCACCCAGGCCCTTGAAAATCGGGTTCTCGATGGTCCCCTAGCCTCAGTCCCAGAGGGCGCCTCGCCGCCGGCCAGCCCCGACCACCACCGTGACGGATGGACACGGCAGGTCCCAAGGGGACTCGCAAGTCCCTCGCGCCTCGGTCCTCGCGTGTGAGACGGCGCCCGTGGCCCTACCTTGCTCCCGCCGAGCCTCCACCCCAGATCGAGGCCGAACCACCCACTTCCACCTCTCCTTGGTCGGGCCCTTTCGGAGGGCGGGGTCCCACGGATCGTCCCAGAGGTCGGCCCCTTCCAGATCGGCCCATCGCTCCGAGGTCCGGTCGGCGGGTGTGAATGGAGCCGAGGGTCGTGGCCGAGCTGGGCTCCCCGACGCCGCGCTTGGCGGCGATTCTGAGACGTCGCCGCCGATGCCCCCGCCGAGGGGCCCCGCCCCGCCCCGGCCCCCGCCTCTCCGGCCCGGCCGGTGCACCCGCCCTCCGCCCGGCCCCTGGGGTCGTCCGCGGTCCGGCCCACCGCCCCTCGAGCCTGAGTCAGTGCGAACCGGCGACGAGTCGTGAAGGGTGAGGCGTGGGACAACCCCAGGGTCCCTTCCGACCCCTTCCTTTCCCCTCTGGACCGGGGGCCCCGTACGGGTCGTGGGTAAACCCTCTATTAAATGACCCAGGCCCTTTCCCACGCGTCGGACGGCTTAGGGCAAGGGGGCTCCTGTCGAGCCCCCTAGACATAGGGTTGCCCTATGACACCGCTGAGGGCTCGGTACCCGTCGTGCTCGACGGGCCCGCCCGCTCCCGGGCCCAGTCCGCGAACCTCGGGGTCGGAGCGGATGGTCCGACTGGAACCCGCACAGACCAGGACGGGCCCGGAGTGAAAGGGGCTGACACCCTCACTCTTATTCCTGCTTAAGGGCACGCGGGTCGTCCAAGAGTCCTTTATGCAAACACCCGCCTACGACTTGAACTTTCTCGTCGTCGGTCGTCACACCGGACTCAGAAAGCACGGCTTTATCTGTACTCTTAGATTTATAATTTTCGTAAAAGACATGTGTAAGTAGGTAAGTTGTCTAATTTAAGAAGGTCAGGAGTCCTGGGGTATTTCAGTCCTTATTTTTTTCAGGGATGCGTGATCAATACTCGAGAATCCTTTCGTGTTTGGTACTATTTTTTCTTTTTCAGGTAGTCGACAAAAGTAAACGGACCGCTCCCGAAGTCCACGAACTAGATGAACGGAACACTCCACATCCCGAACTTACCCGGCAGAGTCCTTGACTTCGAATCCTTCCACTGCGGTCGGGGTCCAATCTCCTCTTTCGTGGTCAAGGTCCCGACAAAGAGGCGTCGGTATGGAGGTCATTTGCCTCCTAGTCCGAGACTCACCTGGAGGAGTGAGAGAGGTACCCCGCTCGAGATTGGGGGTGGGGGAGTAAAGTGGAGTGTTGCCCCTCCCCCTACAACTCCGGAAGGGTCCTCCCTGGACGGGACCGTCGTCGGCGACCCTACATCTAGAGGGTCGGGTCCGTGGTTGGGGGGTGTGTGGACAGTGGTCGTAAGTCTGGAAGTAGACCGTGTCGACTCTGAAAGAAATAACGTTTGAGGACAGAGAAGAAACGTCTCCGTGAGTCGGAGGATCCCGACACACTGGAGAAGGATCGGGTGTCGGGTGGAAGACCCGGTCTGTGACTGGTTACAACTCGTTTCCTTGAAAGTAAGGTTGATGTTAAGGTGAAGTAAGGTGGTGTGGAACTAGGGTTTGGGTCACGGAGTGCTGGGTAGGGAAAGGACACGTTCCTAGTGTGTGGGACAGGTCCTGAGGTAAAGGTTCCGGTTTTGGATATAGGTCTAGGGGTCAGGAGTTGGAAAAGAAGGTTTGGAGAAAACAAGGAGACGGAGGAGGTGTCCCACCTTCTCGTGAATGATGTCGGTCGTTACAAAAAATCCATTATTATTTCCCCAAGGTGAGGGAGTCGTTGGGTCTCGAGTCGTCCGTGAAGGCGGGGTGTTCAGCTGTGGACCACAAGACGAGTCCGCCGCAACAGGGTCTATTTTAAAGATAAAGGCAATCTAAGGTAAATTACTGACCTCGCAGACGATGTACGGGGTCTGGTACGGTCTGAGACTTGGAGTCGTCACTGAGACCGTGTTCTGTCTTCCTGTATCAGGGACTGGGGTACCTCGAGTGCCGATTACACCCTTCAGTCTCGGTAGTGACCCGTCCAATCCCTCGTCCTACACCACTCTCTGTGTGTCCCCTTCACGACCGTGTCTAAGTTCGTACCCTTCCGACCCTTCCGAAGGACACGCTGCACCCCACTGTCCTGACCCCTCCTGTCTACACCTTCGGGTCTCCACCCTCTTGTGTCCCGTCTGAAGACCTTCGGGTACCTTTCCCCGGAACTACCGGTTCCACTGTGTGATCTGGAACTGGTACCGTTCCAGACCCGTCTCCACTACTCTGAGGTGCCGACGACTCACTCCTCACCTACGTCGCCCACTTTCAGAGCGCCTGTGTCGATTCCACTACACGCACACCCGATAATGACCCCTACGTGAGGAGTCAAAGGAAACAAAAAGTTAAGGCCCGTAGGTCCCTAGTCTTGTCTAGAGGTTCTTATACATCTGGTCTTTGTTTAGATACATTTGGGTGTTCCTAAATATACGTCACGGGGTAGTGGAGGGTGGATGAGTACGAAACCGGGACGATGCCCTTCTCATTCCTCCTGAACCGAGGACCTGAGTCTAATCCTTTGACAACCCCTTCTCCACTATGTGGGTTTCCCTCAGGACAGCACCCCTTACACCTCTCTTCGTCGTCCTTTACACCCAGGGACAGGTACCTCAAACTTTTGACCACCTCGTCGGTCTTGTGTGACTACTAGTCGGTGGAAAAGAGAAACTTTGTCAGTCAAGTACTCTCCAGTAAGAGCTTAAGTCAAGGTAGAGGGGATTGAAACGTTCTGTTCCATCTTATCCTGGTTCCGACAGTGGATTCAGTAGTCAACCCTTTCGACCCCACAGATGACGTCCAGAGGTGTGCTTTCTCACTCACTTCTCGATATTGACCACGGTCCATGCCTTCGTCCCCACTCCCCGACCCTACTCCGTGGTCCCTCGTGTCAACCTCTTTCGGTAGAGAACTCTTCCGTGTTCCCGTTCCCGCTCTACCTCTGATGGTCGGGCCGGTAACTCACGGGTGGTCCATGGAAATTGTGAGCAGGACACTCTAGTGTGTAAATTTGGGTGACTATTATGGTGAGTATACTGGTTACGACTCTCTTTATAATTCTTATTCTATTTTGGGTGGGTGTTAGTGGTGGTGGGTCATTAGTCAACGAGTCAGCACAGGTTGAGAAATGTTAGGGTACCTGACGTCGTGTGGTCCCAAGGGACAGGCAACGGTTGAGGGTCTCGAACGAGTTTGAGTGCAGGTAGTTCAGCTGCTACGGTAGGTTGGTAGAGTAGGAGACAACAGGGGAAGAGGAGGACGGAAGTTAGGAAGGGTCGTGGTCCCAGAAAATATTACTCAGTCAAGAAACGTAGTCCACCGGTTTCATGACCTCGAAGTCGAAGTCGTAGTCAGGAAGGTTACTTATAAGTCCTGACTAAAGGAACTCCTAACTGACCAACCTAGGGGAACGTCAGGTTCCCTGAGAGTTCTCAGAAGAGGTATGGTGTCAAGTTTTCGTAGTTAAGAAGGCACGAGTCGAAAGAAATGTCAGGTTGAAAGTGTAGGTATGTACTGATGACCTTTTTGGTATCGGAACTGATCTGTCTGCAAACAACCGTTTCATTGTAGAGACGTAAAATTACACGACAGATTCAACCAGTATCGAAAAGAAGGTTCCTCGTTCTTAGAAAATTAAAGTACCGACGTCAGTGGTAGACGTCACTAAAGTCTCGGTTTTTATATTTCAGACAGTGACAAAGGTAACAAAGGAGTAGATAAACGGCACTTCACTATCCTGGTCTACGGTACTAGAATCAAAGACTTACAACAAAATTCGGTTGAAAAAGTGAGAGGAGAAAGTGAAAGTAGGTCTCCGAGAAATCAAGGAGAAGTGAAAGATGGTATTCCCACCACAGTAGACGCATAGACTCCAATGACTATGGGTCGTTGTAGATGACAATAAAATACACGAAAAAACAAAAAGGTAAATTGTATAACACTCGGAAAAGGAACACTATTTTATAAGATGTTGTACTGACAATTCTCGGCGGATAACTAGATACCATACTTACACGGAGAAGAATAGTCGTCAGGACTGACCATGGACCAAACTAGGAGTGAAGAGTCGTAGTCCCTATTACGAATCACTGTTTTTAGAAACGTACTGATTGAAACTATGTGTCAAGACCAATAAAGGATGTCTCTTTTACGATCTTCACCTAGTGACTTTCCTTATAAGTTCAGAAGACGGAAATCGTTACAAGTCTACGGGGGGGTGTGTGTGTGAAAGAAAACTTTTCACACCTCGTAGGTTAACTACTTCGTTGTTATTGGAAGAGGGGGTCCTCTACCACTGTGAACACTTCCTTATTCTCCAAGTAGAGTGACAAGTCTGGATTCGTTACAAGACGTTCGTCGATTATGTCATTTTCTGAAGAAAGAGATTTTGGTTCAGGGTAGACGAGAGTATTAGATCCGAACTCCTTCTGGACTCTTCGTTCTGGCCCTCCACTCCACCTTTCTATCCACGAAGTCCCGTCCTTTGCGGACCCAAGTTTAGGTTGCAGTGGGACGGGACTTTCACCCTGCAATGGATTCGGTATTTGGGACGACCCTCACACCCTGCGCGGGTCCACCATCGTCCACAGGTTGAGTGTCCCTACTGAGTTCTGTGTTGTCCAGTAGTGGTCGGGATTCAGATGTCAGACCTCTGTCCTGGGTGTCCCTCACGTTTGAACTCTGTTGTGTTCGGTGAGTCCCCCCCTACACCCTGTGGGGTCACCGGGAGTCGAGACCTCTAGTACCATTCGCTTACTCCCAGAGTGGGGTTAAACGTTTCGTCCTTACCTACGTCAAATGAGGAGACCCTCCGGAAGACTTTGAGTGATCGTTGACAATGGCGACTGGGACTACTGGCGGCTCTGTTTACTGCCGACACGTGTGAACGACACGCGGTCCGCGACGTGATGGGCCTGATAGGGGAGGTAGGCGAAGTAGGAGTGGTGGTGTGGTATCCGTCCACCTGACAGTAGGGGTAGTCTGTCTCCTCCTTTGACTCCTGGTCCCTCTACTCCATTGCACGGGACGACTGACTAGTCACGATCCCGACACCAGAGTTCGACCAATTTCGTCGTTTCAGGGTCAGGTCGGGTCCACCTTCCGTATTCGTTCCCCGTGTCGGACGGGAGTTCCTCGTCGACCTGATTCCCCATTCTCCCAGACCGTGTATCTGTGCCCTCGTCCTGGACTTACTCCCACCTGTCAACAGTTCCTTCCGGACTGACGTTTCCCACCGACCTCTGAAGCTCTCCCTCTTCCTTTTCAGACCGTGTCTCCCAGACCCTGTCCTGGTGTGGTCCCTCCTGAGAGTTTAAGACGACACCACCGTCTCTTCTTTCTCTTTGTGTCTCTTTTTCTCCAACCGATCCTCGGTCCATTATTGAAACCCCAAGTGAAGACCCGATAGCCGTTAAATGTTCATCGGTAAAGGACATCAACCAGGGTCGGTTGACGGACGTCTTGACTCAGGAGGTCCTCTGTCCCTGAGGTGACACTACTGACTCCGGGAGACGATGAGTCTGGTCCCGATTGCCTCTATACATCCCCTAGTGTGAAATAGTGACATGTAGGGAATTGCACGGGGTCCACTGGTGTAGGGGTTTCCGTTCCCCCGACACATGACCGAAGACACTGGTTTTGAGACGAACCCGAGTGTCAGTTCGGAGTGGAGTCGGGGTAAACCATGACTCGAATGAATAAAGGGTCTACATCTTTATCAGTACTAGTCGAGTTCACTGGACGAATTCTCTGGGGGTTTTCACCGTCTGACTCTAGATTCAAGGTCCCTGGACTTTGGTTTCGGGGTGAAATTAGTGTTACTAATTTTTTAGAGTAGTTCTTACGTGTTAATATATTGACACACGTGTTAAAAGTTCATGGAGTTTGAAGTCCATGTATTTGGTTTCCGTCCAGGACGAATAAAAACGGAAGACAGTAGTCAGTACGAAGCCGGAAAGAGACGAGACTCAAGACGGACCGGACCGGAACGGGTCGGACCACCCTTTGCAGGTACGAAACAGACCCTCGACGGTGGACAGGGTGAGGGACCTTACAAAACTGGTCATTCTAGTGCTTCTCGTCAGAAGTTGGACTCCTGGTAATGAGCCAGAGACGCAGAGGAGGTCGAAGATTTTGAACCCTTTAAGGGGGCTGGTACTTAACCAGCAGTCAATCTCTTTGTTAGTGACGAAAACAAGTGTCGGTCTCGTCTCATACCATTAGATCGTGTCCCTGGAATTTCGTTGTTTAAGTCTTTTTACAGACATAGAGATAGTCTCGACTTTCTACTAGTCCCCTTTTACTCGGACCATTTACCCTGCGTCCGTCTAGACTCTTGGGTCAGTTGACAATGTCCGAGACATGTCAGTTGAAAAATTCTTAGGACGGAATCAAACTAAAACACTCCTCGTGGCCGGGGAGGTGTTCGGGGCACGGAAGGGAGGTGTTGTCAGTGTACATTTGGGTGGGAGAAGAGAATCCCTTTCTCTACTAAATTGTGTCGTGGATTGTTTCCACGACGCGAACTGGAGGACCCGACTTCGAGGATAGTCGTCCCTTGGTAGAAGATGGGTACAGGTATCCCGGGTGTTCATCAGGTTTTGGACGAGAAGGTGTCTTATTTTCGGTGATAAATGGTGTGCCGATGACGACGACGATTCAGCAAAGTCAGCACAGGTTGAGACACGCTGGGGTGTCTGTCCTCGGGTGGTCCGAGGGGGTAGGGACCCTAAACGGTCCGTTCTCATGACCTCACCCTACGTACCGGAAGAGGCTGGTGTGTCGATCGTGAACGGTTCACACCGACACCCACGAAATATTTGGGGTCGAGTAAATTCAGAGTGTTATTGGGTTACACCGTCCATAGTCAGGGTAGAACGTCTACTTTGTTGACTCCGAGTCTTGTTAATCCACCAAACAGGTATCAGGGTATGACTCTTACTCCACCTTCGCTCTACCGTCCCTAGTACATATAGAATAAGTAATGACGTAGAGGTTATGTGTAAAATCCGAGAGTTTATTTTTAACATTTTACCAAAATGATGGATATTTACACTTTCTACCACATTTTTGGGAGATCTTTCTCCGGTCCCTCGGTTCGGATCACTAGAACGTAATAAAAAGGAATTAGAGTTTCTGGGGTAAACTTAAAATAGGGGAACGTTTTCCGGAGTGGGGAACAAAGACAGACAGGACGGGAAGTAGGATAGAGGTGATAAGAACTTGGTGAAGACTAAAACAAGGAGAGTTGACTCTTCTGACCCATCGCCCATCCCCTCCTTCTGTAGAAATAACTCAGGAAATAATGCCTGAGTGATACGGGTTCTGCACGTACGTACGACAGCACGGACTAAGAAACTCTGGGATACCTGATATCGGACGGTCCGAGGAGACAGGTACCCTAAGAGGTCCGTTCTTATGACGTCACCCAACGGTAAAGGACGAGGTCCCGTAGAAGGGTTGGGTCCCTAGTTTGGGCAGAGGACGTAACCGTCCACCTAAAAAATGGTGACACGGTGGTCCCCTGTGGGTACGGGCTCTGTCACTTCTATATTAAATGCAGAGGAAGGAGTAGGTGGACGAATAACGGACATCGGAGAACAAGTTGATTTGGATTTAATTCACAAAGGATTAATTTCGGACGTTCCCCTTCGACCATAAACGATGGATTTCGAACGTAAAGATTTTGTTTCATTTATTTTGGTCATCACTCCAGGGTGTCTACAACCGTTGACATACTGGGGTTTCGTCTATATTTTTACCTGAGAACGAAAGATTATGGTACCATTTTTAATCCCGAAGAGTACGACAGGTTTCTCCTAAAAGAGTGGTGATTGTCCTTTCTCCATAAGTGAATGACGTCGTAGACGGATTACTTTAGGAAGGTTACCTCAGGAAAATCTAGGCAGACGAATTGGAGACTTGGTCGACATGCGAGTTATACACCTGACTCCTCCCTTGGTTGTGCGGTATTGAACGATGAGTTCCAAAAAAGAAGAATCTTTAATACAACTCTCTGTCATGTCGGGTAACCAATCCTTACTCCTACTGAGTTAGTCTACATGCTTACGGTTACAACGACTGAAGAACAAACACGGGAGTCGTTTCGATGGGGCAAAGACCCACAGTCTTAGAGTTTTTACTCTGGGGTTTCAACTGTATTTGGTCCCTACATTGAGTCTCGTGTACCGCATGTCTTCTACTCTGTGGAGTACAGTCTTCTTACTTGTCCGTGGGAAAAGAAAGACTTACTGTCCTTTAAACACCGGGGGTTTAAAGTCGTAGGTGGTTGAAGAAAAGGTTAAAGAAGTTTCTTTCAGGTAACAAGACTCTCGGTTTAAAGAGGAACTCCATTCACAGGGACGGGGACAAGGTCTGTGGCTCCTCTGTTGTCCGTACACTGGCTGCCTCCCACCTCATTCGCTAGTTCCCGTCGTCCAAGGAAAAGGACGTTCATATTCTGTCTGGTCGGTGGGACCGGAGGAGTGGCACCCAGAGAGGGAGAGTTTTACTCCCGGGTGTCTTTTAACACGGTCCTTGGGGTCGATAAGTCCTTTGTCTTTTGTACTGGATCTTATTACTCGGTGGTGTTAGAATTTCGTTTTGTAAAATAAACTACGTCTCTAAGATCCCGTGTTCTTGTAAGACGTTTACAGTGGACACCTGATGACAGTGGGTAAGTGTCAATACATGTTTAGTTTATTCTGCTATTGTAGAAGTTGTACTTTTATATCGTGCGACGATGTCAGACGACCAGTCACGAGTGATAAGGTAGTTTGGAGGGTTCTCTCTTTGAATTTCTACTTTGTTTCTGTTACCGTTATTGGTGACAAGGTGTCCGAAAGGGGGGTTTCATTATCCCTCGAAGACGTCACTTTTTGTTTTGTTTGTCACTTTTATTTTCAGTAGATGAGAGATTTACTTATGTAAACCAAAAATGTTTTCGAAAACGAGAGAGGTCTGAGTGATGTAGAAAAAGAACTCTGTCTTTTATTGGTGAATAATTTTTGTTGTACGAATGTGTAATCACAGTAGGTTGCCATTAATAAAAAACCGATTACTGACCTCGCCGGTTGAAACAGAAACAGTGTATGTTTGTCTTCTATCGGAGAAACTTAGAAGAGGTAACTTTAAAAGAAACTATTTTTGTAGTCTATGTGTCAGTATTACCAAACGAAAACAGTCTGTAGACGAACATGTTTGGTGTCACGAACCAGTTGAACCTCGGTACCGAGGTCGGGAAATCGTGTGCCCGTACAAGGAACGCCTCAGACACCAGGAGTGACTTAAGACCTCTCCTCAGCTTCTCGTCCTCCCTTCCGTTGACGGGTTTTAAGGGCTCTCCCGGAGTGAGCGGGAGAATCGTTTAATCGGGAATCGTTGACGATAGAACAGACACCGATTTCAGACGTGGTAAATTATTATGACACTCAGTACTTAATTTCCACTGTATATGTCTATATATTTTTATCTTAGGTTTTAACTTTCCCTCCCCACCAACGGTGAGTCTTTCATTCTCGACCAGAACTTCCCATAGAACTTCTTCGAGCCCTTATTGTAGTCTGTGTAGTTCTTATTCGTGGTTCACAAACTTGTGTGTTCCCTTTTTTTATTGTTTGGGTGTATACTATTTCCTGATGACGACTCCTTTTTTTTACATCATTGTTGGAAGTTTTACTTGTGTCCACTATATGGTGAAAATTTTTTCCCAGAAATATAAAGATTTATCATTTTCTTCGACCCATGTATTTTTAAAGACAATTAGGGGTAGGACTCGAACCGAAAGTGTTCCGTGGTTACACTTATTTCGTGGTGTAAGATAAGTCCGTTGATTTGACTCACACTTCGACTCTTTGTCTTCCCGTGACTTTCAATAATTCGGGGACCTTTTGTTCTCGACACTTCTTACTCATCGCCACCCTAATAAATCGTGACCTTATTTTTATGATCTCCCTACTAAAGTGACACCAAAAGTTTATGTACCTTTCACTGGTCGACAAGAAAAAGGTGATGTACAACTTGTTTTCTTCCGACCAAAAGATATTCCTTCTACATGTTTCTTGATAGACTAGTCGTCTCATCCAATGTCTTCGAGGAAGCGACTTTTCGGTCTTAGTGTAGGTGTCGGTTTACAAACTTTATTAAGTACACGTTGGGAAGGACAAACTGTGATCTACCCGTGGACAGTCTATTAGGTTTGAAAGAGAGGGGGAGTTTCGAGACGTTAGTCGTACTTTCGATAACCGAATGTCAGACTAGAGGAAGACAAATAAAATTGGGACTTGGACCTTTCCTCCACTATATCGTTCCTACTGGGTTGAGGTACTTCTGAGGACTGACCATAGAGGTATAAGACAGTGTATAGAGGTTTTGTCTAGTTAAGTGTTCAATAAATTTTGGCTTCTGTCTCGTTTACGAACCGAGATCACCTACGAGTCCTGAGGAACGGGATGAGAGGTGCTACAGACGAAAGGAGTAATCCCGAACCGGATTCGAGTCGTAATTTTTTCACTAAATTAAGTAGGTTTTTTCACTAATTCGGTTCTCAATTTTGATATTTATTCCTGGAAATTCCACACCTTAAATTTACTTTGACAAGGTTCACAGTGTAAAAAATTTACTCCTCTTTAGACTAAAACTTTAATTGTTAACGGAACGGAAAAAGAATTCTGTATACTTCATACTTTCTTCGTTAGTTTTCTAAAGTTTACATAAGTGTTAGTATCGCTTAAAGAAATCCCTTCGTTACCCATTTTTTTTTTTGGTTAGATTGAAGACCGACGTAAATCGTTCTAATAAAAGAACACTATGGTCTGTAGACATTAATGGTACCTACGGAAAGAAAAGTTTAAAAGATTTCGTCTACACCGTTTGACTATCGATCCGTCCGGTTTAGTCCAGGTGGGTACCCAAAGGACTTAAGTTAATTCTTAAAATCACGGGTATGATTTCTTTTTATTAGTAACAAAAGTACATTTTGAGGGTCTAAGAGTCAAAGAGAACTTTTTACCCTGTTAGTCCTTTGTGATATACCAGTGTTGACCGACCTCACCGACGAGGGACATCCACTTCGTATTCCCACAGGCGACCGGTGTCAGAGGTGGTCCGGGGTGACAGAGAGACTCGGACTCTTCCCAAACAGTAGTGTGGAATAAATAGTGGTGCGTACGATGTCCCCCCGGAGGACTTCCTTGTCGTAAACAATTTATTCTTGTCTGAGAAAGGGTTGGTATAGTTGATCTTTCCGAGTATTAGAAGAGTGACGATAACAGGTGGAGAGAGATTATTCTGTCTCATTAAGGAGAGAGGAATTCTCTCGGGTTAATCACAACTCGACCAACACCTGACGTCTTAAAAGAGAGAAATCTTTCCTTTCACACAGTAAAGAAGTGGTCCTTAAAAATTTTTTTTTCGAAAAAAGAAGGAAACGAAGAAGATTTCCTTTTCTGTTGAGTTGAGAGTTGAAGACTGGACCCTGATAGAAATTAATAATGACACAGTTGGTTTTTCACAGAGTACTGAAAATACCGGAGAGAGTACAACCCGAGTTTTATGGTAGTGGACCGACCCAGTGAGTGACTTCAGGACCCTGGACCCGGACCTACTGAAAACTAATAGATCTCTAGTTACATGGAGTGTCCGGCTCCGGAGTCAGGAGGTTTTCGGAGGACGGGGACATACTGACCCGACCCGGGTAGGTCTGTCAGGGATGACGAACATCCAGTAGAGTCTCTTCTTGTGTGGAGACGGACCCGGAAGTGGGTCGACCGGTACGAGATTCTTTTCGGCTGACACGGTTTACGATTCCACAGTACACACAGTCTGCACGTCCCGTAGTCACTCAGTTCTATTTGTTGATCGAGGGAGTAAAGTTGATGGACGGGAAGGGTCAATCGACTTCCTTCGGCCCTGGATGGAGACCAGAGGCCATGTCTCCTATGGTGGATAGACTCGATATCTCGGAAAATGAGATCCTTACTTCCGGGAAGTAACTCAAGTAAGGGTATAAGCTTAAGAGCCAAGGGGTCGTAGACTTTCGGACACTGAAAACTTGGAAATAGACTTAAGACAGGATAGTAAAGGTGGTAGGTCCTGGTAAGCACTCAGTTTTCGTGGAGACGCATTTTGCAAAACGTAATTAGATAAGCCGTTGGTAAGGGTGAAGGTCGTTCTCTACCCCTCCCAAAATTTTTTTTTTTCTTTTTTCACTTTCATCATTCTGTTGTGATCTTTCAACCTGAAGAGTTGATAAGTCTCGACCCGTAAGTGTGACAGTAAAAGTAATGAACCATGTTTTCAAACTATAACGACTTGTAGTGTTAGAAATGATAAAGTTTTATTCATGGATTTGGGATTTAGGTTTGATTTCGTAGTGAACTAAAAACCGGTTCGTGTTAAAAAGGAAAGGTAAAAGTGTCATGTAAATAAATCGTTCGAGAGACGGGTGCGAGTACCTCGAGTCGACTACGAAGAAGAGACCAGAAAGTGAGAGAATGACCCTGGTCAAAGAGTCTCTACGGAGGAAAGTGTATGTTTCGACTTGTAGATAGGATTCCGTCGAGGATTACCGTGGAGACCCCGTACGCGGTAAAGAACTGAAGTCATTCTTTAGTGAGACTTTTACAAGGTTTCACGTAAAAGTATGTAATTATTCTGACGGGGTAGAGGAAGTGTCTTACCTACGGCTGTTACCTTACCGTCCTGTGAGTGCCCACCCGTCTTTGATGCAAGTAGAACCTAAGGTGTCACTGTCGTACCTTGTAGGGAGGAGGTCGTTCTACGAACCAGAATGTCCCCTCTGTCAAGACGTCGGGTGAACAGAGAGGGAGTCTCGTCGACGTCCTTTGAACTACGGTCTCTTGTCTGCTCGTACAAGAAGAGGGTTCTTCGACGGTCGACGGAAATGTCTCGTCCGTCACACCATAAACGTAGTTTCTATGTGTGTTGGAGAAGAAAGGTCGTTCCCACGTTCGGAAGGGAAGGGGTGGACGACCCGTACTCGGAGCTTCCTTTTCAGGAAGGGAGGGGTGAAGGGGTGTGGGGTGGAATCCTACGAAGAGTCACAGGGGGGACGGGAGTTATGACCAGGATAAAACACTTCCTCATTTTTAGCCCCAGGGACCATAACCACGGTTTTAGGTTGTCGTAAATACTTTTTCCATCTTTTTCTATAAGTGAGGGGGAATTCCAGTACTTCTCCTTTTTCCTTGTTGATAAAAGGGAAACCTTTGTTTTTAAGACATGTCTTCAGTGAGTATTTTTGTCTTGTATAATGAAGAGGGAAAATTTCGTTTAAGAAAGGAGAATTCGAGAGTTATGGATAAAAACCATCTTACTTCATGTTCTCTGTTTAGAAATTAACCCATTCAGTTTGTTTTTCTTTTACTTTGGAATAAGTGTCCGACCCCAACACTCCCTTCATGAAATTCTAAGTTCTTAAATTACTAAAGTCCAGGGTACAGAAGAGATCTGTTATGAATTTCTCGTGTAAGTAGAAACATTGTTATGGAAGGAAAAGTGGAAGAATTTTTCTCCAAACAGTAATCCGTTTTGTTCAAGTCGTCTAATTGACCGATGGTGGAGGTGTATGACGACAAAACAGTCACCTAAGAGTAGGGATTAAAAGACAAGTCTCGAAATCTGATCTCCAGTTGGTTTCGTATTTAATATTAAAGTCACTTATGTCGGGTCAATCCATAGTCAAAGAATTTTTATTTGTAAATCCGTGGTTGTAGACTCTAAGTTGTTTCATTTATATTTGGTCCCTTTGAACCACCCGTCTGGACCGGGAACGCACTACGGATAAGTCTAGCTCTACACCGGGGTCACGGGAGACGTGTGACTGGTTGGGTAGAGTCTTTCTTATCAGATCTACCAGTAGCCGGACCGGGACGTCGGGGGAGGAACCGGTCTGTACAGGGGGTGATTATACAATTCTGAGTAAAAATACTTTTTACTGATATAAATCAATGGAAGAACTGGAGACTGAGGTCTCGAAAAAAAAAATTTGTGGGTACCGTAACATTTACCGAGACATTTAAGGTATGGTTGTTACCTTTCTCCGTAATAGAAATTGATGTACCTAAGGTGTCTCTGACCGTGAACTCAAGACGCCGACATCACCGTAGTTTTCACGAAAAAGGTGTTTCGTAAAGTTTAGTTTCGTCGGTTATCGATTGACCGTTTCAAACGTGTCTATTTAATTCAGACTTACTAGTCACGCCCATAAAAGGACAAAGAAGGGATGGAGGGTCTTGACCGAGATCAGGTTTCAGACTGGATTGTACCGTTCGACGACAGTCTGTAATACCTGTACGGAAAGTGTCAAGGTGTACCAAAGTCTCTTGACCTCTGAGACGGTTATATAAACCATCTCTTATCTCTCCGTTCCTCTCGTTCATGACCGGTCCTAAAGCGAGACTTATAGGAACATTCTCTGGAGTCGAGGTTCACCCGCTGTATGGGTCTCTCTACTCGACCCCTTGGTCTCTCTCCGCCGTCGATTTCACCGTTACGAATCTGAGAAGGTGAGACAATGTTTCCCCGCTGACACACCTCAAGTGGTCACATCGACGTCGTTGGTCCAAGACGAAACGTGTGGGGACTCCGTTCGTCGAACCTTCCTTCCCGTCCTCCCAGAAGGAGTGGATTCTTTTCTTCTCTCCCGTCTCAGTGTACAATGACGACCCACGAGTCCGGTCTCACTCCGACCTAGACCCAAACGTGGTTCGTGAAACGTGTTCACTCCATCCGTAGGGGTGGTGAGTTCCGACCCGTAAGAGTAGGACGGTGGTCTAAGGTCAAGGGAGTTGACTCCCCGGTCCAAACGTACGTACTTGAGGTTTCCCAATGTCCGTGTCATTCTCGTCGACGTCTGCCGTAGGACACCCCCCCGAGGGACCCCTTCGTCCGGGAAGATGGTCTCGGACACAACTCGATCTTGCCTCTCTTATGATACGGGGTACTTGGGGACCCAGTTACGTACACCGAAATTTCTATAACCGTTCCAACCCTCACCACTTGAGACGTTTAGATGTCCAGGTGTCTGTGAGTAGGTTGTGTGAACCCTGGGTTACACAAAATCATAGATGGGCAAAAGTCAAATCTTTCCGCTCGATCACGTGTATGACATACAATGGATTGTACCATGGCCCGACGAGTGGTATTAAAAAATAGTCATAAAGACATCGAGTGTGTGGACTTGTCAGGGTAATGGACCCTCCGATGGTTACATCAAAACAATGAAGGGTATTGCAAGCTGAATGTTTTAACGTCCCTTTAATCGTTTTTCGCAGAGGACCTAAGACCTTGGGATCTCGTTCCGACATCGGACGTAGTCTTTGGGTTGGGTGGCATGGTGGTCGAAGGGCGAGGGGCGCGGAGTGGGTCCGGACTCCTCCTGCTGTGCGAGAGGCAGTCGCTTCTGCAAAGGCAGACCAGGCGCCTCTCGGGAAGGTAGTCCCCGTCCCTGTCGAGTCTGCTCCCGTGCCTGCTCAGCATCTACGGGCTCAGGGCGCCGTACAGGCTCCCGGGTCGTCGAAAAGGGCGCACGTCGTCCCCGGCGTCTTGCCGTGACCGTGGGCGCTGTTGCCCAGGTCGGAGGTGCAGAAGCAGTCCGGGCTTGACGCCCGGGAGTCTCACGCTCAGCCGGCCACAGGGCCCCGGGCGGCTGAGCCGGAAGTCCGACTTAAGTAAGAGCCCGGGACCGAACGTCTCCTGAAGCAAATTTTGGTTCGGGCTCAGTTTGAAGAGGTTCTGGCCGAGGGCCATCGCCTCTCCTCCGCCTACCTTTCCTCTCTTGACGAAGAGTTTGGTCAGTCCGAGGAGCAGCTATTTGACCACGTACAACGTTTACCGCTGCATGTCCCTCGCCGGACTGAACGAGGCCTTCATCAAGGAAGCCGATTGGGAAGGGCCGACGTCGGGGCCGAGAACGCCTGACGCCAGGACCCTCACGTCCACCCTCGTCTCGACCCCGTCTACCAGGTACTCAAACATGAACCACGAGTCCAGGTCCTGCGGCCCTTGCAGAGGAAGCGTCCTTATTAGCTTCATCTGCCGCTACTTGAACGACTCGCGGGGCCTACTTGAGACGAACCGGACCGCCTCGAAGAGCCGTTACCGTCTGTGGCGGTGGTCCTTCTCGAGGGGAAAAGGTCTCGGAGCCGGCGGAGGAAACACGAACATCAAGAAGAACAGGTGCTTCATAAAGTACGGAAACCTTGTGTGGTGCTACTACTTGACCCTGAGCACATAGAAGACCTACTGGGTAAGAGAGACGGGAAGGGACGTCTCCGACTTCAGAAGGGTGTTCAGGTCTCGGTGGACCTTTCTCTTGTCCATTGGAGTGAGTGGACTTGTCGAACCTCTCAGCTCACTGTTCTACCCGTTACAATGTTCTACCCGAGTAGTAGACGGGGTTTAGAGACGATACACGTCCGAGGTCCGGCGGGTTGAGGTTCTTTGTCGATTGTAAGGTACCCACTGGCTGGTGGTTCGTGGTCCGGGAGACGTAGTCCAGGAGTAAAATCATATGACACCCGAGTAATGGTGAGGGTGGGATGTTCACTTCTGTCTTCAAGTCTCATAGACTGTTGGACGGATTCAGTGTGTAGTGTATACTTCGGAGGTCACCTGAATCTCACACTACCACGCGTACCTTTTGTCCTATACTCCCTCCGAGATAGATTACTCACTCCGGTGGACCTATCCCCGTCTAGGACTTCTCTCATGACCTTCCACCATTATCTTCCCACACCCACTCCCTAGAGTTTCATCCGAACCTTTACCTCAAGTCCAGACCTACGGTCTCATGACGGGTGTCGGGTGAGTACGACGGTCGACTGAGTTACTGTCTATCATATTCACTGTTTCTCCCGGAGGGACCGGTGAGAACGTCGGGACTCCAGTCGGACGATAAATGGTCCACTAACCACGTACCTCTCTTCCCACTACTCGACGTCATTGTGGTGGTAGACCAAGTGAGTGAGCATCTCTGACGGCAGAGAGTGGTACTGAAGAGTCGTTAGTTGTCCTCGTGTCGGGATGGTCCGGAAATTGGGTTCCCCTCCAGACCCTCCCTCAACCCTCACCTCGTGGCTGTTTCATTCTGGTGTCCTGTATACACCGGGGAGTCTCCCGAAGTGAAAGAGTCTGGTAGAAGTAGACTAAGACGACGTTTCAGAAAACCGTTAAAGTAAAACATCAAGTCTTTAATTAAGGGTTACGGATACGGGTTTACACTGTCGGTCTCATAGAATACCCCCTTTCCCAAGACTTTACTGAAACTGAAGGAAAAAACGAGATTCCATAAGGGTTTCCCTTCCTTTAGGGGTTGTAGATGGATGAACGACTTTTATTAGGACTTAACAGAATGGGAAAGGAATTAAGAGTGATTGTAATATACAAGACTTTCGATTGACTGGTTGGTGAATTTTTTTACAAGGACGGACTGGGTCGTTAAGGTATAGGTCCATAGATAGAAACCTTTTAGTCGTCTTTACTCCGTTTGACCTTAGTTTCCACAAATTGTTAAACTTTTTTGAGTTAATACCACTTAGTAATTATACTGGGTTCACAGATGAATTTTGAAGTCAAATGTATCTTGATGATTATCATATTTTTCAGTGACTCACTTCTCTTTCTTTTTTTATTAAGGTAAGGTAGGTTTTACGTTTTGACATATATACTCAAGTAGATACGTCTTTTTCTGACCCTCCTTTATGTCGTTGAAATTGACACCAAGGAGAAGAGGTTCAATTTTAATGGTGAGTAAAAATTTAAACAGTAAGAATAGATCAAAGGTTTAAAAGATAATGTGGGCATAAATACAATGTGATCGGGTGGAAAGGGGTCCGATCAGTGAGTGTTTCGTCTCGTTTACTGCCCGACAGACATAAACTTCTGACACACGGTGAACGACCAGAAACTCCGACTAGTTGGGTGGAGATCTTTGGGACGGTCGGAACATTTATACGAAATGACTGTGATCCCCCGTCGGAGTGGTGTACCTCTCTCAGATTCTTTGAGTGACTCGGGAGGTAAAGTTTCGTGTTTATTGAAGTTCCCACGGAGGTGTCATTCTCTTAGACGAATGTTACCATCTTTGTGTCTAAACATCCAAACTAGGGATCCAGTCCTTCTAGGGGACCTCTTCCTTTACTGTTGTGTGAGACCATAAGAACGGACCCTTTAGGGTACCTGTCTCCTCGGACCGTCAGATACCCCAGTGTCTCAACCTGTGTTGAATCGCTCATTTGTTGTTTTTGTCTTAATAACATGTCAAGAACGTAGACATTGTTTGTCTCACACAAAAGGCACTCTCGAAGTTTGAAGTGAGATTTTACTTAAGATACTGTCATATTTTTTCAATGTACAATTATCGAATTGAGTTTTATCCGTTCTTTGGTCTCATCTGGTATACTCGTGAATTGTACAACAAAAGGGAATAACCGTTTCGAGGGGGTTTCTTAACAGATTTGAGTGAAGAAATGAATGGTAAAAGAGAAACTGGGAGGTTACGGTACTACTGGAGGAGGGTGGTGGGAGTAACGTGTGACGGTAGAGGAGGTGGTAGGTATGTGGGTTGTCCAGAAAATTTCGAATTTTTTGAAGGACGGTCCACCTACGGTGAGTTCCGAAAACTCGTCCTCACACAGCCCCAATCTTGACACACAGTCGTTTGTAAATCAAAGTTACTACCGACACTGTCTGAGTTTCTTCTCACGGTGCCGATTAGGGATCCAGCCTTCGATTCTCAAATAATCGTGTGTAGGGTGGGTCCTATTTTCTTCTCTGAAATCTAAGGAGTGGAGTGTCGGTGTCTTCAGGACCTCCTTCATCCGTTTCGTGACCTGTTGCAAGTACACTAAGACCGGTAGAAATGACCTTATCGTCTCCTTCTGGAACCCGGCTCCGGCCTCGGAGAGGGACCCCTCACGACACCACATGCACCTCCTGAGGCTTGAGAGAAGTAGATTCACACTTATATATAAAAGATTTCACCTGTTCTTCTATCCCAACCACGGGTACTCGTTGCGAGACTGAACAAGGGATACTGACCTCTGCATTACGACAGAAGTTCTTTGTTGTCAGCGGTACAGTGGACCCCATGAGGGTCGAGGGATTGAGATGGTCGGGGAACCCAGTGGAGCCTCTTACCCTGTCGACTAAAGAGGTCACCTCGGTTTTTACCGGTTTTAAACAAGAAGTGGTCTTTGACTCGAACCAATTCGGTCTTTGTGACGTCCCCGGTGGGTGGGAGGTGAGACCAGTCGTTCATAGAGCTTGGTCGAGAAGGTTGACTCACGTCGATGGACTGGTCACTTCGAAGTTATTTCTCGACTACAAGAAATTTTGAAAGTAGCTCCAAACCCCTCAAAAAAACATTTTAAATTGTTTCCATTTCACGTATTTAGAATTCTCATATAGAGTCCTTTAAAAATAGATTCATATATGGACACATTGGTGGTGAGTCTGATTCCTATGTAAAGGTTCACAGGGTGTTCAAAGAGAGGACAGTAGCCTGAAAATATTCACTATTTCGGGATGAAGAAGGAAATGAGTGGAACCTTGAAGGATATACGAGAACTTAAATAGTAGGACTCAAACTCTTCCCTTCGTGTGGACGGGAAAATCACCGAGTAGTCCAATTTTCAGTTCATAAAATTAAGACCCTTGATGTCGTCGGTCCCTTGACTGATGTTCTCAACACACCGAAGGGTCAGTGGACGGACCTCCCTGGTTCACGAGGGTCAGAGAGAGACAACCGGGGTCAGGACGGTTGAACCTAACCTCCCCCTGTGGTGGTGTGTTTATGGAACAACGAAGAACGCCGTGTAGTGGCACTTCTCGCAGCGCTTACGGCTATACTGCTGGTTACCGTGTCACTACCGGTGCCGAGACTACCCGGGTCGGGTGCCCCTTACGTGACCCTTTAAAGTTTCCCTTCCGAAAATCTACAGTCGTCACATTTTCCAAGTTTCTCTTTGTAAAAAAAGAAAAATTTTTATTCGGTGTATTGTCCAAGGTTCTGAGGGACTGGTGAAAAGAGATCATTACTAAGCCATTAATATTTTTCTAAGTGAAATTTTCCGACATCTTATATTAAGTTGTCGATCTTGGACGACTCTAGTGACTTATGGAAACTCACTCTTGACGGATTCCTTTGGAGGGTGGGGTGGTGAAACGAAGGCTCCTGTTGACTGATGAATAAATCAGGGTCACTGTGGACATTGTGCGACCGAAATTGGAAGGTCCGTAGTTGTAATCCCACCTTCCTTTCAGTCTAAACTACCTTGTAGTACATTCTCACTCCTCGAGTTCACAAAAGAAAAGGATTTGGTACTTCATGCCTTTCATAGTTTATGGAACCAGGTGAGACATCAGGTCTCCGTTGTAAAGTTTGTTTGTGTTTTAGAGTGGACCAAAATTCCGTATTACGTAGTGAAAAGAACAGCATAATGACAGTAGCTGGTCGACGTTTCGTCTCCTACGACACAATAAAAAAAAGATTCACTATGGTAGAGTTGTCTAAGGTAAGTAAAAAGATAGACACCAGTCACCCCGTTCCCCTCCTGTCTCGACGACGACGGACACTGGTAAAAGTTCGACTCTAATCTATCATTGCTAGTCTATGTAGAGACGAAAAGGTTCTTTTACTCATATGTCTCCTATCTATTTATCATTCCGGGATGACATATCGTGTCCCTTGATGTAGGTTATAGGACACTGTTTAGTCTTACCTTTTCTTGTATTTTATCCTTTATATATACACACACATACATATTGACTTAGTGAAACGATATATCGTATTTAATTGTGTTGTGACATTTAGTTGATATTCAGTTATTTTGAAAAATATTTTTTGTCCTTAAGGGACCACCAGGTCACTAATCCTGAGTCACGAAATTGACCGTTCCGAGACCCAAGTCAGGGACCAACCCCTTGATTCTAGGACGTTCGGTGTACCATGTCTTTTTTTTTACAAAAATTTATTTTTATTATCCAGAAAGAACTCAACACACATGGAGTTAATATATTAGGGGTCCTCTGTGTAAAACTTCTTCCGTCGACCAATAGAGACATAAAACGAGGACGTTTCTTTGTTTATTGTGAAATTTTGAAAGAAGAGTCTATTTCCAGTGGTCCTGGGGAGAAAACAAAACCTTGACTTAGTTTCTCTGAAGAGTGGTCCAAGTTAATACAAAAGTCTTCTACTGTTAATCTTTCGTTGACACGCATAGACTTGAAGTGAGACTATGTACCGGGTCCTCTTGGACGCTGGGGACAGTGTCAGATACGAACCGACCATCACGGGTCTCGTCGTCAAAAAATAAACTTCTGTTTCGTCGATCAATCTTATGGAAAATGAATTATTTACCCTTTTTTAATGGGAGGGGACAAACCCGTATAAAATAAATTATATTAAAACTGAACTGATGCCATCCGGCATCAGGTACCCCAGCGATTCTCAGTCTGTGCTGACTCTCTGAAGGGAAAATGAAAAGTGAAAGTACGTAACCTCTTACTTTACCGTTGGGTGAGGTCACAAGAACGGACCTCTTAGGGTCCCTGTCCTCTCGGACCACCCGACGACAGACACCCCAGCGTGTCTCAGCCTGTGATGACTTCGTTGAATCGTCGTCGTCGTCTTCCAGTTACTGTCTCCACTCTCGTCCGTCCTTTTGGTTTGAGCCGTGTACGTAGATCCTCCCGCGACCAAAGACGGTGGTCCTGGTTTTTGGAGAGAACCACGAGAATACCCCAGTAGCTCGTAAGAGCACTTGAAGGTACTTTATGGTGGGTAAGGGAGACTGATAGAGTTCAAATTCTTGAACCAATGACTTAAAGTTCAATTGGAACCGGAGACATATTTAATGTTCGGTGACTGTACGATCACTGAACCGAGGGTCTAATCGACACTCCGGAATTCGTCGTCCGGTCCACTGGAGGTGCCCGGAGTCCAAGGTATAGACTCCTATTATCGTCGAAACCAAAGTAACTCGACATTTCTGGGTTACTGGTGTCTGTGTGTCACTCGTGGACTAAGTCGAAACTTTGTGATTTCTTGACTGTTGATGCAGTAACAAAGCCAAGGAAACCATTTTGCAGTGACCGACGTAGTCGTGACCTGGTCTATCCCATCTCTATGAATCTATTAATCCCTCACTCCCCACTGAGTCCTACTGGGGCTCTACTTGAGTCACTATTGTAAGACCTTATCGATGGATACGAGTGTCTGGTGTCTCGGATTACAAGTGTGACTTGGTAGGTTTAAGGTCTCCGAGACCCCAGTGAAATTTTGTACGTCACCAAAGAAATACGTATGGGTCGTCGAATGGACAAATGTCCAGAAAGCGAACTTCCCAGGAAGTACGAACTCGAACATTACTTCTATCTTCTTTGCCTTCGGTTTCCACACCCCACGCACCAGTTTTCTGTGGACGTACAGGCTTGGCACGACTCACTACAACTCCAAGGCTCCGAAGGTCTGATCCCCCTCCTTCCTGGTCTCATTCGCTGAACTCCGGTGGGACTGAGGTGAACTCTAACCTGTTTCTGTCGATATACGTACGAGTCAGTGAGACAGTACAGGTTGAGAAACGTTGGTTTCCCGGACATCACACGATCGGAGGAGACAGGTACCCTAATAGGGTCGTTCTTATGACCTCACTCAACGGTAAAGGAGGAACTCCCCTAGAAGGGTTGGGTCCCCAGTTTGGGTGAAGAGACTGCAAAGGACGTAACCGTCCGTCTAAGAAATGGTGACACGGTGGACCTTTATGGTTCCTGTCGATATGAATGTTCCAAATGTTCGGTCCAACAGGCCGACGTTATCGTCCAGTGTGCGATAATTCTTTCTGTGTACAAAAATCAAAATCCTGTCAAACTGTAGAAGGATTAGATTGTTAAGTTATGTTATATTTATAAGACGTGACTTGCAACGACCTTTCTTACATTTTGTATCGTTGACATAACTCAGTTGTTACGAAAAGTCATATCGGGTCAACATAGAACACTTTTAAACTTAACATGTCATATTTCTATAATTACGTCAAGTAAAATACGGTGTATTCACCTTTGTTATACTTCAGTGGATGTAAAATTTTCGAACAGTCCATAATGTATCAAAGTTCCGGTACCGGTTCCCGTCGTTCTGACACAGGTACGAAGACAGGATACCTCCCCGAGACAAAATCGACATCTGTCTTTATTACGGTCGGGGATGGGTTTACGTCTCACCAATCCGTACTCTCTTGTGACCTCACTAGGACCGTTGAACAGAACTCCAATGAAATTGAAAACGACCGAGAGGTTAAATTTTAGGAAAACTACCTCAGATTTTAACTGTAGGTCGGTAGATGATTCATCGTCATGGTCACGACTTTTGTTCGTCGAAACTTCAGCCTAAATTTACATTAATTTTTTGTTTGTTTGTTTGTTTTTGTGGTACTCTCTCCAGGATATACGGTGCAACGATTGGGTCCTCCTGGGAGACCTTTTATACGAATGCTACGGTTCTTTTAGTTTCCGACGTAACTCCAGTGCCACGGGCTTTACCACTATTTACGTGAAGGACGGGGTGGAGTGGGAGTCTCTCTGACTAAGACTACTTCTTTTAATTTCATCCGATCAAAGCTAAATCCGTTCGAAACGTATTTATGTAAGAAACTTAGGAGATAGACCAACAATGTACATTCCGTGACTCTCTATGACATTTTGCGTGTACCGGAGACGGGGTACCTTAGAATAAAAGTAATTCTTTTGCTTGGAAAGACGTATCTTTTGGTGATGTCACAATTTTCTTCTTTTGTTAGTCTCATTCTTGAGACGTCTCGTCTCATTCTTGAGATTTCGTCGTCAAACCCGACTACTTTCTGTGTGGTGTGACACACGTCTTGTCCACCTTTTCCTCTCCGTCCGTCTCTCCCCCTGGGACATGTCGGCCACCGACCAACGTCCCACTCCTGAGGTCTCAGTCCGAGGCGCCGTAAGTTTAGGGTCGGGGGGTCGTCGGGGAAATTGGAGAGATACACACCGAGGTGGAGACGATTCACCCCTACCATTCTAATTTAGGAAACATCCCGACAATACCTCCAGTTGACGTAAGTACAAACCTTTCATAAATCTTACCTCAGACCGTGTCTCTACAATGTATTTGAAGGATCTTACTCCACTGGAGTCCCTGTGATGAACTAAAAGAATTGGATTAGAACTTTTTTACTGTCCGTCGGTGGGTGTCTCCGGTGGGAGGACTCCTGTCCATGTCTTACCTTAGTAAAGTACGAATGGGAAGTGGAATTTTATTTGAATATGAAAGAAAAGGAGAAGAATTCAATTTGTTAAAATGATGTACCGACATGACGTCGTGGAAGTTTTTTCCAGTTAACAGTACAGACGAGATATTGTTCGGTCCTTACCCACAAAGACCAATCTACTTGTCAAAAACAGTAAATCAACGAGGTGACATAGACTGCGAAAACACTGGGGTACCTGACTTCGGACGGTCCGAGGAGACAGATACCCTAAAGACTCCGTTCTTATGATCACACGTGATAGTTAAAGAAGAGGTCTCCTAGAAGGACCGGGTCCCCAGTTTGTGTACAGAGGACGTAACCGTCCACCTAAGAACTGGTGACTCAGTGGTGCCTTCGGACCCAGTTTAGAATTAAAAATTTTAACGAAAAGACCTACGAAAAGAGAAAGTATGATCATAAAGCACATGAGAACTTGGATAGAGACAGTTTTACAGAAATTTTCGTCCTCTTTACAGAGGGGTACCTTTCATCCGTCCTTTCTGGTATGAGTGACGCCCAAGACTTCTTCTTTCCCACTATTAACGAAAGCAAAAATTACCTTCCTTTTCCCTGCTAGAAATGTTTCATTAGGCAAAGTTTAAAGTATAAGTCCTTTCCAACTCTAAGGTAGGGGATTTTCCCTAGTTTTTTGTGCACACTACAGTGTCTCTTTAGTGGGTGCGGAGATGGATACACGTTCTCAAGGCCAGGTAGGACTTCCAGGGGGTCTGTGTCAAGATCCCAACCGCCGCCCCCCGTCCCCCCAACCACAGGGTCCCGTCCTTCTTCAGTCCAAAGAAAAGGTCTAGTTCAAATCCAAACCTGGGGATTTACTTTTCCTTATACCTGTTGTGACAGACAAAAAGGCTGTTACTTCGGCTCCGACGTTCGACCACCCCTTCTCGGGTGTAGGAGAGGACTGTGGTGGAAGGTCCTACCGACGAGGTGAGGTCGACCATTGGACTCTCCACACAGACAGATGGTGGCCCTCTACGACCTCCCAAAGACCCTCCCACCTCGTCCGACCGGGTGGACCCGTCCGCCCGACCTCAGGCGTCGGGGAGTAAGACGTCAAAGTGTCCGAGAGTTATCTGGTAAGTCAGGGGTCTTGTTACCGTGCAGAAGTCCCCACGTAAGGGGACGTACGCTGAATGTCGAGAAAACTTCGATGACAACTCGACGAAGCCCAGGAAATCTTAGTCAACAACCGTGACAGCAGGGAGACTGAAGTCGAGGAGGTCATAATGGGCTTTAGGAAAATCCTTAAGCTACGGACTCGTTTCGTCTTACGAAAATAATTACACTTTTCTCCTGGATTAATGAAAACTTGTGTGAAAGGAAGGAGATTCTAGTGGCAGGAGACGGGGATGTGTTGTCTTATTTTCCGTAAGATTCGGTCCGTCCTTATAGACCCAAATGTCTTTCCTTTTTCCGTATGGGACATAAGGAGAGTATGTCCGGTCCACTAAAAGACAGGGTGGTAATGATTACTTATTTAGAGATTAGGACGGTCGGTAAAGTGCTTGCAGGCAAACGAGATACTGTAATCCCAAGTTTATAAATCTGGGTTCAGTGTTAATTAGTATTTTTTGACGTCACCTTATATATTAAAGACACAGTAATTTGATCCACATAAGTCGACTGCTAGTAAAGGTTACGACTGATCCCTGAACGGGACTTGGTACAAAGTTTATGAAAGGGAAAATCAGGATATAAACGACCGCACAAAGTGACTCGTTGCATCTTTTAAGGGTCGTTTCACACACAGACGTGGGTTCCCCCAGGACCCGACCTCTAATTTATCGAATCGTCTGACGGATACACTAAATGTTTCGGCAAGAACGAGATTAGTGCGGACTTTCCGTCTGTGGGTTCTCGACGGGTCACACACGAGAACTACGACGGGAGTCTCCGGGGGCCCTGCGGGTGTCGCGGTGACTTTCCCTGACCGGGTCGGAGGACGGTGGACTCGAAGGGGGCGACGGGCAGGTTGATCAACGAAAGTTTTCCTAATTCGAGACTACCGGTGCTCTCGGCCACGATCCCGAAGCATAGGGTACCTCTGACTTCTCCAGGTTGACGTCGACCTCAAGGGGCTTCGTCCGGAGTTAACCGTTCTATAGCTAAAGCGTAAGAAAGTTTTGTGGTCTGTTCCTCTGTAAAAAGTTGGGAAGGGGAAAGGTCCCGTTCTCATTAATGTGTCCTACGTTAATTCGTCCACCCTTTTAATAGCTACCGTTTCCGGTTCCTTTAGAAAAAGAGAAAGCTTATCCAAGAGGTTAGGACATTAATAAACTACTTCTCGTGTATAAAATACCACCCTTCCCGTTTCCTCAATGTTAATCTCGAAGTACTGAATTCTCCAGCCTCGTGTCTCCCATGTTCAGGCCTAGGACGGCACAACATCATAAGGCTCATGTTTCGAAGGACGTCCTCACTCCCGACCACCTAGGTGTCGGTCTCTGAGTGTGTACGACGGGTCTAGGTTCCAAAGACTGGTCGTTGATAAGACATCTAGAGTGTCCTTGAACAGAAAACTTTAGGAGGGTAAGGAGGGGAGGTTTATAAAAAATTGTTTAGGAATAATAAATATGATTCTAAATTAAGTACGTTACAACGGTCTTGACAAATTTGTTTTCGGTCCACTAACTATACTGATATTCTGACATGTAGAGTGTTAATGTCTATTTAAGTAGTCAACCTTCACCCTCACCCACTAAGGTCAAGAATATAAATTTTTCTGAACGGACCTTTTGGTGATAAGGTTCAGACCCTCATTTACATTTAGAATATCGTTGTCCAAATAGTTTTATAATATTGTATAGTATCAATCTAGTACAAATATTAACATATCCCGTCATTTTTAGTTCCCTGAATAAATGAGGAACAGTAAATTGACTAACTTAGGAAGAGTGTTGGTGTTCTCCTTCCATAACAGGGGGGAAATATCTACTCCTTTGTCTCCACATGTCTGTGATCTACCGAACGGGTCTCAGTGTGTCCCTATTTTACCGGGTCCACCCTAGTTTGGGTCGCACGAGAATTGCGTACACAAAAAGACAGAGGGTTCCTCAGAGGAATTATCTTGGAGTATCTTTAACGATCTTAGATAGGTCGGTAGGGGTGGGTGTGTGACAGTACGTCTTTTTCGAGTAGAAAGACGGGAGTACCAAGGTGTACAGTCAAGAGGAGTATAGAGAGTGAAAGTAAGATTTCTCCCTCGGACGTTACACAGTCCGGTCGGGAAATTGGTAAAAATCGGAATACAACCTTACTGGGGAAGAGAAAGTAGGTGTCTCCTACAAAAAGGAAAATTTACAATTCTATTACAATAAAAACCTTTTGGACAACGTAAGTCTGGATCACCATAAATGTATCTCTTCACTCAGTCCGGGTGTCCAGACTGGGTAAGACAGAGATATGGGTGGAAAAGACTTAGACCAAGGAAACTCTAAATGGGGTAAATATAATTCTTTAAATCTGAAATAGAATGAAAAAGGAACCAGTCTGAAAAAAATTTTAAGATTCTAACCCACAGTTATAGGATCTTTTGGACTCCTGGTCCCAGACTACTACTATTGTTGTCTGTGATAATGATAAAAAATTCTCAAGAGAAATCTTTACATGAGACACGCACACACACAACAGGAATTAAGAAAAAAATGAAAATTGTCCGAATAACTCCGTATTAACCGTATGTTAATCAAAGTAAAATGTCTCTTGTAAAAGTATATGAAACTGAATACACATATGGGTACTTTGACAGTAATTTTGGTTCTTGAATGGATAGTGAAGGGTTAAGAAGGAGTACAGAGAAATATGAGGGAGAGTGAAGACAAGGGTCCGTTAATCCTTGGACGAAAAACGGTGATTTCGAAACAAACATAAAATAACTTACACAGTTACGAGTTACGAAAAAAAAAAAAAAAGCAGAACGACTAAAGTGAGTCTTTTTGATAAAACTTTAAGTAGGTGTAACAATTCATATAGTGCTAAAGTAAGGAAGTAACGACCCACCACAAGGTAACACACTTACGTGGTGTCGACCACATAGTCAAATACGTGACCTGTAAGTCCTACAAAGATCAAAACCTGTTGATTTTTATTTCGACGATACTTACAGACACACCTATATACGAAAGGAAAGAGAACCCATGTATCATCGGTTTACCGACCTAGTACACCATTACGTATATATTGACAAGTCCTCTTATGTTTTTCCAAAAGGTTTCATCAGTAGGGTAACATGTAAAGGTGAGTCATTAAAAAACAAAAACGTTAAAAAAACTAATACGCACGAGTCAGTGAAGTCAGCACAGGTCAAGAGGCACTGGGATACCTGGTACCGGGCGGTCCGAGGAGACAGGTACCCTAAGAGGTCCGTTCTTTTGACCTCACCCAACGGTAAAGGAAGAGGTCACTCTTTCATATTTCACTCACTTCACTCACTTCAGCGAGTCAGTATCGACTAAATATTACAACGTAATCGAAGAGGACTTATCGTTTCACTTAGTCAATATGTATATGTACATAGGTGAGACAAAGATTGAGAATTTACTCCTTTTTCAGTATACGGAGTCTACCCCTTCGACTCCGAGTCTATCCAGATTTACAAAGAGGATTTCCAACACACACACACACTTATGTGTGACAGGACAGACTGAGAACCGTTGGGGTACCTGACATCTGACGGTCCGAGTAAAAGTGTACCCTAAAAAGGTCCGTTCTTATGACCTCACCCAACGGTAAAGGAATAGGTCCCCTTAGAAGGACTGGGTCCCTGACTTGGACACAGAGAACGTAGAGGGTGTCACCGTCTACCTAAGAAATGATGTTCGCGTGGACCCATCAAGTAGGACCCAAGTTTGGGTCCGGGTAGACTTGTTTTCTCGGGAGAGGTACAAGGTGTGAGTTGATAGGGTAGGATAGGACCCGTAGTAGTTAAGTAATTTCTCCTGTTCGTCTAAGTCGGGATTGGACTTAGACCGGTCTATTACATCCAAACAACCAAAAAATAAAGACAAACAAACCGATAAAAAAGTCAGGTATGTTAAATTTGTATTTAAGTCAAGCAAAGGTTGTAAATTTTTCACGACTAAGGTACTAAAGAGGACTTTTGACCCCAACAGGACTGTTGAGTGTTTTACACGGTTCCGATCCGACCACGTAGAGGTACACCGGTGTCTTTACGACCTAGGACTTAGGTAATGTAAGAACCGATCCGGTGAGTAAGGGGGTGAGGACGACTCTGTGTGTTCGTTTCTGGAGTCACTGTAAATGGTAACTGTGTGATAATAAAATGTTTGGATGTAGAGAGAGCTATTGTCGGTTCCCTTGTTTTCTACTCGGTACTTCGTGTCGTACTTCGTCGTTCTCAATGTTAGTTCATCACAGACACGTCGCCGTGTGGATTCGATGTGAACTCAGTTCTGGATGAACCGGGGTCCTCCGGTGACGTGAATGCTGGAGACATGACCCATGGTGGGTGGTAGCATCTGAGGTGAACCTGGTGAATGGCTCCCGGGGTCCCCTGGTTTCTTACCACTGTCGGTGAACCAGCACCGTCCGTATGACTGACTACCACTACAAGACCCGCAGTCGCTAGTACACGAAGGGGTGGCCTAAGTTCATTCACCACGTCAGATCTCCCAACCCTCTTGGTCCTGTCAATCTAAATTTGAAAACAAAGAAAGAAAAAGGTTCAAGTAGAAGAGCTTAATGTGTCTCGTACGAGCCTCAATCGGTTTAGATGAGACAAATTTCTACACACGGAGTTTCGGGTGTCTACTGTAGTTTCCAATCGACAAACCTTTTGACAATTCTACGACGTCACCCCAAATACATATTGTGATGGTGGGGGAGTGAAAACTCAATTTTCACCAACCTCCTAATACATTCCAGACCTCAAACGACATAGTCCGTAAGTGAAAAAATGATGAGACTGTCAAATGGATTTAGTCATTATTGAATCCAATCAAGTTTTGAAAAGGTTACAATGTCTCACTAGACTTTGGTTTGTTACTGATTCATTAGACCCCAAACAAGAAAAAGTCTTCTTCGGATCTCCCGTTCCACTGACGCTTTCTCCTTGAGAATCCTCCTACACTTGAGTTCCCCCGCAGTAAGTGTCGTCCCGACAATTTCTTAGGTTAACCCTGGACGGTTTCCCTGATTCACTGAATCACTAGTCGTCTCGTGGAACCTACAATTGATCGTACTGTTTCCATTTTGAAAACGAGGGTTGGGATGGAGTAGTTTCTTTGGGTGTTGTGGGTGACTTAGGTTTGTGAGGGTACCACGAACTTTTTTGCTTTTGGTGACTAAGAAACTAAAACAGACTCCTGAACTGAGTAACGGTGGACGGTCACGTCGTCGACACGGTGGACCATAACGATTCATGTGAAAGTTTCAGACGTGTTAGGATTTTTTCGACGGTCTTCGTAGGTCGATCTGGGTCCGCCCCTGGAGTCTCCTACCGACGTCCGACAAACTCGGTACGTACGTCCCTCTCGGCGGTCGGAAGTGATGTCTGTAGTCTTAATGCGACGAAATAACGATAAAGAAAAGTCACTAATTCGAACTTCTGAAAGAAATCTTAGACTACGTTTTCCAGAAGGTAGTCTAAAGTTTGGATGAGTAATGGGAGAGCCTTCAGTCCCCCGAAACCCCCACTTTGTAAGTCTCCATAAAAGATTCTTCGAACCACTCAAACACCGTAAGGGTAGGGGGGAGGGGTATTTGATATGGTGTGTAAAGGATAAAAAATACTGCTTTTTGTAAGTGCTCTGTAGACTTTCAACGTTTTCTTGTATTCTTTTTGCATTTTCAGTAGGTATTGGAGGGTGGTGTGTCTTCATTGCCAATTGTAGATTACCTATGAAAACGTTCGGAAAATTGCACGTGTACTAAAAGAAACTTTCGAAGAAGATTCCCATGTTGTGTGTGCGGGACTTTCGTGGGGGGAGGAGAAACTTTGAGGTAGAAGGTGAGACGAAACACAAGACGAAAAAACGGATTGAGGATGTCTTCCGTGTGAGGGAAGACGTTTGAGGTAGACGAAGTTTTTGTTAGTGGAGATGTAAAGTCATAATGAAAACTTTTCTACAATTACTAATTATTTTGGTTTAAGATGAAGACTACTTTTAAGTGAGAGTTTCACAAGATGTACACAAGAGATCTATCTGCTCTTGAAATTTCATCCCCCTTTTTACAACTTTGTAGACCAAATTGTGTGTGTAACTTGTTTGTTCCTTTGACATCGATGTCACTAGCTGACCCACCGAACGTTATAGCGGTCACTGGTCGGGTCCCGGTGGAGACTCCCGAGTGTGATTAAGATAGAGGTCGTGTTTAGACCTGACTTTTTATTCAAGACTCAGTCTCCATAATTGGACGTCTTTAGGACCGACTCTGGTCGAAGGGTTAATTTTATTTTTTTCCTTTCTTTCTTCTGTTTTAGGGTGATATACGTATTTCAAGTCTGTAAAAGTAAATAAGTCTATATATTCCTTTCTTCACCGGAAGGTTCACCGTGAATATTTCTTGAGCGGACGGTTACGTCCTCTGTACTCTCTGTGTTCAAACTAAGGACCCAGTCCTTCTAGGGGACCTCTTCCCGTGCCGTTGGGTGAGGTTATAAGAACGGACCTCTTAGGGTACCTGTTTCTTTAGACGGTCCGATGTCCAGGGTATCTCAGAGTCTGTGTTGACTTCGTTGAATCGTGTCGTGTCATGTATTACTTTCTTTGGAAACTGAACTTTGTCGAAATCCTTTTCTAAGTACCTGTTTTCATTCAGTACAAAAAAAGAAAGGAGAAAAAAGTAAAGATTACAGTTTTCGCCGTAAGAGACCCAAAGACGTTTATGTTAATACGTTTATATTTCAGGTACTTAAATTTTTTACATAATATTGGATAAGTCCGTAAGGGGGGAGTCTCGGACTTCCTCTTTGTTCTTTAGGTTACACTTTCCTCCGTTCTAGACTCTCGACCAAAACTGAATTTCCGTTCTGTATAAGAAAGAAACATTGTAATTTACCTTTTCCTTATCTCTTCATTGTAAAGACATCAAATTATGAAAACCACTTTTGAACCACTAACCAAGAATCGATAAAGTTTGTCTTGATCATTGGTCAGTTGTCTCGTCATTGTCCTTGAAGGAACACCCTCTTTGTTAATAGAAAAAGTTACCTTTTGTTATCGATTCACAAAAAAATGTGTCGGACCTAGGTTAATAATCGTTGAGATTGTAAAACCTAAGACCAATGTTTTATTAATACGGGTTTACTGTAAACCGGTTTTACGTTGGATCGAAGTCTACGGAGTCCTCAACTCAACACTTAATTTAAGATTAATTTACGGTTTCTTGGTCTTTCTTTTATTACTAGCTCTCTGTCTGTAACCGTACCCACGGTGCATGGATCAGGGTACTTCCTTTGTGATACCGTGAAAATTCAAAATATCCATACCTAGGAGAAAGTGTTTTGGGGTCTAATTTAATCTCTACGTTTATCAACAAACGTCGACTGGTCTTTCAAAACTTGAAACTTACATTATGTTCTAGATTGTCCTGGTTCTTGTATAATAATTTTTAATTGAAAGATTAGATTTCTTTCTAGGGAATGTGCACAGAAATGAATCGACTTAGTTCAGAGTACCTGAACGTTTAGAAAGGAATGGTAGTATTGTAAATGGGTCTTGTACGTGCGTAGTACCTGTACTTCATAGACTCAAAGGATACAATTCAGGAGTAGTCACTTTCATGGGTACAGTCGTTGACACCCGTACTTGAACTGTAGGTATGAACATAAATTTTAACAATCCAACGTGTGTACTGGAGTTTTTGGGACGAAATCAGTACAACTAAGGTTTCCGGGTCATACTGGATGTCGGGAATGAGCACTAAGAGGGGTTCTCTGATTAGTTTGTAGTCCTCAGTGATTATACTTAGTTAGAGGAAGGACAGTTGTAAGAATGGATATTTAATACCGAACATTCCGATTTTAACGAGTATTAAGATATATTAATGGAAGATCCCGTACTTTCGTCTACGAGTCTCCCCCAAGATGTACGAAGTAGTCCCTTTTTTTTTTTTTTTTTTTTTGGTTGGACGGGAGTCCTTTGTTGAACCAGTCTTTTTCAGTATTAAGGAACTGTCTTCCCGGGTTTTTCCACGAACCCAAGGTCGAGGTCAACCTTACTGAAGATTATCATTGTCATAGTCAATGACTCACGTGTGACTTCCGGTCTAGGACTCTACTCGTCAATGTTCGTAATGGAATGAATTCAGAGTTTTACCAAGACTCCTTCAAATAGGAATAAAATGTACTACTCTTTTGACTCCAAACCTTTTCACCTCAGCAACCGGCAGCAAGTACCGACTACTCTACCCCCTGCCCCACTCTTGAGTCCGGGGGTAGTCTCTACCGACTGAGCTCTGTGAGCCCGGGTAGACTCTATGTCTAATTGAGTCGGGTGAGACACAAACACTTTTGAAAATTCATTTACGGTTATATAAAAATTTTAATTAATTAAATAAAATTAACCTCCGATTAATGTTATGACACCACTAAAAACGGTACATAACTGTACTTAGTTGGGACCCACATGTACACAGGGGGAATAGGACTTTGGGGGGGGGGTGGAGGGAGGGGTGGGGTAGGGAGACCCAACAAGGTTTCGTGGTCGAAACTCACGAGACGAAGTACGTAGTTTGAACGTGACCAGTAGATAAAATGTTTACCATTATATGTGATATATAGAAAAATTTAGGCACGACCCTGAAGGGAACCACCAGGTCACCAATTCTGAAACGTGGGAGGTTACGTCCCCCGTGTCCAAATTAGGAACCAGCCCCTTGATTCCAGGGACTTACCGTGTGTCGTACGGAGGGGGCGGTTTTACGAGTTTGATTTTTTCAAGTTTAAGGGGTGAGGAACACGTTTGGTGTAGACTGACTCGACCTTGTCTCCTGGGTCACGAGGAGATCCTGTTCTGTGCCCGAACAGGTCAAATGGTGGCAGGGGCAGTGAGAGTTCGTAGGACACGAACCCCACGAAACGAGTACACTGGGGACGACCCGGGTTCCCGTAGACCCAACAAGGATTCCTATGCCGATAGAGGACTTCTTCCGTCCTCTCCAGAGGGGTGTGTCGAAGAGAGTCGTGAGACCTCCTGTTGGTTGGACAAGTTCGAGCCTTTATGAACCCACCGAATCTGCTTAGACTCCACGAAGCCGAGACAACTGTTTGGACTCGCTCAAGTCCTTTAGGGGGTTGAGCTCCTGGACGTCCCAGGGGCTAATTCGTGCTGGTACGTTCGAAATCTAGTGACTTCCCCGAGACAAGAAGTCGCCGGTTCAGCAAATGAATGACAGTATAGACTTCCACTACAACACGTCGGGCGACAAAGACGACCGGCCGGGGTGAGGGACGCCCTTTTGTCCTCTTGTACTCCTCCTCACTTCGGTTAAACGAAAAGGTTGGGTCTAGGGGTACCTCAGTTTTGCGTGTGTTCTAACGTCTCTGGGTCCCAGTACGGTCAGTGGCTCGTTGTAGGTACGAGAAGTACCGGGGGGTAGGGACCAGGGGGGTGGGTTGAGGGAGGTCGGGTCCTCCAAGGATTGACGGTCCGGTGCCCCTAGTCCCCATGAGTGAAGGGGACTTTGTTATCGTCGACGGACGAGACACAAACCCCCAATTTATTATTAAGTAATTGTCATTTTAACCCTCTCTCTTTGGTACTCGACGGTCGACCTCGGGAAGGTCAACCTAAGTGAAACTCGCGACTAACCAATATTTTAAACGGATGGTCTGTGAGAACAGGTTTTCGGGATAATTCGGTGCTGTCTATCCGCTAAGGATTTCAAGCTCCTTTGTCCAAAAAGTAAGGTTCTCGCCCTTACTCACACCCTTATTCGACAATGAAAATTACTCTTTTAAGAAGTGACGGAGGTATGGATACGAACCTCGTATCTGCCACCCAGTATTTTCTTTTTCTTTCCTGAAATTTTCCAGATGGAGACTGAGAGTCACTACACCGGCGATCGGTAGACGTGAGGATTATCGTCCCGATTGTCGAGGCGGTCTGAAGGGTGAAATTAATGTCGTAGGTGTGCCCTCGGGGGCCGTAGGAGGACCACCGGGGCGGAAAAGGACTGGGTGGTGAGTAGGTGGTACCCTTTCTAGTCGATTCTGAGACCAAATTGACAAAGACATTGGTAGTCGTTCACGTAGTAAGTCGTACTTAACGTCCTAAGAAGGGGTGTGTGTTTTGCGATTAAGAATCTACGATTGACTACCCTTTTATAAGATTGGTGTGTCGATGTTAAAGGTGGGCTGTTCCTCCTACGACCCCTTTTGGTATGCGACCGTCAGACCATAAATTGCCCGTCAACAATGTGACTCTGCGTTACACGCCTTGGGAAGACTGCCTCGGGCCCCAGAGTCCGGTGTCAGGGTCGTGTAGGTATACCATGTCCGTACAAGTGAGTCGAATAGGACTGCGGTCCGTGTGGGTGACTTTGACATAGGGACCCGAGTCTATTTGTGTCTGGAACCCTTTCGTGTCGACACGTCTTTCCCTCCCTGTGTGGAGCAAGATTAATTTTACTCCTTCTTTACCAATTGTCTTTTAGATTTAGTAGCACCGTGTAATCGAGATACTAGTCAACCCCAAGGGGAGGGGAAGAAGGACCAATTGGAAGGAAGAGGTCGACAGGAGGAAGGTAGGAGGGAAGGTGCATATATGTTCTAAGGTCTTAAGGAGTAGACTCAACTTCGTGAAACGTTTCACAATTATGGAATGAGTTTGGAATTTACGGAAATAATGACGAATCCCTGTCCGGGTGTTCAGACGTTGACCTCCTGCGGGTTCGATGTCTACCGGTGTTGGTCTCGTGGTGCTGGTCTTCCTCTGGTCCTTCCTCTCCTATGTCATGGAGGTGTTGTGGATCCAGAATCCTGGGTCTTCTGTGGGTTCGGTATGTGAAGCGGAGGGTATGTTTTGGGGTCCTGGTTTTAAGTGAACCTAAGGGACCACCGAGTCTACCATTTCTTAGACGGACGTTGCGTCCTACGGTCCTAAACTAGGAACCCAACCCTTCTAGGGGACCTCTTCCCTTACCGTTGGGTGAGGTCATAAGAACGGACCTCTTAGGGTACCTGTCCCCTCGGACCTCCCGATATCAAGTACCCCAGCGTTTCTCATCCTGTACTTACTCGTTGACTGTGTGTAGATAATACTCAGTTTGTAATACGCTCCATGTCACCATTTACTTTCAGTAATAGGGATGGGAACTCTCGTTTCACCAAGTAAGTAAGTTTCTTACGTTTAGTGTGTATCGTGTATGTCTGTTTAGAGTTTAGTGTGGAACTGGGAGGTTCTTGAGAGTCATATCTTCCGTATGTTCCAGATACATCGATACCATTGTCCCGGTATTTATTCGTAAGTCTCATACTTTACAGTGTTTGTCATGCAGTCTTTCCTATTTGGGTCCCATTCTTGTGACGCATGGTCTTCAAATTTTCTCCCTTCTTATTGACCCGATCTTACCTCTCCTTTCCCCTCAGAGTCCTCTCCCTTTCTTTTTTTTACATTAGGTCCCCGGTTCCTTTCATGGCATTAGGAAGTAGGAGATCGACCCTGGTTCCCGTTTGGTGAAGTGAGGTGACCCAGACTCAGAGTAGTTTAACAGAAAAATAATTTTCTGTTAAGAAAGGAGACTCTACCCTCAAACTCCTCCCGGTGTACTTCGGTACGTCTCCTTGGTAAAAAGTTTTTCCTTTACGTAAGGTAAATTATCGTACGGGACTCCGCACATCCTGAGACTACTGGTTAGTGTAGTCGAAAAGTAAAACGAGAACAAGAGGGATATAAAGATAACGTTGTACAAAAATTGTCTATAAGTAACCCGTGAACGGTACTTACGTGATACCTTTCCTCTGGTTCTGTCGCTCTCCCCGATATAAGACGTATGTCCTTGGTTTTAGTGACATTTATTCCCGAGACACTACATCCACTTCGACGAGTCTCCGTCCGGGTCCCTGGACCGGAGTTTCCTGTTGCTCCGAACGGACATCGTAGGTAAGTGGTGGTTGACTCGTAAGGTGGAAGTAGGTTCGGGGTTTGTTGTGAGCCGGTTCTTGGTCAGGATCCAGGACTGGACCCCGTCCACCGTCCCCCATCCCGTACCGGAGATCAGTGGTTCCACTAGAGGACTACACGTTTAGACGGGAGTAAGACGAGGTTCGGGTGGCTACCGAGGGACGGGGTGAATCTGGTAAGGACTGCACCGGGGAATGATGGGACAGTTAGTAAGGGGAGGGGTGGAGGGTGGAACAAGACCCGGATGTCCTGACGAGTCATATACAAGTCCCCTGTGTGTATAAGGGATTTACGGGAAGGGAAGTGGGCCCCGGACGAGGAGACACTCGAAGAGTAGAATCGGATCAGGGAGAGTATGACACGAGGATTGTGTAGTCGAACGGATGTTTGAAAAAATTATATGAATAAATGAATGAACAAACAAATAAACCGTCCAAGACCCAGAATCGACGTCGTGCATCCTAGAAAATCAACACCGTGCACCCTATATCAAGGGACTGGTCCCTAGCTTGGGTTCGGACGGCCGTAACCCTCGAGTCTCTGAACCGGTGGTCTGGTGGTCCCTTCAGGGACGGACACGTGAAGTGAATTACCCTCGTGTCACTAGGTAGGGGTGTTAAACTGGTCGTATCGTGAAGAGACTTACGTCTCCGTTCCACCAGTAGGATTAAGGTGTCTTCTAGTCTCTGGTTTTCTGGTACACTAGTTGGTTCCGACTAGCACACTGGTTCTCTGTCCCCGAGGACACACGCGACATTTCTGAAAAGTGTCACCCTACAGTTCATGTGTCGAAGAGTCATGTACGGAGTTTGTCTGTGAGGTGGTCCGATAGGCGTCGAGTGTGGGTTCATTACGAAGTCGACGAGGTCTCAGGATCCTGGGTGGACTCTTCGTCACACGGGTCCGACCGGGTGTCTCGTGACCAAAAGAAATGTCAACCACCATCTGTCTTTTGGTGGGGACGTTGTGCAGACGTATGTTCGAGGTCTTAGGTACTTATGCAATGAAATGCATTGTTTCACTTTCACTTCAGCGAGTCAACACAGGCTGAGAAACACTGGGGTACTTGACAACGGGTGGTCCGAAGAGGTAGGTACCTTAAAAGGTCCGTACTCATGACCTCACCCAACGGTAAAGGAAGAGGTCCCCTAGCAGGGCTGGGTCCCTGACTTGGGTCCAGAGGGCGTAACGTTCGTCTGCGAAATGGCAGACTCGTTGTTTCCCCGTTATGTTAATTCAAAGTCCTAGAACTTTACATCCCCTTTCCTCAGACTTAATAGGTCCACCCGGATTATTATTAGTGTTTCCAGGAATCCTCTCCCTTTGCCCTACCAGTCAGTCTCCTCTGTGCTGTTACCTGTGTCTTCCGTCTCTCTACCAATTTCTACTAAATTTCTAGAATATGATGACGAAACCTTCTACCTCCTTCTTCCCCAATTATCCGACTCCTTACGTCAATCAAGTCAGTGATCTACGACCTTTTCCGTTCCTTACCTAAGAGGGGGGTCTCGGAGGTCTATCTCCGGTGGCTGTGGAACTAAAGTTGGGGTCTTCTAAGTAAAACCTCAAGACTACAGTTCTCGATATTCTATTATTCAAACACCATAAAATTCAGTGATTCAACCACCATTGAAAAATTTTAATTAAAAATGACCTCATACGTGCACACTTGTATGCACGCACGAGTCCGTACAGACTGACGTTAGGGTACCTGACATCGGGTGGTCCGAAGAGATAGATACCTTAAAAGGTCCGTTCTTACGACCTCATCCAACAGTAAAGGAAGAAGTATGACCTCATATCGACCCAATGTGACAACATGCCACCATTGAAAAATAATGTCGTCGCTAACTTTCGATTAATGAATGTATTAAAGTTGACGGTGTCCCTACTTGACGCAGAGTTGCGGTGTGTGTGTGTCAACACGACAGGAAGAGGGGAGGACGACTGGATAGTGAGAGTACGCGGCAGAGGGTGGGGGCGAAGTCCGTCTGTACCTCGTGACTAGGTACTCGTGCCGACGACGTCTAAAACGGTAGGATGTGTCTGCGAAGACACATCGGCGACCCCGAGTAGACCTCATCTTCTCACCGACTCTCTTACCCGAGACCCTAACGGTCTCCACACACGTCTAGAGGAGTGAGACGTCGACACACTGGAACCCGTTCGAAGAGTTGGAAAGACTCGAAGTAAAGAGTCACGACATTTCCCAACCTTAGTTCGAGGACCCCTTCCTAACCACACCCCTGGTGCACTCTACTAACTATGCACAGTTCACGAGACGTGCCGTGGACTACTTTGTCGATAAAGTGTCCGTCGTTACCAACACAGTACTAAGGACTCTTCTGAGGACGCGATTATTTGTGTGACTCTCGATACGATGTTCCCCTGTGTACTCCATCCGTCCCCTACGGGTGTCCTTCACCGTAAAGGTCCATACTACAAAGGTCGTCGGTCTGGAACCCCCGTGTCACCCTCTTCGCCGTCGGCACGTCCAGTCTCGCTCCACCTTCTTCCGTGGTTGGTCGTCCGACTCCTGAC
Organism: Capra ibex; assembly: GCA_006410555.1. NCBI lineage: Eukaryota > Metazoa > Chordata > Mammalia > Artiodactyla > Bovidae > Capra > Capra ibex. The sequence goes on along the minus strand of SJYO01050590.1, from coordinate 38,287,397 downwards.
ACAAGACGACCACGAACACCACCCTTGACCCACTGGGTCTCTGAGGTAAGGACGTTTGACGAGTTTACCCCTCTTTGAGTTCCGTTTCACTGATCCAGCCAGGGGTGTCAGGTCCCGGCTCCTGTGACAGTCGGGAACGGGGACTGTTAATAATCGAAAGACAGTATTACTTACGTACATATTGACTCGGTCAATATGTGGGTCCTTGGGTCCTCCAGGATCGAACCATACTGTCTCCCCGGAATTCCCGAATGTCAGTCCCGGACGGCAATCTCTTGTGTCTCTTCCGGTGAGTGTTTCGACCAGTTGTCGAAGCCCTCGACATGTGAGCAAAACTATAAATTACTCGACTTTTAATTCTTATGAACGAACAACGGATAATGAATTTTTACAGTCGCGACACTGGAGTCCCACAGTGTAAGAATTAATTGGTGGGGGTGAACGACGTGATTGTCGTCGAAAATTAAACAAGGTTATACTCGATTCCTCATTTCGACCCCGTGGGATCGACCCGACACTAGGGAGATACGATTCGTCTCTTTCTTCGTCGTTTACGTTTCTCTTACCTCTTTTGTCGAAAATGAGACCTTCGCCCTCCCCTTCCTTGTGGGAATTCACGAGCTTTCCTTATTTTAAGTTTTCCGTTTTTTGATGTGGTACGAGGTGGGTCTACCGTTTTTTTCCGTGTCCGGACCTGTGTTTTAAGTCGGTACCCCGTCCTAGGGTATATCTCGTCGGTCGTAACGGTGGTCGCCGGCTGTCGACCGGTCAAAGGACCCCCCGGGACCCCCTGAGATCCGGAAAACTTTTGTGGTTGAAAGGTCTCGTTGTAAGGGTAAGGTCGAGGTCTTGTCACATTCACGGTGAAACCTTTTTGCGTAAAACTTTTCCTGGTACGGCTAATATCACGGGGGGAAGGTTGCCTTCTGTCCGGTTTGCCATTCCGGATTGCACTCTGACGGAAGTTTAGTTGACACCACTTCCTTGAAAGTCTTTCAGTGACTTCAAAGTCACTTGACTCTAATTCCCTTTCAAACTTATTCTCGTAAACAGTCCTTCTTGACTTTCCTACAAAAAAACCCCCCCGTGCTACATGTCGTATGTCCTAGAATCAAGGGACTGGTCCCTAACTTGGACGTGGGTGGACGTAACCCTCGCACTTCAGAATTGGTGACCTGACGGTCCCTTCAGGGACTTTTCTAAAAAAAAAAATTTCCGTGTGGTTGGTTCATTGATGAATTTTAATACCCGTTGAGTTCGTAGGACAACATGTATTGTACAGGAAGTGGCACTCAAATGTTCGGTCAGTTACTCTAATTTTTCTGTCGTCTGTCGAAACACTTCGAATTTTACGTGTTCCCCTCACTGTAAAAACGGACACTGGTGACCTGTAGTGATCCCGTTCTCCGTCTTGTACCCCGGTTACATCAAGTACGTCCAAGTCTCCCAAAGTATTTACTTCTGTCTAGGGTGAATGAACCCAAGTTTGGAAGTCAAGTTTTTTTTTTTTTCGTCGTTTCCGTCTCTTCGGGGTCCACTACATTCGGCTCCTCTTACGACCGTTTGGGTTTTGTGTTCCTCTCATTTAGTGTTTCGGTCGAACCCGGGTCTAGACAGATAGGTTCTATAAGTACGGTGTAAGGGTCTTCGACAAGAGAGGGTGAGGGGTAGATCTTCGCTGGTTGAAGTCTGTGCGCCCCACGGTCGGTCGACAGACGAAATCCCTCCACTCCCGAGCCTACAGATCACCCCTTGTGTGTTCGAGACACCCCCATCTCGACCACCCAAGGGTGGTCGTTAATGGTGCAGCCGGGTTTTTCTGGGCCTCTAGAATTCGATTAATCTCTCTAAACGACCTCCTCCATCCTTTATTGAAGAGGTGTCGTAGCGGACACGTGGTCTGGTTTCGGCATTAGTACTAAGTAGAGACTGTACAACGATTAGTAACGTGTGTACAAGGATTAAAGTGCGAGGGGCTTCCTTTCGACTTCCCTGTTAACAAAGACTCGAGATTGTACCTCGGTTGGATACGGTTCAATGGTACACAGGACGAATAGTTTGACTTTCGAGATCAAAAGTAGACTCGCAGAAAAATGAGAAAGCGGGACGGAGGTACGGGCGGGACCTTTTTCTTTAGGTAAGTGATTTCTGTCTTCACACCCTTCCGTAAATATACGCAACAAAGAGTCTTTAAAAAGAAAAAAATAGAAAAAAAAAACGCTATAGTAACTGTATATTACGACACATTCAAATTTGACATGTTTCACAACTGAACTATGTAAATAAATACATAACGTCATACCGTCGTTGAAAAGATGTACCACCACCGGATTTACCCTAGATTATTTAAAATTATATTGGAAGGAACGACGTCTGAAGTATTAAAAGAGAAATGGAACGGTGACCTTGTACGTTTATGTCATTTTCGGGTCTATAGTTGTGTGTGTGTGTCTGTGTGTGTGTGTGTGCACGTACGACTGAAAAAAGGAGAACAAATTTTTGTTTTGTTTTGAGACGTCGGCGGGACCAAAAGTGTTTCGTTTTGGGGTTCATGAAAAAGGTTACTCAGACAATTCTTAGACCCGCCACACAAGAGAACACCGACTATGAGCGTTTATCTGTCCTAACAAGGTAAAAAGGTTAAGAGGCTTGTAATTTTCGTTCGATATTTTGTACGGAGACCTGCTTCTCGGTTCGGAGAGGGGAGGTGAACGTGTGTGGTGAGGGTAGGTGCGTTTACTCTTGGCGTACAATTTCGTGGTCGTAGGAATTCCATTGGCAGTTGTATAGACGTCAAAGTTTTCGTGTGTACCCGTTGCGTACCTGTGTGTATTGGACCAAAAGACATTTATGACCCATGCTCCCCCTTCGTTTGTGGTCGGTGGGTTCGTGTGTGGGCCGGTTAGTCGATGTCCGAGGGAGAGTGAATCGAGCCTTTCCGCTAATGTTTCTGAAGTGAGGTCTTCGGGTTCTTTTCAAAGAAGGACGCTCCCGTTTTATCACTAATCTGTCGTCTCCTTTTTTAATTTCGATATTTGTACTAACAATACGGATTCGAGTCTCCTTTACAAGCCTAGTTTTGTTTTGATGATTATTTTTCGGAATCCTGGTGTGTCTCTCGCTCCTGACTTAAGACGACTGAAGTTTATGTCAAAGGTTCCGGTCCCCTAACTCGGAGGTTTACGACATAGTGTAGACCTTAAGACGAAAACGTCGTGTCTACGGACGTCTTTACCCCCTGGTACCGCAACGGTACCCCTGGGTCGGAGAAGGCCACTCCGGTCAGGGGACCTACGGGGTGTGTACACGAAGGAAGTTCCACCTAAAGTGTAGAAGCCTTTAATACCTTCCGACGGGAGAGTCCAAAATCACGATTAACTTTGTAGTGTCCGACGAGATATTTCGTTCCGCTGGGGAAAACAGCCGGATAATAAAGACAGGTGTACCACCAGAACCTGTCTTTTTGGAATTTTATTGTCGCCCTTCGTCGTTCAGTTGTAATATGGGGAAAAGTATTCAATGAACACCGAAAGGGAGGAAGCGTCGGTAGTTCGTAGGAAAAATTTGAAGGGACAGAGACCGACGTTTTTAGGTTCCGTCAGGGGACACGAGACCCGGTGGAGGGTAGTAGACGAAAGCCCTCCCTGGTCCAAGTCCTAGGTCCCGACGAACCGGCTAACGGCCTTTACTCGGTGATTCCGGTAGGGTCGTCACGAGGACGGTATCGTCCTCCAGAAGTGAAAATTAACGACTACTGGGGAAACGACAATTCCTCTTTCAAAGATCTCGGGGATCCTCTTCGGACACTCTTTGTGAGGAGTGGGATGAAGGGGGTCTTTGTAAGGACCCCCTTTGGAGGGGGGCTGGGGGCTTTGTTAAGACCCTGTAAGGGTCTCGAGACCTCTCTGGTGACTCGTGAAAGGTCTCAGTACAAATCTGTTTTTCTTAAGTCTCTGAGGTGAATCTTTACTCCCCCATGTAGAACCGAAGGAGAAAGAGACCCTTCGTTGGGGGTGTATGTTGACTGGGGAGACCCACACCCGAGTCTATATGTGTGTGGGGTATCCACGACCGTCCACGAAGGGTAGCAGGGAGTAGAGGGAGGGATCCCGGGGTTGTCCGAGTCTTGTCCCCATTTCTGGGAGTAGAGAGAAGAGGGACCCTCGTGAGAAGGTAGGTATGACTGAGCTTACAGGACTCGGTTTTGAGGTCGCTGGAAGGATTATATATAGACGGAGAAACGTTTCAGACCGGAAAGAGTCTAAAGTGCCTCCTCTCCTTCTCTCAGTCGGGTGGGTCTCCACTTTGTTATCAGCAGTTCGGGGTGTCCGCCCAACTCCCCTGAGTCCGAAGGACCAAGAGTCGGGACGCTGGAGGACTAGGTTGTGAAAGTCGCTCGAACAATCTACGGTGTAGGGTTTCACAGGGACTCTACGTCGGCCTCACACACACACGAGCGGACACACACGTACACACACACGAGAGAACGCGCACACGGACTTGGGTCAGTGTGCCTTCTTTTTTTTCGTGGTCGTGCAGTCGTCACACCGAGGTCCACAATTGTGAATCGCGTAGGACGGGTCGGGGGTGGTCGAACTCCGACCGGAGGACCCTCGGCCTGTGTCGTTAATCCGGGAAGGGCCCGGCCCGCGGAAACAGGGGAACGATTGTAGTAATCACAGACTGAAGGACACGCGTTGCCCCCGGAGGGTCCCCCGTTAGCGGCCGACTGGCCCCGTCCCGTAATCTGAAGGAAACAGTTTCTGGGAGTTTACAATTGTTCGTACACTTGTTCGAAAAGGAGGCGGGGGGTGGAGTCAACGAGGAGGTCGGGTGGTTTGTGAGACCCCCGTTAAGAGTTGTCAGAACCAAGAGGGTTGACCCCCCTTAGAATCAAGGACTCTTGTCATACTTTAAAGGTACAGCTACAAGATCTCAACAAGGGGATGTCCGTCCGGTGAGCTTAAACGACTCATGGACAATAAGTGGGACGTAATTCCTCCGACTTTTGCCTATTTCTACTGTCACGAGTCTGTTTTACTATCTCCCTGACAGGCTGGGGGTCGGACGACGGACGGATTCGTGTCCACAGGGTAAGTTCGTGCGAGTTTCCGACTTCACGTTCTACCAGAGTTCTACGTTCTTACACGACTTCCAAACTCATTGTAGGACTCCGAAAGTTTGTGATTAGTCTAGTCTTTTTACCCATCCTCGCCCCTCAGACTCAACAATCTATCGAAGTTTGGTGATTTTTGGAGAGTGACTGGGAATAGGAAGGGTTGTCTTACGAGGTCGAAAAATAAACCCCTGTGTCTACAGACTCCTAAACCCCTCTCGACACCAGGTGCACATACGTACACTCAAGAAGTTCTCCAAAGTCCTAAGGACTTTCGGTGGCTCCGAGAGTGGACGGACGGAATAGCTATCGAATTGTGGTCCAGGTGTCTCCTTCGCCAAATCTCTGGGTCCCCCTTTGAGACCGTTAATTTTTTTGTTTTAAGTTTACTCCCTCCCTTCACCAATTTACATTCTAGAGTCAAAATTTATTTTGAGGTCTAATTACGGAGTTGACAATAGGAAACATCGGTAATAAACAAGGTTGACTCATTAACTTCTAAAACAGTTTCTGAGACCCTGAGGACTTGAATTTCACCCTTGAATTTCACCCTTACATTTTCTATTGGTAAAGACGACAATTGGTGGACTTGAGTGCTTCTCGGAGATAGTGAAAATTCTAGTGTCCACTGTTCAGGACAAACGTCAGTTCAGGAAAAATGACTCATTTCAAAGAAATTTTTTGTGTTTGATGATACACCAATTAACATGAATAAGGAAAAAGGGGGAAACCGACTTACCTTTCCTTGTGTGAGTATCTCGGGTCTTCCTCCTCTCTTACCGACTCAAAGGGTGAGGTCGAGTTGACGAGAAGGATCGAAACTATAGACAACAGTTGTGTGTTTTAATCCAACTCAAACCCTGTGCTAGAGTTTATAAACGGCTTCTTGGTAATCCCTCCTGTTAGAGTTTGGGGTCAAAGGGTTTTACTTCTTATTAGATGTTAAAACTGAAGAATGAGGTCTGTATGGTTTTGAATAAGCTCTAAGTTTTCAATCCATAGTCATTTTCGTCTCTTTCCTCTGACAGTGGTGGTTCTACGGTTCTGGGGGTGTTCAACTAAGACTACTTGGGATGTTCAAAGTTTCTCATTTAGTCAAGTGGAAACCAAGACCAAAAATGGAAAACGGTTTGGTTAAAGATTTATTATCCACTCGCCTTCCTATATAAGTTTGTGATTACTAGGGACGTTGAACTTCAGAGGGATGAAGAACCTACCTTCGGTCATCAGACGGGAATTTGATATTCGTTATTTAGGTCTTCCGAGAGAAAGGGTCAAAGGGTTACTATGGTGTACCTTAAGGGTAATTTTATGAGGGTACGTTTGTCTGTGTGTTACTGTATGGTTAATTTACTAACACACTAAATCCGGTCCTTTGTTAACACAAACGGTTTTTGATAAGTTGAAACAAAATTAAAGGAACTTACCGGTCTTACAGTAAGACTCTTCCTCCCGTTTCGTATTCCATTTTTTACTCATAGTTACAGAGTCAACTAAAGTCTGAATTTATCTATAAGGAACAGCCACTTCCACTCGTACGTCTCAAGGGTCCTTACTCTCCAGGGACGGGGTGGAGGGGTCCCTGAGAACCGTCTAACCATACCTCCATTTAATCGGTTATATGCACTCCGTCTGGTCCGTTTATCGTGTCGTGACCATCTCACCACGACAACCACCTAGGATGAGGGGGTTCCCCCACTCCGTGTGTTTACTGTATGTGTCGGAAGGAGGAACTGGGCAGTTGTCTTTCTTGAGCTACGTAGGATAGGGGAAGTAGTCGGAAGACACCTCTTCACGAAGGTCTTAGTTTCGTTGTACCACCTTGTTTTAATCTTCGGACATCACCGAAAAATAGTACTTCACCCAACATAGTACTTCAATCCTACTTTGTCTGTGAATGGTCTTTTTTTATTTATTTATTTTCTTCGTCACTAATCCATAAAAATTCTTTTATTTTTTCCCTCCAGACTTCCAAGACCGGTTTTACTAAAGTTCGACTCTTACTCGTCGACCCACCTGTACTTCGGTTCGACAGTCCGAGACACCCTGTGCCTCGGTGCAGTCGGTATCCTCCTGGCTCCTTCGCCCCTGTGACTCCTTCAGGGGAGGAAGGGTCCGGCCCACCCTGGTCCATGGTTCGGGATAGCCGACGAAGGGGTTGACAGGTGCTCCCCGCGTGATGAGCCACCAAGAGTTTATCTCTTGGGATCCGCACCCAAAAGTTCAAAGACCCTTTTATCACCCGAAAAGAAACTTTCCCCGAAATAATGAAAACATTTATATTGTTCAAGTTCCGTTTTCTTTAGATTCATGTCTCTTCTTACACTGGTAGAAGAGATCAGTTATGATAACATGACATATAACCCAACCGGTTTTTCAAATAAACCCAAAAGGTAGAAAACCTTTTTGAGTCTGTTTATGAGGTTTTAACGATTCTCTGATCTAGAATTTGTAAGATTAATGTTTTTTTTCTTGACTATTAAATACATTACACTATCTCCACAGTCGATTTCGATAACATTTAGTATGATGTTATATCTACATAGGTTAGTTGGATTTACATGTGTTACAATAGGGAATTTGAATGTGTTACAACATCCAGTTATATACACATATAGAGTTGTCTTTCTTTTCACAGGGATTTTGAGGAGGGGAGGCGTAGAGAAACCTTTGAGAAAGTTTACTAGAGGCAACGTGCACAGTGTTCCTGAGATTGAATTCGTCCTAGGATTATGTGTGTGGTAAATAATACTATTTATAGATGATCGATTACATCGCCTCTTCCGTTACCGTGGGGTGAGGTCGTGAGAACGGACCTTTTAGGGTACCTGCCTCCTCGGACCACCCGACGTCAGGTACCCCGGCACTTCTCAGTTGTGCCGACTTCGCTGAGTCGTCGTCGTCGTCGTCGATTACATCGAGAAGATCGACTACATCAAGGATAACCCTCTCGGTACACCCATTTTATCGTTTTTCTAGGCTTACTCCACTCTTAATTCCGGTGACCGCTTAAAGATTCGCAAGTCGGTCGAGATTAATCGGTAGTGATAATTTTTCATCGCCCGGGAAAGTGGACAAGACTTGCGTCAACACATATACCTTTTCCGTTGTTCCGTCTAAGTACCTCTTCCGTTGTGTGTGTACAATTATAAATCCATCCGACGGACAACTACACCCATGGGATTTACAACGAGACATCCCATTGGTTTAATAGTACTAAATACGACATACAAATTTTCTTTTAATGTGTTTAAATCCTCTAAAATACTAATCAACCGACCAGAGTACACTTATTGTCTTGACACATTTTAATTTTCCCTTTACCCGTTTAGGTCCTTCGCCGACTGTTGTCGAAATAGGACGTGCCATTAGTGTAATGTCACCGAGTCTTTGGAGTCTCGCGGTTGAGAAGTCTCGGACCCACCGACCCCCCTCTGGTGACACCCGTCTAAGAGGTCTCGTTCGACTCCTCTATTTTATTAAGTGGTTATTTTTGACATATGAGGTAAAACACTAATCTTAGTGTTGCGTGTACATCGTACTTCCTCCTTTTTCCTAGAACGGAGTTTTTGAATCGACCACGGGGTCTTAAATAGTCGTCTATGGAACTCCCGATCTCTATATGAAATGTGACCCTTCCAGGAAAACTCACTACTTCTTGTTACGAGGAGGTCCTCAAATGGTAGACAGAACCTTTTGTTTCGATTTTCTGTGATTTAATCTCCGTCTTTACAATATAAATACCTTACTTACACGAGTCAATATGTTGACTCGAGGTTCATTGTCTTCGGGTCTCTGTCCCTTCACCTCTCCCCTTCCGGGTGGTCGGTGGTCTCTTCACAAAAGTGTCTCCTCCGTCCAGAGACCGACCTAGGACGTCGCACAGCGTGAAAGCCCCCCATCCCCCTCCCACCCATCCCCACCCTCTCCCACCCGTACCCCTCTTCTGGGAAGGTTCGTCTCCGTCTGTCTCCTCGTACACCGGTGTACCACTTGTGAGCCCTTTACCGGGACTCAGGAGTCCCTACTCCTCCTCGGAGGGAGTGGTCGGTCTTACTTGTGACCGTTCGACCTCACTGACTGGGTTGTGGGTTCATCGGACTTTCCTAACCGTGGTATCCCGACCCTTCTTGTCCACGCTACCCAAGATGTACACCGTGTCGAACCTCAAACCGTTCTGGATTTCTCTCCCGGATTATCTGCAATCGTGTCGGACTACACCGTCCGCCCTGACGTCCCCTTCCCACGTCCCTGGAGACTAGGCCCAGCTACATCGTCACCCGATCCGACCCCCACCTCTTCTCGTTCTTTGTCTGTCATTTTGTCGTCGAAGTTTTCTACTTGGTTTTCCTGGTCTCTCGACTTAGTTTCCCTCCTCAGTCTAGGACCCCGGACACCTGGTTTCCACGGTGACTGTCTTCTCTTTCCCAATCTCGACCCCAGAGTATTCTCAAAGTCGAGATTACTCAGGAGAATAAAACTTGTACCCGGACTAAAGGACGGACTACCTTCCGTAAAATCTTCCTCCTTCGCCTCAGGTCTCATGGTAGTTGAAGGTTAAAAGTGGATAGAAGGGAGGTGCCGGTTTTTACAGTGATTGACAACCTTAGTCGTGGTATCTGTGAGTCCCACCCTCAGTTATAGACGTAAGAGATTAGCAAGGGTGAGCGAGGGTGGGTGGGACTGGCAGGATAGATATGAACCCTATTTGGTCACGATACGAGGGTCGTCTCGAGTGATTTCTGTCTTTCTTCTACTGAGTCTTTGTTTCCGGGAAAACAATCGGAGGTGGTTGAGAAGTTGTTTTAAGGATTTCTAGTCTTACTGCTTTTTGTTAGAAATTTTTAGACTGGAACCGTGTTTGCCTGTCTCTGCCACACTAAGGAAAGTGTGTTCCATGGGTCGTATCAGTTGAGGTGTCTCTGTCTTTCACCTTATTCTCCAAACGGTCCCCGACCCACACCACCCCCTACCCAAATCTCAAAGGTAAGTCCTTGTACTTTGAGATCTGTACTTACCACCACTACCGACATTTTGTTACACTTACCTGAATTACAGTGAAAAATTTTACCAATTTTACCGTTTAAAATACTTTACATATAAAATGGTGTTAAAAACTTTTCCCCCTTTTTTTGTCGTTGTTTTTTTCCTTGACTTCCTAAGACTCGTCGTTTCCTTAATTATTTTGCCACGACATCGGTACAAACGTCCTTCTTAATCCTTCCCCCTGTTGACCTCCACCCTCTCCGCCGGTGACGTCCGCAGGTCTGCACTCCACTCTTCCTACCTCTACTACCCCCCTGCTACTTTCCTGGGCAGACTCCGCCAAAATTCCCTTTTTTGACCGTCCGGAAACGCTGTTTACACTATCTCTCCACTACTACCTTAAGTTTCCGTTGAACTCCCGAGGAGAAACCCCTTTGGACCTTCCAATCACTAAAATACCGTTATATCTCTTGGGGTCCCTTCCTCAGAAAGGAAAAAAAAGAATTTTTTTCACTTCTACTCCACTGCTGTCCCTTAGAATCTACATTATGGAAAAAAACAAAAAACAAAACTTTATGTCCTAATATTCCGTCCTTCAGTGGGTACTGCAGTTCGTTGTCTTAGAATTACCGTCTACCCGATTAATTTTCCTCCATGTTTTTTCCTGCTTCCCGATTCTTGTCCCGAAACACCCTACCCTGATAGGTGTAAATCCCGGGTACTCCTCCTTTTCTTCTATCTTTTTCACCCCAACCATTTCATCTTCTTCTCGGTCCTTTCTGGTAATCCATTGCCTCTTACCTTTTTTTTTTTTTTCTTTCTTACAGTTTATCCAAAGTACATTGTCTTACAACCCTACCTATAAAAGATGTAATTTTGGTGGAATAACTAATGCTTTTAGGGACTCGTTCGTTCATATAACTACCGAGTAAATTTTATCGCAGAGGTATATTTATTTAAGGATCCAGAAAACAACGATAAGTCTGGGTAGGGGACCAAAAGATTTTTTCATCCTTGTGTAATATTTATGATTGACTTCTTTTAGAAAAGAATGCAACGTTTGAATTTTTCTTTTTGTTTACTGTAATCGTGACCTTTTCCGTAAATTTTCTTAGACCAAGTGACAGTCCCAAAACACACGTCCTAGTCTCGAAACGTAAGACGGTCCTCTCGGTAGGCTAGAGGGTACAGTAATACCTCTTCTCGTGTCCCCGGGATTCAGTACTGTGAGGGGCTTAAGACGAGTCGTGAAGTGTAAAAACAACAACAAACCAGCGAGTTGGTTCAGACTGAGAAGACGTTGGGGTACCTCACATCGGACGGTCCGAGGAGACAGGCACCCTAAAAGGTCCGTTCTTTTGTCCTCACCCATCGGTAAGGGAAGAGGTCCCTAGAAGGACTAGGTCCCTAGTTTGGACGTAGAGGCCGTCATCTTCCACCTAAGAAATGATGACTTGGTGGTTCCTTCTGGTCAAATATCAGACTCGATGACGATTTAATCAAAATTTTTGTTGTTGTTGTTGTTTTTTTTTTTTGGTGTTAGAAGACCGTCAAAACTTTACTGTGATAGAACCTTTACATCTCCATCGGTTGTGAGTCCAGTAAAAAATCGGTTTATGGGGATTGATTGATTGGATTATCGATCGTAAGTCTTATTTGTTGTTATGGGGTCTTAAGTTGTTCTTTAAATTTTTCAACCTTTCTATTCGATCTTGTAATAACTATGTTGAGTATCAATAGTTGAATTTGAAGTCAACTCCGTATAAGAAAAACAGGTTTGGAGGACCTTTACTTAAAAACGTGTTTTCGTGTTTATGTTTATAATTAAAAGTCTGGTAGGAGAAAACCTGTAAAAAGTAGTAATTCCCGGTAAACTGTCCGTCTATAGGTATCATGACGGTTCGAATTCACCTAGTCAAAACCAAAACACCGATTGTTCAAAAAGGGGTTTTCATCCCCTTATTTCGACTTCACGCCAGTAGAGACTTTAAACTAAGTAGAGACTCTTCTCCGGACATCCTTATAATGTAGAGAACTCAAATAAAGGTCTATGGGTCTTCTCTCCGTATAAAATTCTTTTCATTGAGGATGTGACCAATTTACGAAAAGCGATTACTTGTGACTGGGAGTATCGGTGTGATGTGAGTACAGAAGGTCTTCCATGTCGAAGTTAAGCATTTGTATGAAAAATTCCCGTTTTTTTTTTTTTTTTTTNNTTTTTTTTTTTTTTTTTTTCCTTGAAGGTTCGATGGGTTGTATCGTTTATGGATAGAGTCAGAATTTTCAAAGTGCGACAAAACTTTAAGAGGGGTATGAACTTCTTGAGGTCCGGTTGTAGAACAACTGACTATAATTTCTTTCTAATCGGAGTGAAAGGAGTCGTTGTTAGTGGAAGATCTTCTAAACGGAGTCTCCTTTTGTTTGTGATAGACTATTCCCTTTCCACCTAAGGTAACGGTTGGAGACCTGAGAGTCTGGACCTCGTGAGATGAGACTGACAGACATGTACCGTAAGTGGTTCCCCCGTGACGTACCATCGCTCTCGTGGGGACGGGGTTGTGACAATGTCAGTTTCTTTCGTCTTTTGCAGTAAAGTCTGCCCTGTGTACCTCGGGAATGAGGGGCGAAGGGTTGGGGGTGGCTTTTCCCGGTTTGTATCTGCAATCGTGGAGAGTTTCTGAAGTTCCCTCTCGTCTCCTCTCACACAGCCGGACCGATTCCTGGGAGTGCAGTCACGTTGAAGAAAGAAGGGTCTAAATAATTGTCTACGTTTGGGCCATGAATATTTGTTTCCTCAGTAAAGTCAAAGACGAACCTTTCTACCCTCGGTTATGCAAGGAAGACCCTTAAGTCCCATTCTCGAAATGTTTTTGTCACAGGTCTACACGAATTTTTAAGTCAGACGAAGAAGGAAACCCCACGTCACCTCTCTCTTTGTTTTCCCACCCTCTCAGCAGAATACTTTTTAACTTTTCCAATAATCAAACCCCAAACAAAAAAAAAAACCGAACGCGTGATTGGACAGGAGACGACTGTTTGGTGTGTCCTCGTGGACTCCGTTCTGGTAACCCCGAAGGGAGGGAACTTCCTACGTCTCTCCATAAAGACCGACTGGTGTCACCCTCGGACCCCTGGAAGAGATTGAAGGTCTTACAGGGTTCACTGTCTGCCAAAGTGGTCCACCACTACTTTACCTTCTTCTCTGAGATGATTTTTGACTTCTAAGAGTTTTACTTTTGGTTCGTAAAAACATAGTTTTGGTGGTGGGAACCCTGTTTGGTAAATTTTTTGTTTTTTTCAGAATATTGACTTTACAAAGTAGTTGCAGTGTAAGGTCAAGGTTGGACCTGTAAACGACTCTAAACTTCGAAGGAGTTGGGTTACTAAAGTAAGGGTCTCAAGAAAGATTGGTGTCTCTCTAAATTTATCTATCAGATAATATATTTCACAAAGAACCAAAAGTCTCCCGAAAACCCAGGACTCTCACTTACTCACAAAGTTCATGTCGTATTTATTCCCTCTGTCTCTCGATCCGTATATAATACTTATTTTTCTATTAGGATTATTATCAAATGTAATAGTGTTCGGTTTCAAATACACTCGTCGATTCGAGGGAAAGTTTCGTCTCCCGTCGACGACCATGCCGCCTCCTTTTACCATACAGTTTTTACACTGGATGGAAGTTCAAACAAATTGAGGCGACAGTCGGTGGCGAAGGAAGGCGGTGGAATGTTACGGTACCCCCACCACCACCCTAGGAAAGACTTTACACAACAAACGTTTCCGTGCCTTGACAGACTCGATCTGCCTGAAGTAGAGGCGACGAGGACCTGCTAGGACTGTCCCGGTTCACTGGGGTCGGTTCACTGGGGTCGTCTCTCCACCGGGACCCCATGAGAGGGTGACGGAGGGTCCTCAGTCCCCCTGTCCAGGTCCTTCTTGTCAGAATCAGGGGCGTGCGACGGTCGTCGTGATACGTTCATCCGTCCCACCACGAAGGTACGTCCACTCGGTTGAGTGATTGTAGGAGGACCGTAGTGTGTGAGGGGTTTTACGCTCTTTTTTTGTGGGGTTTGGGGAAATTGGGTATCGGGATTACACGTATCTGACTCATAGACATGAGTCATTCATTAGGTCGGGATAAGTGTCCCGTGGGTCCTAAACGTCTCGCGTGGTTGCCAGATACCGTGGGGTGAGGTCATGAGAACGGACCTTTTAGGGTACCTACCTCCTCGGACCGCCCGACGTCAGGTACCCCAGTGGTTCTCAGCCTGTGCTGACTCGTTGAAGTGAAAGTGAAAAGTGAAAGTGCGTAACCTCTTCCTTTACCATCACAAGAACGGACCTCTTAGGGTCCCCCTCGGACTACCCGACGGCAGAGACCCCGACGTGTCTCAACCTGTGCTGACTTCGCTGAATCGTCGTCATCGTTTCCCAGATTGTCGCTGAGTCTGTCCCCGGTCCTTCACTGTGAGTCCACCTTCTCGGACGGACTCACTTCTGACCCACTCCCTCACGAAGAGTTTGGTGAATAAACCTCGATTTTATACAGACATGAATGTCTCCCGTCCTCCGTGTAGTCTTGTCCTCTTCGTCAGGGATAATAAATAGAGGAAGAGTTAAAGGTATCCATACTTCGGATAAAGATCTACAAAATTGGGTCCGGTCTCGAAAGACGTTCCCAACTTCGAAGTTGGTCGGGTCTCGTCTTGTTTCTCTTGTTCAAGGGTCATTCCTCGTCTAGGGTTCCTCTGACGGGGGAAGGAGGGTACGGAGGGGAGTAGGAGTCAGAGTGGTGGTTTCGCGTCGTTGAGTGAGTCACTCCTTGGTCGACCACCGTGACCCCTCTGGGAGTTCTCACGGACACTTGGGGTTTGTGACCGGTAGGACAGGTCACGGAAAGACCGTCTCATGGTGGTCAATGTCCGATGTCTTCCCTTGGTAGTTTAGTGCCCCACGACCATTTCCAAGTCCCTTTCACAAGTGTTGGTTCGGCATAAAGAACCCCACTCCCATAAGTCTCCATGTTCGTAGTACATAGTCCGTGTAGAGTCAGGAAAGACGTCCCCTAATTTTGTGACGAGATAGTGACGACGTCCCCCAAATTTTGGTGGGTCGTGGAAGGGTCCCGTAGGACAGTAGTAAGGATTCGAGTCTCGAAGGCCTCCCGTACTGGGACCCTCTATTCCGAGAAGCAGTTCTTTCGAAAGAGTGACAGGAGTTCGTCATCCGGTAAGACCGGAGACGTATCCACTGGAGAAGGGGTCAGAGAGGAGTAGAAAAGGAGGAAGGTGGACGCAGTATCTGGGGACACCTCTACTGGTCGAAGGATCGTCGGATAGTGCGTAGGAACAGAGGAACGGACGGCGAATCGTGACAGTTCGTCTCAAAGGAACACAACAAGAATACTTAACCATTAAAGTCGGATTACGTTTTTCCCCCCCCCAACGAATTACCTGTAATTTACGATGAAGAAGGTGAGAAGGTCTTTATAAAAATAGTATAGGTACCCTGGGAGTGGTTCCTGGGTGATTTCGTTGTGGTGAAGTTGGACCCGTCCACCGTTGGTGAGTCCTACTGTGGTGGACCTACCTTTGGTTCAGATGTCGTTAGGGAACCACTCCCGTACGTACAGTGATAAAAGTGTAGAAGTCGAAAGGATTACTCTGTCGATCCATATTTTGTTCTATGTTTCTACATTACGTGTCGTGCCCCTTCTCTTGATAATAAAATATTATTGAAATCCACCTGATTGTAGACATTTTTATGAGTTAGTGATGCAACATCTGGACTTTGATTATATTATAACATTTAGTTGATATGAAGTTTTTCTTCTGTTAAGTTACGTTTACCCCCATTCTCCCTTTGTCTTTTAATTAGAGAGTCGAGACGTTAATGGGTGTACGTCTGAAAGACGGTTTGTTTGATAAAGAATAGAGACCAGTCAAAAATAGACGTCGACGGGAGAGGGTGGGGGCGGTGATAATACGTGTCTGGGTTTAGGAGAGAAGGGGACTGTCAGCTACTGTCTCGTCAGGTCCGGAGGCCCTGACAGTTGTGGGACTACCTTAAGTCCCGAGTGCCCCTCAGACTTCGTCACGGGAACAAATACCTGAGTCACTAACTAACCTGGGATTTTCGAGGACCAGGTCTTCTGGTTCATCCAACTTTCGTTAGTAATTGTCATCACATTACAAATTTTTTTTGTTCTCTACGCTCCCCCAGAAACCGGTACGCCTGTTCATATGTCCTTTGTACTTCCTACCTCCGTCCACCTGTATGACTCGTGAAGGTCCATTTGTGGTTGTCTGTGTTTAGTTGTTACTGTCTCCACAACTACCCCACCTGTGTGAAACATCTTTATTTCGTTGGACATACGTTTTTTTTAAAAATCGGGGTGGTGTGTCGAACACCCTAGAATCAAGGGACTGGTCCCTAGTTTGGGTACATAAACCGTTACTTTCGTGTTTCAGAATTGGTGACCTGACGACCCCTTAAGGGACACATACTTAAAATTTTTTTTTAGTTTTGGGGACACCTCCTGTTTACGATGAAAATAATATCTTTCTCGACGTTTTTACCGGTGTCCGACCCACAAAGAAAGAGTTTTCTCTAGTTTTTGTCTGTGGGTCCACGTTCTCCGTTCTTAGGTCTACCTTTGTCTACCCTGGTTGAGTTATTCCTTTACCTTACCCTTCCTATCTTTTTAATGTGGGAGACTCAATTTTCAAGTTCAATAGAGTTATTTTCGTTAGGGATTTAAGAAATCTTATTAAGATCAGACTGGCGGGGTAACACATTCATTTCTTTGACACTCAGTCTCCCAGTGGGTGGAACAGCTGTCAGTATCAGTCAACCGGACTCTACGAGAGTAGAGCGTCTAGTGTGTCTATACTCTGGCAGATTGTCTCACTGAAGATCGGGTTCTAGTCCTACGTGTTTTCGAGGTCATTTTGTTCTAAGTAAATATAAGCTAAGTGTCCTTTACACACTAGTTAGGTTTTAGTCGGAACCTTTTAGATGCAGACTTCTTTCCAAACGGTCGGTTTAATGACCATGTCTATCTTGAGGGTACTTTTATGAATCTAAGACGACAAAAGCATTATTCGATAATGCGGGTTTTCTAAGTGAGTTAGTTATAAGAATAAAATTTTGGGAGTACATGAGTGTAGTTGTAAAAGGGATTATGAAAATGACTCGTTATAAAGTAGGTGTGTTTCGTGATTTTGAATGAGGTTTCCATTTATTCTTCCACCTTTCTGAGTCAGGGTGAGATCATTTGAGTCCTACTTTGTTTATGTCACGGTAAGTTTATTGTTTTATATTTAATTTTAGTATTTACAGTTACAAAAAATCCTACACCTTTTTGCTCGTGTGAATAAGTGATTTTCGGTAGACGGTGGTTAGTAATGTTTACATAGATGATGCACCGATCCGTGTCTCGATTTACAAAAATTTTGTCATAGAATAAATTCGGAGTTTTGTTAGGACCCTGTATTTGATAATAATTGAGTAAAATGTCTACTTATTTTAACGGGTTCCAGTGTTATTTACCATCGTTTTCCGTCTCGACCCTAAACACCTGGTTTAGACAGGAGAAGAGTTTTGTGTTCAGACGTGACATTTGACCGAGTCAGTAATGTTTTCCGTTCGACCATTTACACATCATTCTCGATATTTTGGAGACGGGGTCATTAAGGTGAAACTCTTTGTGATACACGGTTCCTTTGTTTGGTTTTACCGTTCCCCACCCTCCCGTCCTTTCGTTAGACGTACTTCTATACGTATCGTCGAAATATTGTCGTTATTGGACCTTTGTCGGGCTCACGAAGTACACACCCCCCTGTCCTCGTTATTTTCCCCGTCCCCGTATGTTGTTCCTCTCTATACCGGTGTTTCTCACTGTTCAGACACTTGAGGCAATGTGGTTTTGTACCTTTATAGCAGTCTTTTGTTTGTATTCATTTTTTCATTTTAATCGGTAATTTTTTACGTCACTAATGTTGAGACGTAGTTCTGCACAAATACATAAGTTCTCACCTTCTTCTTAGTAAATTACGAGTAATACGGAAAAAAAAAACGTAATTTGACTTCAATGGTTAATTATTTTCGTTGTGTTCCGTGGAGACGAGTTTCTGCAATACTAGGTCTTCCAGGAAGAGAAGGACTAGGTTTCTACACTGTAAAAGTATATTTTTATTTCTTTATCGAGAAGATTAAAATTTCGGGAAAGAATTTTTTTTTTTTTTTTTTTCTGGTGGGGGAATCCGAGAGTTCATTCGGGAGAAAATTACATTGTCATTGTTTTGGAGGAATAAATATTTTTGGACACCGAGTACTTTAAAAAACAATCGGTAAATCGGTTAAATTCTTGTTTATACAACTGTTTAACCTTGTAATAAAGACAGTGGTAAACCAAACGTAATTATTTTCCAGTGTGAGAGTCTTAGAGTGAGAATATTACGTAAACCTTTTCATTGCGATAAATTCTGTCGTATTTATGTACGCCCACCCCTCTGTCCAAATTCTCACAGACTTGTGTATGACTCTACCTTCGGTACACCACCCACGGATTCCACCCTCCAAACACGGGTCCACGGAGAAGTCTCCTAGAGCAAGGGGTTTCTCCTCGTCCTATACGGGGACGTCCAAGAAGTGGTGTGGGACAGGTCCAACTGTGCCCCTGGGTCGTTTGGAGGTCACTTCGATCTTCGTGGGGGTTGGGATAGGCGTGTAGTAAGGGGACTTGAGAGGTTACCGAAGGACATGTTTTGTCTCCGAGTTAATTCCTTGTACGATTGATAACAGAAAAATTCTACTTACTCCAACCCTTCAACCCCGTCCTTTACCGGGTGTCAACCGGGTCTGAAGACGTGTATACCCTTCTTTTCGACTAAGGAGGTCAACCGCTCTGACAAGGGACGGACCCGGGTGGAGTGTAGTGACAAGAAAGGTTTCAAGGAAAAAGGAGACGGGAATGGTTACGTCTGCCGACCGGATACACGGACAAGACGGGAGATGGACCCTACTGAATGACAACAAGGAGTTCGTACTTCCTCGTGTCCCGGGACACAGGTCGACCGTGTTTCGGTTTCAGGGGGTAATACCGTTACAGACGGAGGTTCCGTTCTCCAGGTTGTCCGTCGGGGATCGATACACGTCCATAACTCATGTTAAGTTTTAAGTCAGGGTGTTGACACGACCGGTGTAAAGTCGGTGGTACCACTTGTCGACGACTTTACCTGTCACGTCTCTTCTTGTGCATGTAACAATGTGTTTCAAGATGAACTATCCTAGACGGACGGACGGAGACGTTAAGGTCCACCGTAAGAAGGTGTCGATCTTTTGAGCAGTGGACTGTGGAGCCACTATCGAGTCAAAGTGACCTCGTCGTAAAAAAGAATGTACATTTATACCTACAAAAACCACATGTCAAGGTCCTCAAATGTGTGTATATTTACATACGTACTCACTTACGATTCAACGAAGTCAACACAGGATGAGAAATACTGGGATACGGTCAGAGGAGACAGGTACCCTAAGAGGTCCGTTCTTATGACCTCACCCAACGGAACGGGAGGAGGTCCCCTAGAAGGACTGGATCCTTAGTTTGAAGGTAGAAAAAAAGAGAACGGGACCGTCCGTCCAAGAAATGGCGATCACGACGGCCCCTTCTACAAAGTACTCAAATGTGCACATATTTATATATTAATCCACATATTTACGTATGTAGTCACATAGGTGGTGGTGTCAGTCGTGTGTCTTGTTAAGGTAGTAGAGGGTTTTTAGGGGAACAAGACGGGGAAACATCAGTTTGGGAGATAGGTGGGGGTGGGGTTGGGGGGTTTTTAGGACCGTTAGTGACTAGACCGTCGAATTTTTTTTTTGGAGTCTAAGGGCCGGAAGGGGCCCTTTAGGGTGAATTCGTCTAGACCCCACTCAGGGCCTTAGAGGGTGGGGGTGGATGGGGGTTCTTACAAGGAGGCAGGCCACGAAGACCCCAAGTCGGTCCAAACCCTTGGAGGTCCCGTTTACGGATTAGTACCAAATTAAGAGACGTCTCGTGGGCGACCATAGATCAGAACGAGAGGAGGGTGGGGGTACTCGACAAGACGTCGTGTACCGACTACAGGTAGAGTCCGACCCATGACCCTTCCGTCCCGTTCAACCGGACGACCCCCGTCCTCCGTCCTATTCTTGAGATACCGAGACCAAAGACCGTCTCTCTCCGGAGAGACTCAGTGCACCGGAGGGTAGGATTAGGGAAGGACCGAGAAACACGGAACCTTAGGAGTAGACCTTTTTTGGCTTGGTGTAGTCTTTATTAGGCAGATGGAGGTTCCGAGTCCCCTTCGTTACTAAATGTGTTGTGCAAGTTTCCGCGACCCGTCGTCCCTGGTTTCCATGGAGAGTGGGACCTATGTAGTAGTGGTGAGTCTCGACGGAGACTTACCTTGAGAGGAAAAATGGGACAAATGAACTACCACCACCCCCCTAGTTCTGAGTTCAATGTTATTTTAACGTCGGAAACTTTTCTTTCCTTTTTTCATTAGTGTTCCGAAAAAAAAAAGGAGGATTTAAACACTAGGACTCCCGTCTCATGATCTAAGGTAAAAATTTCTCCTTAAGCCTTCTCAGTCGTAGTAGAGTCTTTTGGAGGAGACGAGCATTTCATTTGTTAATGTTCCTCCCAGTTGTGAACTCAGCTCGGAAAGAGGGACCGAAAGAGGACGGGACGACTCCTAAGGACCTTTTGTGAGACTTTTCAAATGCTACTAGTTTCCTCTTCTTACCGGTTGGGTTCTTTACGATAGTAAATTCTAGTGTACAAATAAATCGGGGTGGTTCGGATTCTCTCTTCTGACTTTCCCTCTCTTACGGACGAATTAGTTGATTTTTACGTAAGTAATGATACGATAAGTGGCGCCGAAAGGACTTTAGTCTGTGAAAACGGGGATCTGGTATTCTAACTTCGCTAAACTTTACTTTTATAAAGGACAGGTGACGAACGGTCAAAGATCGGGGTCTCACTATATTGTCTACTGTAGGTCATGTTATTTACGAAAATAATTGGTATTTAAACTCTGACGAAATCCCTAAACTTCACAACCCAAAGTACGACTTTTTTACATTACAATAGGTGTCTGGTAGTCGCTCATTGTTTTTGTCTCCGTGTCCAATACGATGAAACTAGTTTAATACCGTTTTTTTCTTTTTTTTTGTGGGTGGCAGAAAACGTAAAATTTATCATCAACGTAAGTCCCGTATAGAAGTACCTCGTGGTGTTATCAAATTAGTATACAGAATCTCTGACATTACCTTTAAGTAGGACTCACGTCTAAATATCTTGGTCGTCGAAGATAATTTGTCTTTCCTTCAATTTTTCACAATATTCCGATTCACTCGACGCTTTAAGTTTATGATTTTGCCCTGAGGTTTTAGTCTCAAAGAGTTGGAGCCGAGATGACTGTAAAACCCGGTAATAACCCCTTCCGACTGAACGCGTAAAACCCTACAAATCACCGTAGGAACCGGGAATGGGTGATTTACGGTCATCGTTTTGGGGAGGGTCATGTTGGTTTTCACAACGGTCTCTATGGGGTTAGTGGGAGTTAACTTTTGACAACGAGATTTCGGACAAATCGTTTACGACGTACTAAAGAGAAAAAGATTTCTTTTGTAGTCTCAGGTTTCTCGGAGGGTCGGAGTCGAGGGGCGGGGTCCCGACGGGAGATGTGTCTCTACCAATCACTAAAGAGTTGACCTTTCGTGAGACACGAAGGAGGGGGTGGTTTTGGTTTCCCTCGTCTAGGTACCTTTGATCGTAAGAGAGAGGGACTCGTCTCGTGTGGTCTGAGTCGTTCCGCCGGCCGGCGGGAAACGGGTCCACGTGGGAGCGGCGGAACCACGGGACGCATATGAGATCGTGTCGTAGGGTTCGGTAGGAAGAGGCGGGAAACCGACAGTCCGGTGTCTCCGCTGACACCTAAGACACGCTCTTTTATTTTACTTTTCGCGCTGACTTAGAGACGTCAGGTAAGAGACCTGCGACTTACAGGGTGATAACGTAGAGCCGTACTGTAAAGTGCCGGTCGTCCCCTCCTCCGGACCAGGACTTTCGACTTGTTTACGGCCCGTGTGTCCGGACGGACGTGAGAGCGGTCGAGGGACATGAATACTTATTTTCTACCTCCAAAACAGAGACAGCAGAGGGACCATGGGACCCTCTTATTGTTGAACAACGAAAAACTGTAAAATTGAATGAAACTCTTTATTAGTTATAATTAAAAGACACAGAAACCGGGACTTTAGATCCCATCCCTATTTTTTATTTCCGTACGGTACTCCATCTTCTATCATTAAGTGCAATTTGTTTATTTGAGAGAATTCCCAGAGATTATTTTATTAAGTCCGTTATACATGAGTGTCTTCCTCTTCCGACCTTTGACTAAAATTCCTGTACAAAACTCACCTCACCGGAAAAGACCTTCATTTCAAGTTACAAAAGAGTCGTGTTTCTTTTCTTCACCGACTCAAACCACACTCCCTCGTGAGCCGGTACTTGAGTGGGTCCGGTTTCGCCTTCGACATTATCCTTGAGTAAGGACCAGTCAGCGACTCACACTGTAGATTTTGAGAAACTTTGTTTGGGGTCACTCGCCGTTTTCGGAATTCGTGAGAACCCTGCGCTGTGAGAGTTAAAACTCTCGTGTCGACTAAAGTCTAGCAGAAGTTCCTTTTTTCAATTTAATGTTCTATCACGTTTTCTGTGGAACGGTAAAGAAACCTGAGGGTTATTTCATTTTCTCTTCAGAAAGACATGTCGTGACTTAATTTGTTTGTTTTTTTTTCTTACTCATTATGTTCTGGTTTGACCCAATTTAGTAATCTTTCCAGAGATGCACGTTATTAAAGTTCATCTTTTTTGTGTAAAACGAGAAACGATCTTGACGTGGACACAAACTATGGATGACTATGGATTTTAGGTTGTTGCAGTGTGAACTTGGAAATCTCTCTAGAACACTTTAAAATTGAACAAGGATCAGTACTCCTTTGTTAGTCTTTAAGTTTAACACAATGACAGATACGGTGTTCGCTGGGGCTGAGAAGTCTTACATATACGATGTTCTCTAGTTTTATCTCCACCTCCTCGAGGTAGTCTAAGTTCCTCTGCTTTCTCTGTCCCATACAGATGTTCGGCACCTACCGAGAACAGACTTAGGACCTTACACTGAGTCTTTCTTTGGTACTTGGTGTGACCCCCTGTTGACTCCGTGTGCCCCCGTCTCGTGACCACTGAGAGTCGATTCCCCTTTACCCACAAGTGGGGTGACAAGAGAGTTGAAAAGATGTCCAAACTTTAAGAGTCTTAGGTTTTATGTCCCCTCTCTCACGTCGTTTCCCTTCGGGGTCCGTGCTCACTGACGACCAGACGTACCGGTGACCCGCCGTTGTTAAAGCGGAAGGTCAAATCAAAGTCTTTTACACACGAGGGTTTATATTTCAGAATTATGTCTTAGCCAAGTCTTAACTGTATTTAACAAATTTTTGTATCATTACACTGAATAATAAGTGAATTGACCCACCCCCCCCATATATGTGTGTCGTCTGTAAATTCTATTAAAGCCAAAGACGGAAATATTTTCCGTGTCCAGGGAAATTTTACGGAAATACGAAAAGGGATTTTGAACAGACGTTAAATAGTAAGAGAAGGAGGAGAATAGTCTTAAGGTCAAAAGTCTTGTCGAGAAATTTTGAGGGGACGGAAGGTGGGTTCGAGAGAGGGTAATAGATGGGGTAGAAAAAAATTACTCTATTTCCGTTACTAATATGATTAGAGGTTGAACTTTTGATACGTGAATTTCCCGCCCCCACCCCCCTCACACTGGGAAATTCGTTTTCCTTATTTCGAGTCATCCTTTACACGAGTTGACTTTTCTACAGTCCTATCGTAAAGACACAGAACTCCAACTTTTGTGTCCCTCCTCTTGTTTCCTCGTCCGATGTATAGGTCTCGTAGGGACTCTCTGGCCCCACCGCACGTGGAACCCGTGTAGCCTGTGACCCTTGGGTAGCGGGGGCGAGGGGATGTCGCCAGAAGTCCGTCGTGTTGGTCTACAATGTAAAAGGGACGAATTAAAGCCATTTTGAGGTACTGGAGAAAAAGTTTAATTTTTTCCGTTACGATAAAAAAAATTTGGTGTCCTCGATAGAAATCCCTTCGGAAGATTCCTAAAGTAATTAAGTATCGGTCGGTTGGTCCTGAAAAGGGTGTCAGAGGGTGTTTTTTCGGGCCCTTCAGTGACTAACGAACCGACCTAGACTTATACTCGTCTCCATTCTAGTCTTTATAGGTCAAGGAGGGTGCCCCTCCGTTCCGTACCTTTAGTTTCGACCCGTCTTTGAGTAATGGTGTCGACCGGCCGTTTGGGTGTCGGGACCTTTCTTCCGTTTCTTGTAGAAACTAAGACCTACCTGGCCACCCACTGAAGTCTTTTACTTTCCGTAAGTGTTGGGTCCCCCTGGTTTCCTTTTACTCCGAACTAAGAGACAATTTTGGTGGTTCAAAAGTGTATGGTGGATTCCCGACGACGGTCCCTCACTCCCAGTAGAGCAAGTGTAACAAAGCACTTCAGGTTTTGGTCCTACAAATCAATCGGGAATCGTCAGGAAAAAACAAACAAATGAAAAAAAAGGTAAGTGTCACGTCACATTGGACCTGTCAGGTTTGTAGGGGAGAAGTTCTTAGGTTGGGAAAGGATTCATACTGACGGTAGGTCCTGGTCGGGGCCAGGGGCGGAGAGAACAAGGGACCCTTGGACAGGAGGTCGGGTCGCCAACCGGTCATAACCCCTGTGCCACGGTTGTTAGGCGTCACACCTACTTCAGTCCACATAAAAATACGCTGCGAGTCGTGGATTACGGTGTACTACGTGGTTACAATTCTTTTGTATTTATTTCGGTTAATATGAGGTCAGTTTTAAATTTTCTATTTTCTTTTAGTCTTGAAGTCTCCTGTAACAGTACTAATTATGTTAACGAGCGGAATGTACTGTGGACGAGTCTCTCCGGTGGGTTCTAACGGACGAGAGTAGCGGGGACCAAAGGACGTCTCGTGAACCAGTTTGTCTCCCTCTTAGGTGACACACGGTGACGACTAGAGGACGATGTTGTCCTTCGTTTTGTCTAGTTCCGGGACGGGAGTCCCTCGTTCCCTTTGTGTGTCCGTCTGGTCTTTTATGACGCACAAAGTACCATTTTTTTTTTTTTTTAAGATACCTCTTTTGAGCTCACTTCTTTTTTACCACTCGTTGTCTCTCATCACCAACGATAAAATTTATGTCACCAGCCCAAGACCATCAAACAATAGGACAAACAGAAGGAATAATGTTAGATTCGAGGTCTTTGGTCCGGAGCGTGTATCTTTCGTGGTTTATGTGTTACTTACTTCCTTACTTCCAGCGACTGCCAGTGGGGATGGTTCGGCAAGCCGACGACCTCTTTGGAAGGTTCGCAGTGGTAAGGACTGTCCACGTATACACCCGTTTTAAGTTGTGTGGGGAAATAGATGAGGGTCGGAGGCAGAAGTCGGAAGAACAGGGGTGGCGGAGGTTCCTCGGCGGGAGGAGGTCGAAATGAGTGTAAAAAGAAAGACGGGTTTGACAGGGAGTGGAGGGCCGGGGTGGACGGTCTCCGGGACGAGTTTTCAGGGGACCCGCTTCAGGTAGAAGTGATCGGCAGATTAGGGAACGAGTTTCGGAGGAGACTTGGTGGGTTTAATTGACAGAAGAAGTATTTGTCTAGTTCTAAGGGGAAGAACTGACGTAGTGACGTCTTCCGTCCTACGTGGGAGTGATTTAGACCTCGGTACTACCCTCCGGCCGCCACCCCCCACCCCCCAGACCAAAGTGAATTCCATCCGAAGGACCGTTTCCAATTTCAGTGTGCCCCCCTGCGACCCCCCGGAAACACCTCTTCGGAGGGTCCCTTTCCGCTCAGAGGAGGTTTCGTCCTCTTTGACTCCGTTTTGTTCATCGGTCTCAAGGACCCCTAGTTGGCTCTGCACTCGATGTTTCGGTCTTAGACGTTCCATCCGCGGTTCGTCGTTGAGTTTGTGTTCGAGGAGTAGTGGGACGAACGGTGTCCGTTCCGTTCCGTAAACGGTTCCGTTTACGTGTCCGCCCTACAAGACCCTACGTCTCGTCCCTGGGACCAAGTATGATGAGACCCCCTCACACGGTCCGTCTCGTTCCTCCCCCTCGAGGGACGTAGAGCGACAGAGACTCGGGAGTCCGGAGCGTCGGTGCGGACCCATCCTTCGGTGACGTCGGTCCTCGGACCAGGGTGAGGAGCAACATGAAGGGGTCTTTTACATTGGTGTCATGATGTGGTACCGGACTGTGTCTCCTCGACGAGAACGGCGGAGTGAGGTTTGCAGAGACACTTGACGTCTGTCCCTCGTCAATGTCGTTTAGGATATTGGCACGTTCACGGACCCGAGGTGGGTCCCGTTTGCACGAGGGGGGTCTCCTACCTCCACTGTACGCCAGTGAGTCGACCCTAGTGCGAGTTCGACTGGCGACCGCGGACGTGAAGCAGACCTAACGTGACATAAAAGGAGTCTATTTTCCCTTTCTTTGCGAAAAGTCTTCTCTTTGGTCTTTAGTGGACCTGTCTTATTTTAGTATCTCTTGGTATACCGGGCAGAGTCCCTTTGCATGGAGAAAAAAGGTTCCTTTGGGAGGGAGATAGGGGTAGTTGGAGGGTGATCGTTCAGTTTGTCAGGTCGAGTCTTGTCTTCAGACCCCGGTATCGGTCGTAAAAAAATTTCCCAATGGTAAGTTACCCCCCTTTTTAGATGTTTTGACTGTTTTGTCTTGTGAACCTTTTTGAGGATCAAAAATTCCCTCATTTCCTGAAAGTTTAAACTTTTTTTCGATATAAATTTCGGACTAGGGAATACTAAATTTTCCTAAGTAAACTTTATAAGTAAATTACACATTTTCCATTTAAAGGTGGACTTGTAAAAGTAATTACGATAGTTAAAGGTTTAAGAGAAAAGTTTCAGTACTGATGTTAAAATATCCGTAGAGACTATTCAAGTTCGTTCGAAGGGATGTTACACCATTAAAATTACTTTTCGGAGTACTAATTACAGATAATTCTAGTCCAAATCTCACTTCTTTCCCTGTCTTCTTAATGTTACATAATTTGAAAGGTGTTATGGACGGTAGATGACGGGAAAGTTGAAAATTACGTGCCCGAAATACGTTTATTCTGTACCCCAAATGAATATATTTTGTTTACGAAGAGTTTTCACGTATCATCTCCATCAAAAGTAAATGGGATAATTTAGTCTGTTAAATATCCGGTTGAAGGCAAAATCTTCTCTTAATGTACACACAAGTGTAGTGTAGAAATAAAACAGTAGGTGGGCCAACTAAACAGCTCCTGTCGACCATGAATAATTCGGGGGGGAAATTTACCACATCGGAATTAATCGATGTAGGTGGAAAGGGGTTGTAAAGGTTTGTTCCTTGGTTTCTTTTCCTTTCGACAAAAATAGGACCTACGAAACTTGTTACCTCAACGTTTACAATTTTATTATCAGAAGTAATCTCTGAGTGATCAGTAAGGGAAAAACCCGGGGAAGTTTTCTTTGTCCCATGCCTACCTCAAATTTAAAGTCAGAAACAAATGACATCCATTAAAAAGTTAACAAGTTAAAAATCAAAGTACGGACCACAATAATTAATTTGGAAGAGTTCTATGACGAGCCCTTTCGTCCTCTCTGTCAGAGGGGTCTATATAAAAACCATAATCAATTCGATATTTGCAGAATGAACCCAAAGACTCGTGTACTCTTGTTTGTCTGTCCGAGATGTTCGTCTCTTATTCGGTTCATACCAAAAGATACTTGTCTGTAGTACGGGAAGGGTCTGTGACTTCGTAAGGGTTGAGTGTGTCACTCTTTAAGTCACCTAGTTTAGTGAAATTGGACGGAATACATCTACTTTGTGTGTGATTGAGTAGACCAATGTTGAATCCTCCTAAAGGAAGAATTTTTTTTTTTTTTCTTTTGTTTTTGCTTACGTAAGTACTGAAATTCACACTTACTATAGTTGCCCGATTTAAACTCGTTCTATTCCTCGTAGAGTTCCTTAGGGAGAATATAAACCAGAGAAGAACGGGGTCGAAATTAGACGTCATTCTGATAGACAAAGTTATCCTACACTAGTGAGGACCCGAACACAGAAAAGTTAGTCGGCCACCGGGACGGCCCAAATCTCACCGTCTCTCCTTCACCGGACACCAATTTGTCTCCTTTATGGTTCCGTAAAATTATCTCGTTTATCAGAGAAATGAAGGGTGTCCCTTCTCGAAGTTTCCGGGGTCCGGGACCTCCTCTGTTACACAACACCCCGGTAGTCAGTGGATTAGTACACAGTCCGGGTAAGTCTTGTAGGGTCGTCGTTTCTGTTTGTGACGGGTCCTCCTGTAACGGGGGGTGACGGGTCCGTTCAGTCCGACGGACCTCTACCCCGGACGGTGTGGTCGTGTCTGTCCAGGGGTCCCGGGCGACTCCAGTCCTTTTGAAGGTCTAAACCCCCCCTACACTTTATCTTTACCAGAACCGACGGTCAGATCCCACCGACCTGTTTCCAGACGAGGTTTCTGTCTGGACAGGGGGTCGGGTCGGACAATTCAAGATTCCCGTGGACTTGGGGACGAAGTAGGGTAAAAAAAAAAAATGTCTAGCTCCCACTCCCCGGGGCTCGAAGGTCTTCGGATTCTTGGGTAGGTAGTCCCCGTCTGTGTTCTCCGTCGTTCCGTACTTTCCTTGTCGATGGACAACTACCCTACCGGAGCCGCCGTCGTCTGTAGACGACCCGTACCATACACTTTTCGAACCCCTGACTACTCCCTTTCTCTCAAACTTTCGAATTTTTTTTTTTATGTAAAATTCGGTTTACTTCGTACTCTTTATGAGTTGAATTTTATTTCTGAATTTTTTCGTAATCGTCAAGAAAGGAAACATTCCTTCGACAGACTTTCCAAACTTGCCGACTCTTATACTAAACCTGGGATGAGCTGAGAAAGGACTCTGACAAAAGGTCTGTCCGGGTCGACAAGACCCCTCCTTAGGTCACCTCCGCAGCCAGGGGAAATGGGGGCCGGAGGAGAAGTCAAGGGTGGTGGTCTCCGTGGGGGCCTTGGTGACCGAGGGGTCCTGGGGAGTCGGTCGGAGTGGGGACGGTAAAAGGTCCCGAACCTGGTTCAGAGGTGAAAGGTAAGATTTCCAGGTTACTTCATTAGATTTCAGTTCGAGACTAAAATTTACAAATGTCACACCGAAGAGTGGAGGAGGAACGGTAGTGTCTTCAGGACAGAGGATCTCGTCACTAAGAGTGGCGATTCTCGTAGTCTCCTTAAACCATTTTATAGTCAAGGACCTGGGGTGGGTAGAGTACGGGTAAGACCAGAGTGACCGGAACTTAGACGTAAAATTACTCGAGGGTTCCGTTAGGACTATGACCTTCCCGAGACCTAAAGTGAAACTCTTTACAGATCTTCCTTTACCACGGAGTCGGTCATGAATCGACGACCCGAGTAAGTGGGTCGGCATGGGAGGTTTAGAGGGGGGTGACGCGGGGGGTGGGGTCAATTATTGATCGTGTTACGGAGTCCGTGACGTCCCCGAGACCCAGGTGACCAGCCTACCCCCTCCCTACTCTTCGCTCCCGACGAGTTCTTTCTACCTGGGGTCGGTCTCCTAAGGGTTAATTGTGTCGTTTCGTCCGACCTTCTTTCGTAGTGCGAAGAAAGAATATTTTTACAAAGAGACTTTTACACAGTTGGTTCCGACTCAGTATAAATTGAATCTCTGCGTTACACATTGTACCTGTTGTGTCCGTGTCCTGTCCGTCTAGTCTACGTCAGAACTCTCGGTGCTCGACGTTCACTTACTTTTGTGTAGGTTAAGTCTTAATTTGTTTGTACCGACCCGAGCGCCGGTTCCTCTCAAGAACCTAACCTGAAAATAGTTCTTGGATTTAAAATTAGTCGACGTTGAAGAAGAAAAGGTTCATGGTGGGATAAAGAAGGATGGAAAACTCTACTTCATAAACGGAATTTACCCTTTGAACGTGAAGTAACATTTCTGCTACGGTCGTAAGACCGAAGGACTTAAGGACTTCTTCGTCTGAAAACCCTCCCCTCCGTTACCTTTAACTCAAAGTCCCTATTATCTGGTCCCTTCCCCATGGGGTAAATCGATTCTTCCGTTCTTTACAAGGAAGGAGGAGGTGACGTCCTTTTCGGCGACTTATTTTTGGACACCCTTATCTAAAGATTAAGGAACAAGGTACACATCCGAAGAATTTTGTTACTCGTTCCGTTCCTGTCCCGCCCAATCGCCCTTGGAGACACGTTCACTGACTATATTAATGTATAGTGTTTGTGTTGGTGAGGTGAAGGTTCTTCGTTCGGCAATTCTGATAGTTCTCCGATAGTAGGTCTCCTACGACCGGGGAGGCCTTCAAAATGTGGAACAATGAAGAAACTCTTTTGACATAATGAGTTTCCCGTTGAAATGGACCGTTCACGGGATTTTCTGAGACAAAAATTTCGTCAGCTCCTTCACACGGGTGTTGAGTAAAGATTTTGTGACTCTACCATAGTCGGGGAATTGACGGGGTGATTATTGCCCTCCAACACTTTAGACTGGTGAATTTGGTCCGACCGAGGAGACTCTCGTTGGGGTTTCCCTCCCAATGTCGACGACTCCCAATCGACCGAGGTCAGTGGAACACTCAGGACCCTTTTGTGTGTAAGAACGTCCCCGTTCTCAAGGACTTGTGGGCGAGGGAGCTCTCGTCCCTCAGTTAGCGAGTCAAGGAGAGGTCGTGGGTCTAGGACGTGAAGGAAGTCCCGAGTGAAGAGACGGGACGACACGGAGATGGGAGGTCCAAGACACACTGGATCTGGGTGTCCTTCGGAAGTGAAGAAACGTAGTGTGTCGTAGTTGGGGGATGACAATCTACACTCGTACCGGGGTTTATCTGCCATTCGTTGGAGTCTTGACTCTGGTTCCAGATGCCCAACTTGTGGCTGACAGTCCATCCAGTGTGCCTGTGTTTAGTCTGGGTTCATCGACATGTAGTCATGAATGATCCGGTCGGGAGATTGTTTCGTTGAAGACCTTTTTAAATGGATCCCTCCATCCCCCTCTCCCCCGAAGGACGTCCTTCACTACGACCTCGACTCTCCCCTCCGACTCCACATTTCTCTTCCTTGTGTCCGCCCTTGTCGTACATGTTGTCGGACGACGCCCCTTCTGTGACGTCGGCGACGAGACTAGAAGTAGGGAGGGGGCGAGCGAAGAATTTTAGATAGTGAATTATGTCCTAAATCGTCCTTCTGACGTCCCAGATTAACCCAAGTCGGTTCTAAATGTCACGTGGTCCGGGACTCGGGTGGTTGTCCTCCAATTCACGGACCGATTCCTCTGATCAGACTCCTGTGTCTACCCTTGTGTATGACTGTTACGTCAGACCACTCTCGGTTTCCGCTCCTGGACGTTCTCTTCCGCTTCGTTCCCCTTGTCGTAAGTCGTTCCCGGAGGTACTCCTTCGTAGGGGACTCGACTCAGAACCCGGGTGCCCCGAGCGTCCCCTCCTTTTCCGTGGGGTCCTTCTTCCACGGGAGTCGTCGCAGTATCCGTGTCCTCAATTCCTCGTCCCACCCTCCCCGTCCACCTCCGACCCTTCCACTCATACACTCCGTCCACCCACTCGACCCGAGGCACGTAGTTTCTCGTTCAGGTTCTTTCTTCCATGGTCCATAATCCAACCCCTGCCGGGCCTTAGGCAGAGTCCCTCCACTGGGACTCTGAAGGTACGAGTAAATACTTCATCTACTTCTACTGGGGTTCCCTTCCTAACACCCTGGATCCAATTCTCGACAACTCTTCCAATGGAGGTCGTACTTACGCTTCGGTGACCTCGTTCCCGGTGGTAATTTTGATACACCCACGTCCAATTCCCCTCTTGTCTAAGACTCTCGTGTTTCGGAGGTCGAGCCGAGGAAATCCCTGGCCGATATGGGTGTCGTAATTTTGAAGTGGGTCAACCACGTACCTGTGTACTTCGGTGGACCCGTTGACGTCTCTTTGTCGTTTCATGTGACTAGGTGGATACGGTAGAATACTTGGTCTTGTTTTACGGACACTACGACAAACGAGTTCGTGGTTGTATAGTCAAATCTCGATTTTTTAAATTTCTGACCGTTCAGTTACACCCCTATCAGAATTCCTTTTGAAAAATTTGGATTTTTGTCCTTTTGAACCATAGATGACCCCTTTTTTCTTATCGCCATAAAATGATTTCACCCCGTTTCATCCTTTTATGCTACAAAATGAGTTTATTCCTCCAAAACAAGTGATACCCCAAGAACTCTTCCACCTAATATCGACAGATGTGACGTCGATAACCCAAACTTCTGTAAAGTCGAATGGGTCGACCAGGGATCAGAAGGAACGACACAAAGAAACTTCCGTTCCGTTTCACTCCACTTCCGTGGTCGGACGCGAGGATTTCTCCACAGTCAAGATCCGGCACTGACGAACTCCGGGTAAGTGTCATGGCGTGTTCTCCACCTACTTGTCACGAGACTCTCTAGATAGGGGATGGGAAGGGAGTCTCTTCGTCACGATCCCTTTGATCCTTTAGGGGTAAATGAGGGTAAAAGGTTCACTTCTTTAGCTCCGAATTTCGACGGGTCCTTTTCTCCGTTCCAGTACTAGCACCGACGGACTCACGTTTCGGCCACAGGAGAGGTGTTTCGACTTCCGCCACTCACGGGTGTGCGGTCCAACTCGGACCGAACCCACCCTCCCCTCGGCCCCAGTCTACCTATCAGAGGTTCAGGAGCTCGAGGGGTTCGGGTCCTCGTGACGAGCCCTCGACCCTGCCGTTCGACAGCTTCGTGTTGGGGGAGGCGTACAAGGTAGCGAGTCTACCGCAGGTTCTCCGGTACTAATCCCCGTCTGCCGAGGTTTGTGTCCTGCTTGTTGCCACGGGGAGACGAGAGTCTGTGGACTGACTCCACTCTTTGAGTGAGGGAAACCAGTACTTTTTATAGGCGTTGAGTTCGCCCCAGCCCCACACGCACCCATGCTCTCCCAGTAGACTCTCTGGTAGGCGATCCGTTTCCTGACTTCCGTTTTCGTTTGTCCTCAGAACCCGACCCCACTTTCACCCCATTCCACCGGACCGGGTCTTCCTTGTTTCGTCAGGGGTCTTGCCCCGCGTGAGGACGGGTCGTAAGTCCCAGGGGACGGACCGCCAGGGCCTGGAAACGTCTCGACTCTTGGCCTCCACGCCCCCTTCTGGGGAGGGGGCTGAGGGCGAGGTTTCGCGGGGAGTAAGCCTGTCACGCCTCCTAGGATAGGGCCCCTGCGCGACGGGACTCCAGGGCCCGGACCTTGTTTCCCACCCCACGGGAGGAGGGCGAGCGGCGGCCCGCGGGGAGAGCGGGCGGGCGGACCTCGGCCTGGGGTCGGGCACCGGCGCGGAGTAATCGTTGTGTTTCGGCCCCTAGCCCGCCGGAGAAAGTTGGGTCGGCCCCCGTCGGCCTGCGCGCGGGGCCCTCCCTCCGTCCTCCCGCCCTCGTCTGCCCTAGGGTCTGGACAGCGCGTGCGGTGCCAGCCTCTCGTCCGTTCAGCCGCACCCGAGGTGACGGCCGCTCGTGGACACGGGGGGCGCGAAACCCTTTGTCGCTCTTTGAGCGACAGGAGAGGAATGGGAGGTCGGTGTCCACAGCCGCGGGGCGCGAGACGACCTCGGCGGACGTCGGTGCCGGTCGACGCTCGGCAACTCCGTCCGCAACTGGCACTTCTTCTGGCTCGTCTCGACGTCGGTGCCCCGGTACCGGCACGCGAGCGGGTCGGCCCGGGATCAGACGAGGGCCCGACGAACGGCGACCGGTCGGGCCTCACCCGCCACCGCGGCCGTCGGCGCCGACTCGCCAGTCGTGGTGACCCGTACGCGGCGCCTAGGATCGTGGCGGGGAAGGGGGGCCACGGGCGGAGATCCGAGCATGAAGTCCAAAACCGGGGCGGGGGGGCTCAGACCGAACCACTGACGTCGGTTCTTTAATTTTCTACGAACGTGGAACCTTCTTTTCGATACTGTTTGGATTTGTCGCATAATTTTTCGTCTCTGTAATGAAACGGCTGTTTCATGTCAGTTTCAATACCAAAAAGGTCGTCAGTACATACCTACACTGTCAACCTAGTATTTCTTCCGACTCGCGTCTTCTTGACTACGAAAACTTGAGACCACAACCTCTTCTGAGAACTCTCAGGGAACCTGTCGTTCCTCTAGGTCGATCAGTCAGGATTTCCTCTAGTTGGGACTTATAAGTAACCTTCCTGACTACGACTTCGACTTCGAGGTCATGAAACCGGTGGACTAATCTTGTCGGCTGACTGAGTGACCTTTTCTGGGACTACGATCCTTTCTAACTCCCGTCCTCCTTTTCCCCAGCTGTCTCCTACTCTACCAACCTACCGTAGTTACTGAGTTACCTGTACTCAAACTCGTTTGAGACACTCTATCATTTCCCATCCCTTGGGACCGTGTGACGACAGGTCCCTAGCGTCTCTTAACCTGTACTTAATCGCTGACTTGTTGAGAGGAAAAGGCGGGGTGGTCCTAGAGATTCGGTACGGGGATGTCGGTTAGAGGTTGACTGAAAACTCCTCGGTTGTCGACGTCAAAAAAGGGGAGTAGATTTTCCAGAAAAAAAAAATTAGCTTTTTCTAAAAAAAGCTACACTATGGAAGAGGGACGTTTTGAGTCCTCCGGGGGGTTTTATACTATTATTACAAATTTATTATTAAATGTTGGTGGAGAACTTAGGAGAGTTTGTGTGGATTTTCACATAATGACAATAGGGTCAAAAGTTGTACCTTTTCGATCCCATTACTTACACCACCAATCTGTTTAGGACCGACTCTGGAGTCTGTTTACTGAAAAAGAGAGGGGTAATAACAAGGAAGGGGGTTTTTTTGACCTTATTGTCTCATTCACAGAATACGACCCCTCCTAAGATAACCAGTTGTGTTTGTTCATAAGTTGTTTACGATGTTAGATGATAATTGACTAAGCCTATTTCAGTATGTCGACCATGGACGGTCTGTACTTTAAGTTTAGGTCTAATCGTTTTTGTTATGATAAATGGTGATGTGAACAGTCTGAACTTGAGAACACTTCAGCCATCATGAAGACGAACCTTTTCCTTCGACTCCGATCTTCACCTCATTGGTTCTAGTGGATTGAAGCGGTGTTCGGGGGAGGGGGAAACAGAACAGAGACACGGGAACTTAGGGTAGAGAAGTGTAAAGAGGTAACGGGACAGGGAGTATATACGGTGGTGGGGGTGTAAGAGGTGTTGTCGAAGGTTTCCCGAAAAGAACGAAGGTGAAAACGGGGTTTATGTTACGTAAAGAGGTGGAACCTAGGTCTCACTCGGGATTTCTCCGCAGTCTGGTGACGGAAGAGGACTAATTTTTAGAAGGCGTCACCAAAAATAAGTTACCGTAAACCTTATTTTAGACAGGACTGGAGAAGGAGAGGGCACAGTAGAGAAGGATGAGACGGAGGTGATGAACCGAGGTCGATATTACTAGAGGGGCGAGTTGGGGTAAAACCAAAAGGACAGAGTCAGTTGGAATTTCTGAGCGTGGAGACGGTCAGGTTGTTCCGTCAGAGGAGATGTACTGAGAAAGGAAGAAGGTCTTAGAGGGGTCAGAGGATATACGGACCGGAAGTACACCACTGTCTGTCGAGTCGACGACGATTGTGACCCAGGGACATAAAAGGTAACACCGAGGTGGTATGGGACGGGTATGAAACTTGAATTTTGAGACGTCTCTGTCCCACCGGGGGGGCTGGTGTCGAAACATTCGATGGGAGTACCTCTGTTCACCCGATCGTCTTGAGGATCGTTGACTGAAACTTTAGTCCCCCGACTCGGTCGTTGTGGACTTGACCTTTGACCTTCACCCCATGTCACCAACGGGTTTCTTGGACCACACCGGTGGTCTCTTTCTTTCCCTCCTACCCATGACCCAAGGGTTTAATGTAGATGGTCTTCTGAGTCCACGACTCTAAAGGACAAGTACACGTAGTGACCTGTCCCTTTACAGAATAAAAAGTAGAGTTGTGGTCCTATAAATCCTTAAAGTCGGTTTGGGTCGTAGTGTGAAGAAACCAGTAGGTCTTCTTGGTCCTAGGTGTCTTCCGATTGAGGTCCCACCGGAAGAGACTTATCTGGAGTACGTCTGACGTTCCTCTAGTTTGATCAGTTAGGAATTCCTTTAGTCAGGACTTATAAGTAACCTTCGTGACTAAGACTTCCACTTTGAGGTTATGAAGCCTGTGGACTACGTTTCTCGACTGAGTAATCTTTTCTGGGACAACGACCAAACTTTCTGACTTCCGTCCTCCTCTTCCCCCGTTGTCTCGTCCTCTACCAACCTACCGTAGTGGTTGGACTACCTACATTCTGACTCGTTCGAGGTCCTCAACCACTACTCGTCCCTTCAGACCACACGACGTCAGGTGTCCCAGTGTTTCTCAACCTGTGTTGACTCGTTGACTTGACCTATCTTGACTTGAGGGATAATCAGGTCACCGATCCTGAGAAGGGAAGGTTTCGTCCTCGGGACGTAAGTTGGGGACCAGTCCCTTGATCTAGGGTGTACGGTGTTACCTCTCAAACGTCAATTTCACGATGTCCATTTCTAGGGTATCCGACGTTACTTCTAACTTCTGGGGTACACGGTTTTGATCCTGGGTCACGTGTCGGTTTATGAAAAAGAATTTAGCGGTTTGACGAGTTGTAGAGTGTCATCAGAATTGACCGAAAAGACCAACGATTACTCCACCTGGTACAAGAGTACATGAATCTCTGGTAAAGGTAAAGAAAGAAAGAAGGTCTCAACCTGGGGTCTTTCTCCTAGTCATAAACCTCGAATACTATCTCCCTCAGAATACTTCACCCCTCATCCCCTCTTCTCTCGTCAAGAAGGGCTCAAAGTGAGTGTAGTGGTTAGTGGTGTACTGACTCACTGACCCGTTCCCAGAATGTAGGGAAGATCGGAGGTGTGGGTGACTGAAAACTCAAGGGAGGACGGGTGTCAAGTGACTGGTTAGACCGTTGACTACCGGAGACTTTTCTACGATGTCTTAAGTCTCTCACGAGGTTGAAAAGATTTCCTCTTGTCTCCTGTGTTCTTTCTTTTCCGGATTCACAGATGAGATTTTACACCAATCTTACTGTAGGGAGGTCTGGTCCCGGACTCTCCGGGAAGACAAACGGAAGATCCCTCCGGTATTCGTACGTACAGCCCCCACCCCCACCCTGTCCTCTTGGTGTATGTAGTTTCCCAGTTTAAACCAGTCCTTTATTTCCGTTATTTAACCGTAAACCGTTGTAGACGGTCATGACCAGAAGAAGTCACTAAGAAGAGGAAAGTGGGGGACAAATAAGACTGGGAAATCTTATAAACACGCCGACATCCTTTACTCGGAGATAGGATCTTTGTCTATTTTACTCCCCCCGACCTAGGGGAGTTCCGGAGGTACCCGGTAGGAAGGAGATCCAGTGTCGTCTCGGGTCAAAACATCCACTGGTCTCCTACTTCTCGGGAGGGGGGGTTGTTATGTTGTGTACCAGAGGACCATAGTCGGTGGTGTCGATCCCGACAGACACCGGGTCAGTGTTAAATACGGCGGGGAGTGGGGAATGGCAGGGAGACGAAGTGGGGAGACGGAGGTCACGGGACGGACTGTGTGTAGTCACCCGCTCCTTGACACCGACGGAGGTAGAGACGAACCTTACTTTCGACCCCTAATTTGTCTAATTTAGTGGAATTCGACAACTACTTTATGTTTATTTATATAAAAAGGTCATATGGATCTTGGATTGGTCTATTCTTTTTTTTTTTTTTTTTGGGAATTGTCCTCCTAACCGAAAACAATCCTCAGTTTAATGGGGAACTTTGTATTCTTTCCTATTTCACTAGTACGTTTGTTAAACATAGGACTCAGTAAAAGCCGACTCCTCCTGATCTTTGGTAAAATTCTTGTCACCAATCTTCACCTTCCCGGTTTTAAGATTGAATAAAAACCATAACACTATATATACATAATACGTAATTAGGTCCGTAATTTCCATTCCACACACGAGGTGGGGTGCAGGGTCGTCCGACTCCGCGTTCAAAGGGACCCGAAACCCCTCTCATCCTCCTCCTCGTGACCACGGGAGGACTCTCAGGGTGGCTACGGTCAGGCTGAGGCCTGTCAGAGCCGATCTTGACTCATCAACAGTAGTAAAGGTGAAGTGTCTACCCCTTCGGCTCTGAGCCGGTCCTCGAGGGTCTGAGTAGACTAGGGGTTTGAAACGGACCCCGCGACCAGGCGTAAGAAGGGTTCGGCCGTGACCGCGGCGAGTCTGACGGGTCTCCGGGCCCCGACCCTGCGCGCCTCCTGGGCCTCTCCTGCTGGGTTGGGGCGCGAGGCTTTAGGGCCCTGTGCGTAGGAGTCACGGCGCCGGTGACGTTCAAGTGCGGAGGTGACGGTGAAGGGCAAAGAAAACTTCGCGCCGCTCGGGTCAGACGTGACATCGGCGTTCTCCCGCGCGCACCACGTCCAACCTCTGCGGGTTTGTTAGGGCCTGCGCATCGTCGCTCCTGTCACATAAAATCTCGTTTCGGCGCCACGTCCACGTTTATGAGCGACCCAATACATTTCGACCACGATACATACTTACGTTCTTCTCAAGTCCTCCGCCATTCTTTTGTTCCAATTTATAGCCAAAAGTCATTGGTACACCGAAACCCGTTAAGTGATTTGGAGACCAACAGTGGTAAGAATTACCAGTGCACCCTTACTGTTCCTACGTCTGAAGTCAATGAGTCAGGACAGGCTGAGAAACACTGGGGGCACCTGACGTCGAGTGGTCCGAATAGACAGGTAGTGGTTGAGGGTCTCGAACGAGTTTGAGCACAGGTAGCTCAGCCACTACGATAGGTCGGTAGGGTAGGAGACAGCCGAGGAAGAGAAGGACGGAAGTTAGAAAGGGTCGTAGTCCCAGAAAATGTTACTCAGTCAAGAAGCGTAGTCGACCGATTTCATAACCTCGAAGTCGAAGTCGCGAAGGTTACTTATAAGCCCTGACTAAAGGAAATTCTAACTGACCAAACTAGAGGAACGTCAGGTTCCCTGAGAGTTGTCAGAAGAGGTTGTGATGTCAAGTTTTCGTGGTTAAGAAACCACGAGTCGAAAGAAATACCAGGTTGGGAGTGTAGGTATGTACTGATGACCTTTTTAGTATCGAAACGGATCTGTCTGGAAACAGTCGTTTCATTACAGAGACGAAAACAGATGCAACCAGTGTCGAAAAGAAGGTTCCTCGTTCATAGAAAATGAAAGTACCGATGTCAGTGGTAGACGTTACTAAAACTCGGGTTCTTTTATTTCAGACAGTGACAAAGGTAACAAAGGGGTAGATAAACGGTACTTCACTACCCTGGCTTACGGTACTAGAAACAAAAAACTTACAACTCAAAGTTCGGTCG
Organism: Capra ibex; assembly: GCA_006410555.1. Classification (NCBI taxonomy): domain Eukaryota; kingdom Metazoa; phylum Chordata; class Mammalia; order Artiodactyla; family Bovidae; genus Capra; species Capra ibex. Next base: position 38,247,648 of record SJYO01050590.1, on the reverse strand, counting down.
AAAAAGTGAGAGGAGAAAGTGAAAGTAGTTGTCCAAGAAGTCAAGAAGAAGTGAAAGACGGTATTCCCACCACAATAGACGTATAGACTCCAATAACTATAAAGAGGGTCCTTAGAACTAAGGTCGAACACGAAGAAGGTCGGACCGTAAAGCTTACTACATGAGACGTATATTCAATTTGTTTGTCCCACTGTTATATGTCGGAACTACATGAGGAAAGGGTTAAACCTTGGTCAGACAACAAGGTACAGGACAAGACAACTAAGGTCTTGACGTATGTCTAAAAAGTTCTCCGTCCAATTCACCAGACCATAAGGGTAGAGAAGATTCTTAAAAGGTCAAACAACACTAGGTGTGTCAGTTTCCGAAACCACATCAGTTATTTCCTCTTCATCTATAAAAAGACCTTGAGGGAACGAAAAAACTACTAGGTCACCTACAACCGTTAAACTAGAGACCAAGGAGGCGGAAAAGATTTAGGTCGAACTTGTAGACCTTCAAGAGTCAAGTACATGACAACTTCGGAGTGAATCTCTTGAAACTCGTAATGAATTCATTGTACACTCTACTCACGTTAACACGCCATCAAACTTGTAAGAAACCGTAACGAAAAGAAACCCTGACCTTACTTTTGACTGGAAAAGGTCAGGACGCCGGTGACGACTCAAAAGGTTTAAACGACCGTATAACTCACGTCGTGAAAGTGTCGTAGTAGAAAATCCTAAACTTTATCGAGTGAACCTTAAGGTAGTGCAGGTGATCGAAACAAATATTACTACAAAGGATTCCGAGTGAACTGAAGTGTAAGGTCCTACAGACCGAAATCCACTCACTAGTTTGGTAGTACCAATAGACCCAGTACTTCTAAAAAAAACTTATCAAGAAGACACATAAGAACGGTGGAGAAGAATAATAGAATGCGAAGACAATCCAGGTATGGTAAAGACAGGAAATAACACGGGTAGAAACGTACTTTATAAGGGAACATAGAGATTAAAAGAACTTCTCTAGAGATCAGAAAGGGTAAGATAACAAAAGGAGATAAAGGAACGTAACTAGTGACTCCTTCCGAAAGAATAGAGAGGAACGATAAGAAACCTTGAGTCTTAAGTCTACCCATATAGAAAGGAAAAGAGGAAACGAAAAGCGAAAAGAAGAAAAGTGTCGATAAACATTCCGGAGGAGTCTATTGGTAAAACGGAAAAACGTAAAGGAAAAGAACCCCTACCAAAACTAGTGACGGAGGACATATTATAGTACTTGGAGGCAGGCATCAAGAAGTCCGTGAGATAGTCTAGATTGGGGAACTTAGATAAACAGTAAAGGTGACATATTAGTATTCTCTAAACTAAATCCAGTATGGACTTACCAGATGACCAAAAGGGATGAAAGAAGTTAAATTCAGACTTAGACCGTTATTCCTCAAGTACTAACCTCGGTGTCAGTCGAGGACCAGAACAAAAAAGAATTGACATATCTCGAAGAGGTAGAAACCGACGTTCCTTATATTAGTTAGGCTAAAGCCACCCAAAAACATTTAGACTTCATTCGGGTACAGGTACTCCCACGGACTTACACAATGACGACGTCCTCGATACCGACATCTGGTCGTCGACTACCTCCGTCCGGGTCCCCTTCGACGTTTTGGTCTTTCATCGATCCCGTCTACCGGTGGAGAACAGAGGAAGGTTCTGAGTGGGGGACCAAACCGAGACGTAATCTGACCTTCCGATCCGTGGTATAGGACAAATGATAAGTAAGTAAGTTGTTCACGAGTACCTCAGGGACGGGGAACAGTTCGTAATACGGTCTTCGACCTCTGACCACACTTGTCGTGTCTGTGACAGGGGTCCTGTGACGAGGTGCACAGTATCTTGGTTGTTCGTTTGTAAGGTACCCCCTGTGACCGCGATAATTTTATTAGTGTACGGGTCCCTTTTAATGTTCATCCACTCAACGAAGATTTCTTCACTACGGATTCGATTCCAAGGTTCATATTCTCAATGGTCCCGTTTCCACTCCCTTTTTCTTATACCCGTTTCCACTCCCTTCTCCTTCTCATAAGACTCATCTCCCTTGTCGTGTACGTTCCCGGGACCCCGTAGTCTCTTGCGCCGTAGAAGTTCCTTGGTTTTCTCCGGTCACAACAGCCTCTCGTCCCTCCACATCCTTTTACTGGTAGTCCCTATACGTCTACCTGAAAGTACGGGACAAAAGTTGGACTCTCATGGGTCATTGAAGGTTTTCCAAATTCCCGTTACCGCCCCGACATAAAACTTCTTCAGGGACATAGGGTTTACGACTCACGTCTCATGACGGACCGTACAAAAGTGGTAAACTGTGTATGAACAATTTACTTACTTATGGGTCCTAGTACCGACTTCAAGACCCCGAATTACAGAACGTACGTTTTTATTAATTTTGTTTTTATTTGACTTTTATATAATTTCTGGATTTACATTCCGGTCTGTAGAGTCTCGTTTTGTATGTGAATCGTCAGAAACTGTATTTAGAGTCTTTCTAGAATAAACTGGGTGGAGGATCTCATTACTTTTATTTTTGTTTGTTTACCCTGGATTAATTTGAATTTGCAAATACGTGTCGTTTCCTTTGGTATTTGTTCTGCTTTTCCGTTAGGAGTTTTACCCTCTTTTATGAACGTTTGCTTCGTTGACTGTTCCCTAATTAGAGGTTTTATGTATTTATCGAGTACGTCGAGTCATGGTTTTTTGTTTGTTGGGTTAGTTTTATACCCGTCTTCTGTATTTATTTGTAAAGAGGTTTCTTCTGTATGTCTACTGGTTCTCCGTGTACTCTTCTACGAATCGGAGTGACTAATAATCTCTTTACGTTTAGTTTTGATGTCACTCCACGGTGCGAGGTGACTAGTCTTACCGGTAATAGTTTTTTAGATGTTTGTTATTTACGACCTGTCCTACACCTATTTTCCCTTGGGAGAATGTGACAACTACCCTTACATTTGACTATTTTAGTGAGATCTCTTGTCATACCTTTAAGAAATTTTTTGATTTTTATCTTTATGGTATCCTGGGTCGTTAGGGTGAGGACCCATATATGGACCTCTTTTGGTAGTAAGGTTTTCTATGTACGTGGGGTTACAAGTGCCGTCGTGACAAATGTTGTCCGTTCTATACCTTTGTTGGATTTGCAGACTTCTGTCTCCTTACCTATTCCTTCTTCACCGTGTCTATATGTTACCTTACAATGAGTCGGTGTTTTTCCCCTTTTACACGCGGTAAACGTCTCTGTACCTACCTGGATCTCTGACAGTATGTCTCCCTTCATTCAGTCTTCCTCTTTTTATAGTATATAATTACGTATATACACCTTGGATCTTTTTACCATGTCTACTGGAATAAACGTTTGGTCTTTATTCTCTGTATCTACATCTTTCGTTTGTATACCTGTGGTTCACCTCCTTCCTCCACGTCCCTACTTAATCCTCTGACCCTAACTGTGTATATGTGGTGATGATACAAGTCACACCTATTGATTACTCCTGGATGACGATCGTCGTCGTCGTCGTCGTGAATATTGCAAACATTCTGTAGTCAAGTCAAGTCAAATCAGCGAGTCAGCATAGACTGAGAAACGCTGGGGTACTTAGTGTCATGCGGTCCGGAGGGACAGGTAGTGGTTGAGGGTCTCAAGTGAGTTTGAGTGTAGGTAGCTCAGCCACTACGGTAGGTCGGTAGAGTAGGAGACAACAGGGGAAGAGGAGGACGGGGGTTAGGGAGGGTCGTAGTCAGAAAAGGTTACTCAGTTGAGAAGCGTACTCCACCGGTTTGATGATCTCAAAGTCGAAATCGTATTAAGGAAGGTTACTTGTGGGTCCTGACTAGAGGAAATCTTACCTGACCAACCTAGAGGAACGTCAGGTTCCCTGAGAGTTCTCAGAAGAGGTTGTGGTGTCAAGTTTTCGTAGTTAAGAAACCGCGAGTCGAAAGAAATATCAGGTTGAGAGTGTAGGTGTGTACTGGTGACCTTTTTGGTATCGGAACTGATCTGCCTGGAAACAACCGTTTCATTACAGAGACGAAAACTTATACGACAGATCCAACCAGTATTGAAAGGAAGGTTCCTCATTCACAGAAAATTAAAGTACCGACGTTAGTGGTAGACGTCACTAAAACCTCGGGGGTCTTTATTTCAGTCGGTGACAAAGGTGACAAAGGGGTAGATAAAGGGTACTTCACTACCCTGGTCTACAGTATTAGAATCAAAAGACTTACAACTCGAAATTCGGTTGAAAAAGTGAGAGGAGAAAGTGAAAGTAGTTCTCCGAGAAATCAAGAAGAAGTGAAAGACGACATTCCCACCACAGTAGACGTATAGACTCCACATCTATTTATGATAAACTAAGATAAATATGCTTTATCAGTTTAGGTATGTCAGTCTTTCAAGTGACCATCCTTAAAGGGACCACCATGTCACCTCTTCTTAGACGGGTAGTTACGTCCCCTGTCCCAGGACTTTCTAAGGTGTACGGTGTTTAGTTGATTGTGGCGTACAGTGTTAATGACTTCTGGCATTTGGATCTCACATACGAGGCGTTGTTCTCTTCAGTGGTGTTACTCTTCGGGGCGTGATGTTGTCTCATCGGGGGTGAACGGTGTTGATCTCTTTCGGGCTCTTGTCGTTACGTCTGGGTCGCGTTGGTTTATTTCTGTCTTTGTGACCGACTACGGTCCCTCGTCCCCGCCCCCACCCCTCCTCCTTACCCTTCAGTCACGAATTACGTCTGTCACGAAGTCAATTCCTTTCACTTTTGGGACCCCCACCAACTGCCACTCTCAACGTGTTGTTACAGTCACACGAATCACGGGGACTTGCCATGTCAATTTTATACCAATTTTATTATGTAAAATCTCATACACTGAAAGTGGTGTCATTTTTTTCTTTAATAAAATAAAAATTTTTCGGATCTTTTTGTAGGTTGGGTTAATTTCGAGATTTAGTACGTTCATTTTATTTTCCATATTTAAAAAGAATGACAGAAAATTCTAATAAAGATGCCATCTCAGAAAATAACAGAAATTATTCCAATAAAACATCTTGTTGACATCTAAATGTCTTTTTAACTATCCTCTCATGTCTCTGAATGGTATATAGGACGGGGATCAAAGGAAATAATAATTGTATAGTAACTATGTAATCGTACTCTGTAAACAATTGTTAATCACTTGGTTATGACTATTTCATAGTAATTGCTTTCAGACATGAAACAAGCCTAAAGGAATCGAAAATGGAGACTAGGGAACAGACCAGATCGTAGGGTAGGTCCTATGGTGTGTAAATCAACGGAACAGAGACCCAGACGAACTGACGACTGTCGAAGAGTGTGAAGGAGTATAAACTACTAGAACTGTTAAGACTTCTCGTAGTTAATCCTTAAAGCATCTTCCGGGTAGATAACCCTTAACGGACGACAAAAAGAGCTCTAATCTGACTTATAATAATAAAAAGGGAAATTAGTTTTAATATGCACATGTTTGAAATTTTGCAGAATAGTCATGATTATCTACATATTACTTTTTGGTTAGGAGACTTGACAGGGAACGGTTAGAGTGAGGGCTCTCGTATTTACACACGATTCAGTGAAGTCAGTACAGGTTGAGAAACGTCGGGATATCTGACATCGGGGTCCGAGGAGACAGGTACCCTAAAGGGTTCGTTCTTATGACCTCACCCAAGGGCAAAGGATAAGGTCCCGTAGAAGGGTTTGGTCCCTGTCTTGGTTGCAGAGGACACAGAGCACGTGACTGTCCACCTAAGAAATGGTGATCGTAGTGGACCCTTCGGGGTATCGTGGGAGGTGAAGTTGTTAAAATCGACAAAAGACCGTAAACGACGGTATAAAGATTTAGGATACGACTAGAATGGAGAAAAAATATGTATAACATATAAAAAAATTGAACAACACGTATCGGGTAATTGTTACACATTGTCAAAGTCCACTTATCGTTTCCCTGAGTCGGTATGTATATGTACATAGGTAAGAGGAAGTTTTGGGGGGAGGGTAGGTCCGACGGTGTGTTGTGACTCGTCTCTAGGGACACGATATCTCATCCAGGAACAACTAATAGGTAAAATTTACGTCGTCACACATGTAGGGTTTGAGGGATTGATAGGGAAGGGAGGTAGGAAGGGGAGGGGGAGTGGTGGTCGTTGGTATTGGCATTCAAACAAAAGATTCAGACACTCAGAGGAAGACAAAACATACTAGAACGGAAAGAACTGTCTGGTCAAATCTGTGACCGAGGATTGATTGAAGGACGAGAAGTACTGTGGACTCTTAGTACGAGAGAAATTTTGGGAAGGAGATCGACGGGTAACTCCACACTCGACCTACAGAAGGGGGTCGCGAAGGTCTAGGTGAGACTGGTGTAGTGGTCCGAGAAAAGGTCCCGAAGACCCACCCAACCCGATGACACCCCGTATCCATCCGTTGACCCCCTGTCCCTCTCACTCGTCTCCACACACGTGGGGGTCGACGGAGACGCCCCGACGAAGCCCCCCGACGTAGGAACCGAGGTGAGAGTCGTGGGAGAGGTAAATCAAGAGGGTGGGGGTGAGACCAAAGACTGTTGACGAGGAGGTGAGACGGAAGAACCCAAACCGTCTCACCCCCATTACCGGGAGGGAACCTCAGAGAAAAGTGACGAGCCCGTCAGAGAAGAGACTTTAAGAGGAGTTTAATAGGGGTAAATTCTCGACAAAGAACACCCCTAATGATAAAATCAATTTAGTTATAAGTCACACATATAATACTTCTAGTATCTTTTGTAATAAGTGGAAATTCCGTTTGTCACAAACCACTATCTTAAAGGAAAGAACTATGTTGACGGAACCCCAAAACATACCCATGAATGATAAATGTGAAGGGACCACCGAGTCTACCTTTTCTTATACGGACGTCACGACCTCTGGTCCCAAGTCAGAGAACCAACCCTGGTAGGGGACTTCTTCCCTTACCGATGGGTGAGGTCATAAGAACGGACTTCTTAAGGTACCTGTGTCCTCGGACCGCCCGATGTCAGGTACCCCAGCGTTTCTCAGTCTGTGTTGACTTACTGATTGTGAAAGTGAATCATAAATGGATTTCCGTAAACAAAGCACATTACGGGGGGAATGATTTAGAAGGGTATGTCGAAAGGTGTAGCCGACCTCGTACTCGAAAAGAGGGTTAAGATGAAATAAGGTCCTCGGAACGGGTGCCTCAGGGGTACAAGGACGGGGTCAGTCCGCACCCACAAGAGCTCCAACCGACGGGTCGACAGTAAAGGAAGAGAGAGCACGACCTTGGTATCTATGAAAAAGAAAGACCCAAAAGAGTGAGTAAAACCACTGTATAGAAAGTAATCGAAGAACTCTTTTCCACACCTCCATTTAAGACACTCTGGGACGTGTAGATTTTGTAGAAATAATTTGTAAGTCAAGTCAAGTCAGCAAGTCAGCACAGACTGAGAAACGCTGGGGTACCTGACGTCGTGCGGTCCGGAGGGACAGGTAGTGGTTGAGGGTCTCGAATGGGTTTGAGTACAGGTAACTCAACCACTACACTAAGTTGGTAGAGTAGGAGACAGTAGGGGAAGAGGAGGACGTAAGTTAGAAAGGGTCGTAGTCCCAGAAAAGTTTACTCAGTCTAATTATTAAACCCATAACTTAAAACACAACTTTCACTAAAAGGGGACCTGATAACTTCCGTAATGAGGAGACAGAAAACCGAGAACTCCAACACCAAATTCTTAAGTTACCGTAAAAAAATATGGACCAGGAAGTTTTCAGTAAGACAGACAGAGCCTCGTAATTCACCGAGACAAATAGGGGAAACAGTTCTTCAAGGTGTCCCCACTCAGAGAAGTAAGTGACATGGGGGACCGAAGACCCTTTAAGAAAACTCGTAAATAAGAGAAAAACAAAATAAATAAATAGAACCGATACGGGACACCGTACACTCTAGAATCAAGGGACTGGATTCTAGTTTGGACCCTAGAACCGTCACTTCGGCTCAGGATTGGTGACCTGGAGGCCCCTTCGGGAAAGACTCATAAAGAAACGATAGAAGGAGGAAAGGAGAGGGAGACGAATGAGAGAAAAACTTTTAGAATGTCAACCTTCTATTCATACGATTCAAATAGAAGGTTAAAAGAAAAGAGAAAGAAATTAAATCAAGAGGTTGGTCCCTAACTTGGAACCGGGAACCGTCACTTTCGTGGTTCAGGATTGGTGATCTGACGGTCCCTTAAAGGAAAGGAGGTTAGAAGAGTAGTAATATTTGATAAAGGGTAGAGGATCAGTGAAATATGGTAAGAAACCTTGTAAAGTTGATCTAGAAGTTTGAGAGTACTTAAAAACAAAGTTAATAACGTAAAAAACTATAGGGAATCGTCAAGGAAGAATAAATCACTAACAGGGAAAAAGTCTTGTAGGACAAGAACGAATTTCTTCCATTAAAGAAGAGAATAGAGTGACTCTGTATCGAAATAATAAGAAGTCAAAGGAGGTTTACAGAAAAATTTCAAACAAACTTGAAAAGTTTACCTTAGGCGAAAAGGACCGAAGAGATTTTAGGAAAAATTCCTTTACCTGTACAATACAGTCGTCTAAATTTGACCCGGCAGTTGTAGATCTTTGTTTCTAGGGGTTGTCCAGTGTATGCAGTTCTCCTTTCTCCGGGAGTACTCGGTGAGCTTACTTTGTACCAGTTATGTGTAGGACCTCGTTGGTGCGGTTGAGAATCAGTAAAATAAAGAGTTTAATACCACGGATCTTAAAATTGGAGGGGTAAGTGAAAGATGGTGGTCTAAACAACCCCAAAACAAAAGAAATCATGGTAAAACTTGGATCTACTATACTGAACACTGTGCATACTTATGTAATAGTTTTGTTCGTCGTAAATATATAAGTTGACAAATAAATCGTTCGTAAATGACTCACAGACGACACACGTTCCGTCACCTTTTCTTGTGCGAGTTCCGAAACTCCAGGGACGGGACGTCCTTGAATGACAGGTCCCGTCACGGAGTGCGAATCGTCTCGGGTGACTCGGACCATCGTCGGTGACACGAGGAGTAGTCTAGTTCCTACACTCCGAGTCCCTCCAAGGGACCAACCGGGTACTGTGCACCGATAAACCTCTGTTACGACGTAGTACTTTGATTTTAAAGGAAAGAGTGTCAGACAAAGTTTCGGACCCCATATTTCTCTTCGACCTCTCTTATTTGGTGTTTTCCTCTCAAGTCTCCTGGTCTTCGACATGATCTCAAAAGGTTTGTCTTGGGTATACTATTTAAATCTCTCTTTCTCTCTAACTAAATGACATCCTTGACCGAGTGTTCCAATACCTTTGGCTCTTCAGGGTACGGGACGGGAAACATTTGACCTTATGGTCCTTTTGACCACCCCATCAAGTCCTGTTCAGACTTCCGGTCTCTTGACACGGATTGAGGGTTTGACTTAGACTTTCCGGTCCTTGGTCCTCTCAGGAACGATTTCGTGTCCTTTACACTGGAGAGTCGGATCCGGTTCTCTCTTAAGTGGAAAGGGTTGGAAGGTCCGGATTGACCCGGGACTTTTCTAATCGACTACGGGTGTGGGACTCCTCACGGTAGATACCATGAGTCAAGTGGTTAAACTTACCATTAAAGAAGACCTCTGTGGGAGTGTCCGTGTTGGTCACTACAAAATGGTCGGTAGACCCGGAGGGAACCAGATTAACTCGACTGTCTCCTTTACTCGGGATGGGAGAGGGACGACGACCCAACCCCCCAACCCAACCCCCCTGTAGGGTAAATGTAAAGTCGTCCCTGAGTGAGTCCGTTCATCGGTCCTTGGCTCCGACCTCCGTAGACCCCTTTGTCCTCCCTCCTCCTTCTTCTCAGTGTGACACGAGGAGAATGTCCACAACCTTTGTAGAAGAGATGAGGAGACTTCAATTAGGGTCACCTTCTTTTAGGGGGTGCTGACTTATTGAACGTGTGGACCTTCGTCGTCACCGGTGGGTCGCACAGTCAGATAGACCGCTCGGGAGGTACCACACCCTCCGGGTCAGTCGTGAGGAGCCAGCACTTTTTGTGTTACGTTGGACTGAGAGACCAGAGAGAGGGTTGGACAGAGACCTCGTCCTTTAAGATGTCAATTTACAGTGATCTCTACCTCGTTCTTTCCCATCTAACGTTTTCGTCGTTGTGTCGTTCCACAACTCGGTTCAAGTACCCGTTCTCTTCAGTCGGAGTGTGGTGGTTGTTTTTTCGTGTATGGGACGGACGGTTCCCAGAAGGGGAGGACACACTCGGGGCGGGACTAGGGACGGGGAACCACCTTAGAGGACGTCTACTCGGGTCTGACCCCGAGTCCCCTCCCGTTCGCCCTCCCTCTTACCAAGAGACGTCACCAGTCTGATACCGAAGGTGACCGGGAGAGGTCACATATACGTGTCTGTACCTTTGGATTCTATTTAAGAAGGGAGCGACGACCGACGACAATATATTACAAAATGTCACAGAGGGACCGTCAGAGAGGTTCGTTAGAGTAAATAACAGAATCACAACAAGTACTGAAACAACTACTGAAGGTCGAAACAAGTACTGAAGGTTCGACGAAAGACATTGTGACTCGACGTACATGTGACCGATGAGGACTGTATCGAACGTGGAAGTTTCATGCGTATGTAATAGTTCCGAATGCAACTCTTACCGCATGTCACGGTGTCTGATCTAAGGAAATTTTTTTTTTTTTTTGAACCTTGTAATTTTTTTTACAAAGACTTAATTAAAATTCGAATGTCTGTTCAACGTCTTAATCAAATTTATCATGGTCATATGAACGGTGGGTCGAAGGGGATGGCTATTGGAGAATATATTGATCTCGTTAATAGTTTTGGTCTTCGAAGTGTAACTACGTTGTGATGGAGCATTAGATGTCTACGATAACCTTAAGGTGGTTAAAAGGATGTTTACAGGAGAGAAAATTTTTTATTTAAATTTCTTTAAATTTAAGAAAATTTAAAATTTAAAATTAAGAAGAATTTTTAAAAATCTAAATATCTTTTAACTCTTCTATAATCTCAAGAAAGTATATGGAGTGTGGGTCAAGGGAAAAAATTTGTGGTATATAATCACACTATGTAAACGTTGGTATTTACTTTGGTTGTAACCATGTAATAATGTTTTATTTCTGGTCTGTCTGATCTCTACGTGTGAGTCACACTGACAAACACTCGTTGATAAACACCGGGGTACCTGACATCGGGTGGTCCGAGGAGACAGGTACCTTAAGAGGTCCGTTCTTATGATCTCGTCCAAGGTAAAGAATGAGGTCCCTTGGAAGGACTGGGTCCCTAGTTTGGGCTTAGAGGACGCGACCGTCCACTTAATAAATGGTGACACGGTGGACCCTTCGGGGAATATTGATATCGAGTACGAAATAAGTCTAAAGAAAACAAAAATAGATTACAGTGAAAAGACAAGTTCCTAGGGTAGATTTATAGTGTAATGGAATATAGATCAAAGTATAGGAAGAATCTGTGGAGAACCGACACTGTCAAAAAAGTCTGAAAGTGAAAAGGTAAAAGTAACATATATGTTCAATGACTTCAATTACAATGTCGACAGACACTTCAAGGGGCCGGTCCCTACCTTGGACTTGTAGGACGTCACCTTTGTACTTTACGATTCGTGACCTACGGTCCCTTCAAAGATCAAGTCAGAAATTCATTGACATATAAGTCACCTTAACACTTACTTAAACTTAAATTTCCCATTTATTGTATTGGTCGTTACCTATGTTTTTGACAACCCTAACACACACAGAAGTTAAACATCTGTCGTACTTTCGAAGAAGATAAAAAAAAAAAAAACCGGTACACCACGTCCGTATGCCTACCCTAGAGTCAAGGGGTTGGTCCCTAGATTGGACACGGGGGACGTCACTTTCACGTCTCAGAAATTGGTGACTTGACGGTCCCTTCAAGGTGAAGAAGTAAAGATTCTATTTTTCAACAAAGAACAATCCACTTTAATCTCTTTCTAAAACAACGTACTCTCAAGTTTGCACATTTTTCCTCGTATACTTTCCACTCGTCTGTTTCCCCACCTGAGACGGTCAATAGTTAAATAACGGAGAGTTTAGATTTTAAGTAAAAAGTACTGAACTGTACGTCTTTACCTCGACTAAGAAATAAAAGAAAGTAGTCGACCGTGGTACAATTTGTCACCTCCCGATGTTTCTCTGTAACGTCGTTCTCCTTCTTCCGGACCAGACCACACAAGGAAGACCGTCCGTGGACGTCACAGCCGACGAAAAGGATCGTGAGTCGATGATTCCGTATCTACCGAAAAGGTCGAGGGGTGAAACATCTGTGGAAGGGGTTATGGTCTAACCTCGTCGACCCGAGGACGACACGTACCGTCAGTCTTTGAGGTCACCGGTCGTCGGAGGGGACCGTGGGGAAAACCCGTCAAAGTATCGTCTTACTGAGGACACTCTCTCGAGGGGCACTTGACATAAGGACCCTGGTGTTACCTACCCAAAGATCGTCCAAGACTGTCCCGTGGTGAGTGGTAAGTCACCAGATATCGACTCGGGAAAGGACATAAGCAATCCCAAGAGAGAATCCCGATGAAGAGTCGTCGGTCAAGAAGTAAAGAGGTTGGAGAACGATATCAATAATTGTGATATATAATTGGAAAGGAGCAAGTTCTTTGACACACCAAAGACAGAGGATCAACCTGGGTTGACCAGAAGTGTATTTTATCAAAGTCTAAACGATTGAGTAAGGAAAAATTCTTAGTATCTTTCTTTATGAGTCATTAATTTGGTACTAGAAATACACGTCGAGAAAAGTAGAAATCAGAAGGTCATAAGTAAGTTTTATAACAAAAAGTCTCAATGAATATAATCCAGAAAAGAAGGGATAAGGAGGGTACCAGTATAATAAATGAACATTATGTAAATCTCAGGAATGACGGTCACAAGGTAAACCTTAAGAGAGGAGTAGGACCAACTACACTTAATAAGTGAATAAGAACCTGATATACTTGGTAATGGGACCAAGGTATTTTCCCATACCCATATGAGAATATTCCCCAAAGGGTCCACCGTGATCACCACTTCGTAGACAGGTGGTTACATCCTCTGGGTTCTCTACACTCAAGTTAGGGACCCAGCCCTTCTAGGGGACTCCTCCCATACCGTCGGGTGAGGTCATAAGAACGGGCCTCTTTGGGTACCTGTCTCCTCGGACCGCCCGACGTCAGGTGTCCCAGTGTCTCGGTCTCCGCTGATTCTCCAGCTCACACGTGTCTTCGCGGGAAGACGTTTGCGCCACCACGGGAGATGGGTAAAGGTAGAGAAGGAAAGGTAGGCCAAGTGTAGGTGTGTGGAAGCCATCCGTAGGTCAGAAAAGTCGAAGACTGAATTGGAAGAACCTTAAGAAAATGGTCTACTATATACCCCCTGATATCTACTCAGAGTCGGAGGGATCTCCCGTTTCTGAATCAAGGTATAAGGAGGACAGAAACGAAACAAACTTCCGATATTCCCCGCGAGTAGGGTTTCGAATTATTTTTCTTTATAAACGACTTCGAATGGTGACTTTCAGTACAGCCTCACGTTTAACCAGTAAAAATAACTTTATATAATTAAACATCCCTGAAGAGACCACCAGGACACCGATTCTAAGGTACGAGGGTTACGTCCCCTAGACCCCAAGTTAGGGACCAGCCCCTTGATCTAGGGTATACGGTCTTGATTTCTAGGACGTACGGTGTTGTTTCTGGGTCGTGTCAGTTTATTTATTAAAAATTTTTACTTAAAGAGTAAAGATGGCGTAACGGTAAGGTGCAGAGTTATAAATTGGAACCTCTTTTTTTCAGTGTAAACACGTGTCCATCTACACATGTCTGAATAAAAGACGTTGTGACAAAAAGTTCGGTTTTTTGGTTTGGTCTTTGTAGGAATCATACATGGTTATTCTCTGAACCGATTTTTGTATGTTACCCCTATCGGTTGGACCGTGTCATACGTTACGTTACCCAAACAAACAAAATTGTTTCGTCTCGTACTCTTCGAATCTTCTTCGAGATTCTGTATGACTACTCACTCCCCTCCTTAATTAATGTCCTTTTATTTATACCATCTCATAGTAAATACTTTTGGTTGTCTATTTACTTTGTTATGGTGTATAAAATACACCCATGTATATATATGTATATCTTTAGACATTCTTTTTCTAAATCTTCGTACGTAAAGTTTGACTTTTTCACTAAAGTAAACCGTCCCCGACCCTATCTCCCTGACCTATAAGTCCCCTGTCCTAAAGTTTTCCATGAAACTAGACATAACACGAGTGAAAAAGTTATTATTATACAAGTACACAATAAACATATTAATTTTTGTTTGTTTTACGACTGATATCATTGATTTAGTCTTTTGGAAACTTTTCCCGAATGTTGGATATCATCTTTGTCTACCGTGTCAATTTGTCACAGACGGGAAGATATCTTTTAAGACCTTTTACTGTTCCTCGATGGAGAGAGAGAGGGTATTTTATGTTTAAGAAAAGATTTTCAACGGACTTTGACTCCGAACGACAGACGATTATTTTCGTTCATTCCACTCATTATGTTATTGAATCTTAGATGTACGTGTCACTCATGGTGGTATATGGCGGGGGGAGGCTGGACAAGATATCAATTGTACACTGGTCTGGACGAGAGTGTAATGTAGTGATTTCACATTTTAGGGTCTTATGGGACGATGAAACTAAGAAAAGAGACGACTCGACATCCTACCTATACGTTGGACTCCTTTCGTTGATTATCGACTCCTCTCTCAGGTCCGTGGGGTTCTGGATACGAAAGATAAAGTTGGTAAACTACTGACTCCACTCTTTCCTCTGTCGGAAAGACATAGTACCAACAATTTACACATTGATTTCTATTTCCCATATGTCCCGAAGGGACCACCGAGTCTGTCATTTCTTAGGAAGACGACCGTTACACCCTCTGGACCCAAGTTAGGAACCCAACCCTTCTACGGGACCTTGTCCTTTACCGTTGGGTGAGGTCATAAGAACGGACCTCTTAGGGGTACCTGTCTCTTCGGACCGCCCGATGTCAGACACCCCAACGTTTGTCGACGTGTGCTGACTCACTGATTCGTGTGTCGTGTCGTGTGTCGTGTTTCTCATGATTTTATGGAAGTTCGAACGTAGATAAAAGGATACCCCTTTTTAATTTTTTATTTTTATTTTGATCTCAAAATCGGAATAATGTAATTTCCCTTTTTTTCTAATTCTACTATTACTCGGTCTTTCGATTCAGTGATTAGTTTCTGTCTTTGTGTTTATGTTAATCACAAAACCCGTTCAACGAGACTCCTAAGAACCGATTAGGACTCTGAAGGTCTCCGAAGCGTACCCCTCGACGTAAAGTCGGCCCTGTGTCTTTCCGTGAAGGACGGTGACGAGAGACCAAAAAACACATCGAACTGAATTCTGGCACGTTTTATTTGTTACCTTAGAACGGGTCCGCAGTGTAAGGGAAGACCCTCCTTTAATGATATGACCACAAAGTCGAGGAGACAAAACCTCATATAAAAGACCATAAAATTAAAAATTTAGGGGATCAGGAAGAGGACGGAAAATCCTTTTAACACAAAAGATTGAAATATCTGAGTTTCGACATGGAAAACTTTCGGAGGGCAACTGAATCTTTTAGACGTGTTTGTCGTCTCTTTAGTCCGGTTCTCTGTAAGTTGAGGGGGTAGCTTACGTGTAGTAACTTCGTGGACCTTAGTACGAAGAATACGTGTCCCTTTTCGTGCAATATTTCGTCGCACGCACCACACTAAGATGAACACGTTTCCCGTATAATAAGTACACCTCTTACAGACCTTCCTCTCCTCATAGAGTCCCACCACCCTACCGACCGTTAATTGAAGAAGAGACATGAAAGGACATACCAATTTTCAAATTTATAACTCTTATATATTAAAAATATTAATTTTTCCTATAAAAGTAAAACTCCGTTATTTTTACCTCCCATCCGTTATTTTATTGACCTTATCTTCTTTTACGTTCATCCTTGTTGTCCTACGTCAGCCTGACTCCAAGTGTGTTTCTTAGGCGTGTCGGAGTCAACGAAAAGACAAGGAATAGGTAGGGGAGGGTCTGGTGGTACGGAAGACCGGACGTGGGAGGAGGTCCTCGGAAGACAGAGTAGGGGGACGGAAAATTTTTAAACAAGAGATATCTTGTCGGTATAAGATATGTCTTGAGACAATAAATTCCTGTATTGTCTCAGTACAGGAACTCCACTTTTAGACTAGACATCAAGGGGGGTTGAATTTTGGACGTCACCAGAGGTCAGTATGATCTATTTTTGGGTCAGAACAGTGTTGGAACTCCGGGACTGACAAGACCGGAAAACGGGGAACAGGAAAACGAGTGAAACAACTATCAAGAGCCTCATGAGAAAGCACTGAGTGCCGGAGACGTAAACGACCAGGGTTCAGTTCCGATACCAAAAAGGTCACCAGTACATACCTACACTCTCAACCTGACACTTCTTTCGACTCGGGGCTTCTTAACTACGAAAACTTGACACCACAACCTCTTCTGAGAACTCTCAGGGAACCTGACGTTCTTCTAGGTTGGTCAGGTAAGACTTCCTCTAGTTGGGACCCTAAAGAAACCTTCCTTACTACGATTTCGACTTCGAGGTCATGAAACCGGTGGAGTACGTTTCTCAACTGAGTAACCTTTTCTGAGACTACGACCCTCTCTAACCCTCGTCCTCTCTTCCCCTGCTGTCTCCTACTCTACCGACCTACCGTAGTGTCTGAGCTACCTGCACTCAGACTTACTTGAGGCCCTGTACCACTACCTGTCCCTCCGGACCGTACGACACTAAGTACCCTAACTTTTCTCAGCCTGTACTGACTCTCTGACTTGACTTAACTTGACTTGACTCAGTTCCAATACCAAAAAGGTCATCAGCACATACCTACACTCTCGACCTGATATTTCTTTCGACTCGCGGTTTCTTAACTACGAAAACTTGACACCACAACCCCTTCTGAGAACTCTCAGGGAACCCGACGTTCCTCTAGGTTGGTCAGGTAAGATTTCCTCCAGTCAGGACCCACAAGTGACCTTCCTGACTACAACTTCGACTTTGAGGTTATGAAACCGGTGGACTACGTGTCTCGACTGAGTAAACTTTTCTGGGACTACGACCCTCCCTAACCCCCGTCCTCCTCTTCCCCTACTGTCCTACTCTACTAACCTACCGTAGTGGTTGAGTTACCTGTACACAGACTCGTTTGAGGCCCTCAACCACTACCTTTCCCTTCGGACCACACGACGTCAGGTACCCCAGCGTTTCACAGTCTGTATTGACTCGACTTGACTTGACTTGACTACGACTCTGTCGAGAAGGGATTCGAGGTGTGTACCAGTTCAGGACGAGGAGTCCCAGAGACCCTCACCCCGGTCTCTAGACGTAAAATTTAGACATGCAGTGCCTTAAGAGTGCGTGTGAATACCGAAGGGTCCACCACCATCACCGTTTCTTGGACGGACGGTTACCTCCTCTGTATTCTCTATACCCAAGTTGACCCAACCCTTCTAGGGGACCTCCTGCTTTACCTTTGGACGAGGTCATAGGATCGGAGGCATAAGAGTAATTAAGGTGAGACAAGAACGGACCTCTTAGGGTACCTGTTTCCTCGGACCGTCCGATGTCCGGTACCTCAGCATTTCTCAGACTTTGCTGACTTCGTTGAAACATACGTACGTGTAAGTTTTCAAGACCGAAAACTACTCGTAAGTTCCCTGTCCCTTGACTTCTTGTTTGAAGACTGTATATGGACCGTATGTCGATCTGAGAACACTCCGGGGAACACTCCGGTGCTCCCAACAGACCCGAGTCTATAAGGAGCTCTTCCTGGACCCACACAGATGAGCGTCTTCCTACCCTGAAATCCCAGAGTTTCATGGAGGTGGATTTCGATAATACCGGTCTTAATATCGATCCTTCTAAGACGTTACCACTGATAATAAATAAGTAGTTAATCATTTAATTTGTATTTCATAGACGTTATTTAAGTGAATTCCACCCGAACCTCTACCTCGATCTTTCTCAAGACTTCGTTCAGGTAAGTCTGTGGACGGAGTCTGTGAATGATGGACTCTTGATCTTGATCCTAAGACCTCCCGGGTACTTCCTTCTTGGGAGTCTTCCATGACCCTTTGAATTTTGTTTACGAAAGACTCGAATATGAATCCTGTTCAAGGACTCTGTCCGAGTCATACACCACTCCTGTAGTGTCCTTCTACACAGGTCCAGACGGGTTGGGTGGAGTCTCCCGAATGTCGGGGAGTCTCCTCGAATAGTACCACGTTTCACCAATCCCAACAACACAATAATAAAAGCTCCTTAAATGGATCAGGATGGACCGTCCGTGTTTGTCTTTAGTCTTGAAATGTTCCTCCGACACCGTCCTTTTCGTTACCTCTCAGTAATGAAACGACCGGAGGAGAGAGACACGAAGGAAACCCCTGGGAGAGGGTGGGAGGGACACCAAGTACCCAACGATCAGTTCCACCAGGACAGAGAGGGACCCGGAAGAGTGGTTTTAGAAACCCCCGTCCGTCAGAAAAGTGACCCGAACGATTGGACTGGGTTCTACTCGGACCAGGACCCTTAGGGGACGACCAGGTCTTCAATTCTGAGCCACGAAGGTGACGTCCCCCACACCCAAGATAGAGACCAGTCCCTCGGTTCTCGGGTATACGCCACGACCGTGTCAGTTTTTATAAATTTTTTTTTTTGCTCAGGACATGATAGACGTAAGTAATACCGTGGGTCGTCTCTTTCGGATCCACCACTTCTCTTTCGCAGGATCACTATAGTATGTTCGGAGAGCTAGGTCTGTCTGGACTTCGACCTAGGTGAGGATGAGAAGGGTGGTGTCCATGATTAGTTAGAGGAATCACGAAGTCAATCAAACTCGAGTCAGAGAAGAGAAGATTATCTTTCTCCGGACTGAGTCCGTGAGTGTCCGGAAACAAAGAAAACAATAACAAGGTTCAGAGGTTTATTTTTTACACGATAACCGTCTTTTGACAGAAACATTACGTTATCACTTTCGGTTAGAGCCTTGTTTCTACCCGTTACAATTGTTAGGATGTCTTTCCCCCGAAGACATTTTTGGTCCGGTTCGTGTCAGGAGGGTAATCATCGAGAGGCTCCGACCAGAGGACACCCCCTCACAACGACCGAGAAAACTGGTTTACGAGACGAGAGGTTGAGCTGTGGTGTCTTGAGTAGTAAGGTCGGAAGGAGGAAAGGTATGAACATTGAGGAAAGGGGTTCTCCCTCTTTTGGGTCGAGGGTAATAGGAGTTATATGAATGAAAGAATCTCGATATTACGTGTCTTTTATCGAAATCTTAACGACTAAGTGTGTTGATGTTTTTCGTTCACAAGATTAATCTCAAGTTATAAACAAATATTAAACAATAGTTATTAGACTCCCCTATATCAGTCTTGTATCACACGCTTTTCAGTATTACCATATGAGTCCGTTCGTATTAAGGACGAGAGTAAAGAAGGTGAGATAAGAATACGAGGGTAGGGGAGGTCGGTGGGGATGAGAGACTTCCATTGGTTAGAGTAAAGGACCTAATAGGAAGGACACAAAGAGAAAAATTTTTATTCATCTGTGTAGACACAAAAGAATAAAGAAGAAAAGTGTGATATTTATGAGGAATGGTGAAAAAAAACAAGTATACATAATAACATATTATTAATTATAACATATATGTATATTATTATACATATTATAGTGAATTATTATATATAGGACCTGTAGTAAGTAATCTAGTATCTCTATAAACTAGAAAAAATGTTGACACATCATAAGATGATAGATACGTATGATGCATGTAATAAGTTGGTGAGAGGGTGCACACCCGTAAATCCACCGAAAGTCATGAAACATTAATGTTTATGACGAAGTTTCTTATTAGAATACGTATTCCTAAAAACAACAACCTTTACAAAGAACTCTCATTTAGGGATCTTCAACGTATCTACGTAGTTTACAATTTGTTTATACATTAAAAGAATCTTCGATAATCTCAAGGGAAATATACCGAAGATGATTAGACGTGAAAGGTCTTTGTATTCTTTCCCGGATAAAGGAGATCGGAACGGTGGTCTTACGACACAGTTTGAAATTGTAAAAACGATTAGACTGTTCCTTCTTTAAAATAGAGTCGTGTTAAAGAATTTTTTTTTTTTAGATAAATCATTTTTTTTTTTAGGACCATATATTAAGGTACTTGAAATTACATGTATATCTAAACAAATTGGTGTCAGTCCTATGTCTTGTGAAGGGTTTAACGGAGTACGACAGGGAAAAACCAGTTTATGAGAGAGGTGAGTATTTAAGATCTGTAGTGATTGGACAAAAGGTATGGACATCAGCACTGAACAGGTGTACAGTGTTTATGTCGAACAGTATTTCTCAGTAGCTCATACATTGGAAAACTCTAAATGAAAAACGAGATGTACTACAGAAACTCTAAGTAGGTACAGTGACACAAGTGGTTATCAAACAAAAGAC
Source organism: Capra ibex (assembly GCA_006410555.1). NCBI lineage: Eukaryota > Metazoa > Chordata > Mammalia > Artiodactyla > Bovidae > Capra > Capra ibex. Next base: position 38,226,991 of record SJYO01050590.1, on the reverse strand, counting down.
AACGTAGGATTGCATATCTAGCCTCTTCCGATGCCGTGGGGTGAGGTCTTGAGAACGGACCTCTTAGGGTACCTGCCTCCTCGGAACATCCGACGTCAAGTACCCCAGCACTTCTCAGCCTGTACTGACTCACTGAAGTGAAAGTGAAAAGTGAAAGTACGTAACCTCTTCCTTTACCGTTGGGTGAGGTCACAAGAACGGACCTCTTAGGGTCCCTGCCCCTTGGACCACCCGACGGCAGATACCCTAGCGTGTCCCAGTCTGTGCTGACTTCGTTGAATCGTCGTCGTCGTCGTTACATACCTACGTGGTGTTGACCGAATAGATAAATAGGTGACTTTCTGAACCTCATAAAGGTTAAAAACGACTAATACTTATTTTGAAGATATTTCTTCGTAAAAAATTCCTTTTATGAATCTTTACCCTATCGACTTGGTATGCCATTTGTATTACAAATTCCTTGACTTTGATTTTTTGAGGATCTTCATACAACTGCTACTGTAAAACCTAAACGGTGGTTTTCGTTTTCGTTGCTTTCGTTTGGATTTATTCACTCTCAAGTCAATCTTTTTCGAAATCGTGTCGTTTCCTTTGGGAGTTGTTTTACTTTTCTGGTGGATGACTTATCCTATAGACGTTTAGTATATAGACTATTCCCCAATTATAAGTTTTATATGTTTGTTAATTATGTTGAGTTATCGCTTTTTTTTTTTTTTTACTTGTTAGACTAATTTTTTACCTGTCTCCTTGACTCAACTATAAAAGGATTCTTCTATATGTCTTCGGTTTTGTTCATTAGTAAATTTTTTAAAATAAAAACGTCATTGTCACGTTTCTTGGTTATAGTAGAAATTTCCATGAATGTCCCAGGTCACAAATTCTTAGGTAGACGGTTAAATCCTCTGTACTCAAGTTAGGGACGAGACCCTTCTAAGGTGTACGGTACTTCTTTAATTCGGACACGTGGTGTCGATGATTCGGACGCGAGATCTCGGACGTTCGGTGTTGAGGACTCGGGTGTTCGGAGTTGTTTACTTCGTGTGTACGGGCTCTCGTTCCTTCTTGGGTGAGGACGTTATTCTCTTCGGTGACGTTGTCCTTCGGGTTCATACTGTTGATCTCTTTCGGACGTACTTCGTTGTTTCGAGTAGTGTCGGTTTTTGACTGTTTTATAATTTTGTTTTAATTTTTTTTTTTTATTTCCATGAAGTTTCGAAATAATTTAAAGACTTGTATCAAACTTCAAAACTCTATTAAGTAATTTTTTCATTTTAAAAGGGATTTAAAGTTAAAGGTTTGAATAATATAGCTTATGTGTGTGTGTGTGTGTGTGTGTGTGTGTGTCTTGGTAAAACCTAAAGTAAATTGAAACGTCCTTAAAAAACGGAACAATTTTGTCGAGATTCTAAAAAGAGATAAGAAGTAGAGAATCATTCTTACCAAAAGTTCATAAAATTTCGAAACCATGGGAGAACTTTTCGATCTCGTGTCACCCTTTTACTAATTCACTTCACTTCAGTGAGTCAGTTACAGACTGAGAAACACTGGGGCACCTGACATCGGATGGTCCGAAGAGGCAGGTACCCTAAGAGGTCCGTTCTTATGACCTCACCCAATGGTAAAGGAAGAGGTCCCCTAGAAGGGTTGGGTCCCTAGCTTGGACCCAGAGGGCGTCTGCAAAATTGGAGACTCGGTGATCCCTTTTACTACTTCGTTAGTTTTTTCACATCTAATACCCTTTTTGGACAATCGTCTGAATAACAATAATGAGTATCCTACTAATAATGAACGTTTTGATAATAAACGTCCCTAATGAAACGTTTAACGATTCTTTTGTACAAAAGTATTGTGATCTTCATTGTCATCCATTCAGTTCAAGGAACGACCTCACGCATTCGACACCCGATTTGCACTAGGCCGAGAGTACATAAATCACCAGAAGTTTGTAAGGTTCGAACGTCGTGAAAGTTAAGTGAGAGGGAAGGAAAAGGGGTGAGACATTAGAAGGAGAGAGAAAAGTAGAGGTGAACGGGGGTGAGAGTGGGTCCGGGAGTTAAAGTTTTCGTGTATGACATGGACATCTATCCAACTAAGGGAGTTAGGTCGACAAATACCAAAAAAAAAATTTGAACACAGGACGAAGATAGTAGGATTTGGTTCGACGTTGGGATTAAGATATCGGTTTGTACCGAGTGATAAATGGTGGTATAGTTTGACTTGAAGGAACCCGAAAAAGAAATAGATGGGAGTTCTCCGTCCTGACCGATGTTTTAAAATCCCCGAGCCACGTTTTACTTATACACCGTGGAGAACCAGTTTCTTACAGTCGTCGTCTCGTAATTTGGTTTCCGTCCCTCCCGGGACACATTGACGTACCCCAACGTACCGGTACTTCAACCGGGGAAGGTGGGATTACTCCTGTGACAAGTACGACAGGTCGAGAACTCAGAAGAGCGTACAACAAGGGAGTGGACCTTGTGGGAAGGTGGTCGTGGGTCGAGGAAGGACGTAATTCGGAATGGGAAAAGGGTAACATAGGTACAACCCGTTGTTCAACTCCTGACTGGAAATCTGTAGAGAGAGCAGGAAAGGGAGGATTTCGGATGTCATCAGGATTGGTAAATGTGTGTAATTGAAACAGGGATTAATATATGAAAGGACACAATAAAAGATACAGCAAGTAAGTGGTAGATAACGCCCGGTTGATAAAGGGAACTGACCCGTGAGAGAGAGAGGGAGGGAGGGCTTGACGTGATCCTTGACCCATATGATTCAGGGGTCTGTCACCTCTAGAACAAACTGAAGAAGTAGTGAGGTTGGGATCTCTAAGTGTATCACCGATTCACCGAGTTCCGTCTGTCTATGACTTGTTTATAAACAATTTATTAGGGACTTATCAGAAAAGAAAGGTGGTATACCACTCAAGGATCTCTGGTTCTTGACAAAAGTAAACAAGATCTGACAACTAACTCTTGGATGATACACGGTATGTAACAAGGTCTGTACTTTTGTGTCAAGGTCTGTTGAAGTAAATAAGATGTAAGGGATCGTGTAATAGAGGTCGTGTAATAATATTGCTCTCGGTTGTGACAAAATATACACGGTCCGTAATCAGATTCAGAATTGATAATAGAGTGAATTAAGGGGGTTACTAAGATACTTTATCCAGGGTAATAATAGGGGAAAAATATCTGCTCCTTTGACTCCGGATTTCTCTAACTGATTGACCGGGTTTCAGTTTGTCGACGACACCAAACTTCAGTCTACTGGTCTGTTATAAGGTTAAAGAACTGATATACCGAGACGACGGAGGTCACTCATACAAAACTGACTAACTGAACTAACTTGATCTCTAGTTCCTTCTCGTCCCGACCACCGTGGTGTTTAGGTATTTATTGGTAGTTTCTCCAACCCGAAATGCTTTTTGGTGTTTAGCAATATGTTGAGGAACTGGTTGTGGTCGACATTATCCACGTAATCAAAAACGTTCGAATACTATGTCATTATCTTGTATTTGATATCATAGTAAGTAAAGTAACTTTAGTGAGTCAGTATTTCATGATTCGTTCCCTCTATCAGGTGATTCGGTGGGTACCTCCGGACCTCCCTTTCTTGTGATTCAAGGATTTACAACGATTGAGTATCTCGTTATTTGTATAAATGACCTGAGTTATTTCGGACAACTGTGGTTGTTCGAATGGTTCCGTAATCGTCCCTCTTTCCTTTTCCCACCCTTACTCTTTTATCCTCCCGCCTTTTACCTTTTCGACTCAGATTACCTTACGATCCTCGGGGGCTCTCGACGGAACCGACGAGACGACGAGACCTAAGAACGGGGTTCTCTTCCGTCTTGTCAGTTTTATGCGTAATTTAAATCGGTTTTTGTGCACCTCCTTGAAAATCAGGATACCCTGAGTCACTTTACCTCAGTCGTTCAGTGTTAGACAGTGTGAAACTAAACCTCAGGTGTAGTTCATTTGCCCGATCGTATAACGTTCACCTGGTTTTTGTGTTCCGGGTCCAACTAAGACACACAACACAACAGAACACAACACAAACCCTCTAAATACGGTGAGTGTATTCACACACTATTCTACGTTCCCCACTTTCGTCGATAATTGTGACTAATTGAGTTTTCAACTGGTGGTCGTGTGTGTCGGTAACAAAGGTGGTCGTGAGCAATCACTACCCGAAACCGACCGACCGAAGTGTTCTCTGTTTACGGTAATGTCCTCTGGTTTATTGGAATAAATTCGTCAGTTGTCTATTATCTCTGCGAGGTCCATAATCGGACTGACGTAATCAAACTAAACAATGATGACAAGTGGAACAGGACCGTAATTACCTCTGTTTCCGAACCTTAATGATCCTCGTCTCAATTCGATACCTAATCTCTCTCGGACGCACAAAGTTCCTTTTCTATTAAAATAGAACCGAAAGTAAAGGTAAAAGTAGAACGAACTAAAAAGGAGTTTCAATTTCAGATCAAAAGGAGGACTTATAGTAGTATAAGAGAGGTTATATGACTGTTGACGATTTTTTTTTTAATGGTTGTGTAATAAAGGAGATTGTTCTTGTCGGAAATAGAAAATCCAAAAACCTTTACTAAAATCCCCTTTATATGATCAGTGGTACATATAATAGAATAGAAAACTTATAAGAGTGTATAATACTTGAGTGAAGTGTCATAAAATAATATAACAATAATCATAGACTTTTATATTTTCATACATGTATAATGTAAGTCTCAATAAAGAAGTTATACTGTTAAAGACATAAATAAAAAAAGACTGAAGACTTACGATGAACAAAGTCAATTTTCACGTATGAAAGATAATATTTACTAAAGTCAATATTTATACATTGAAGGCAAATTGTAAAAAAAAGTTAATATGTGTTTTAACTTAAAATTTTCGTGTATTTAGACAATATAATTTGACAGTGACTTTTTATGACAAAGAAAGGAGTGGTCTGAAAAATGTCCATATTCAAGCATATTCATTTTTTATTAAATTTATGTAATAATCAACAAATAGTTCCAAACACTACGACAAAGTAGAAAAAGATTTCAGACATTCAAATATTTCTTAAGAATGAAGAGTCTGAACCCCCAATCCAAATTAGAATCTATTTAAGATGTATTTGATACTAATGAGAAACTTTTGAGAGTTAATCCTTTTCGAGATCAAGTTTTTATGAATTTTATAATTGTAATACTTTATCAATATGTATCCTGAACGATTCGGTTCGTTTGTAATTCTTGTTTTGTCTTGACATACAGACTTTGACTTTCTACAACCTTTCTACGTGTCTGACAGTTGACACTACTGTAAATTTTTTATTGTCGTTTTTGTTGTTTATGTATATGTTCACATATATATAATATGTATATGTGTACGAAAATATGTGTTTTTCCACATCTCTTTACAAATTACTACGAATAGACACTTCCTCCTCTAAACTCTCTCCAAATTGAGAATATAACGAACTTAACAAATGTTATACATTTATACTGGACACCCTAATTTAATTTACCGATAAACTTTTTCGAATGGGTAGTGTACTGGGAAAGGGGAGGTTGAGTGAGGACTACTGAAGATCAGGAGGTGAAATTATATTAAAGTGTCCTTGGATACTTCTTGTTTATTCATGGGTCACCTATTTGACACTGATTGTATAAAGTATTTATCCCGAGGTTTCACATATAATGACTTTAGTCAAGAAATACAATTTTTTTCGCCGAGGTGTCAGACTGTCGTCTCTGAAGGAGCCTTTTGTAAATTACGGAGACAAGAAGGTAAATGAAGGGACGACGGGAAGAGAAGGAGGGGCGAGAGGTAGGTCGTTATCACTTTGTCCTATTCGTGTCGAATGACGACTGTGTCTCGAATGACCCTGTGTCTCGCCGGAAAGGAGGTTTAACAAGAGTAATTTACAAAAAAATTTTCGAGATTTTAGACTCAGTACGATGAAAAGGAGTAGTCTTTTACGTTTGAGGAGATTAGAACGAGTACGTTAAATTTTTACTTTCTTTTTTTTTATTTTGGTACTATCTATGTCATTAAGTTGTTCTTGGAAGATCAGACCAGGAATGGTCCTCTCTTTTCTTCTCGTCTCCTTTCTTTTCCATTTTCCATCTTTTCTTTTCCCTTCGTTCCCTCTTAAGTTAGGTTTACCCACTTCGACCTTATGTCGACGGTCCTTTGTTGCAGTCGCAGGAGGTCGAATATAATTTGTCTTGTAGGTGAGACCGGAAGGTAATTAATTTACCTTTCGTTTAGGGGTCTAAGGGTCATCCCTTGACTGTCCTTGGTACCGTTTACGTTTCTTTTATGTCAAAAACAGGGTCTTTCACGGGACCAATAAAGGTCACTGTTACAGTCTTGTATATGTTTTCTGTCCTGCCAATAAGATGGAGGAGTCAGTTGCATAACAAACATTGTTTTGTATGTCTACTAATTGACCTTTACCTATATTCGGTCTACTAGTAAGAGTAAAACTACTTACTTTCATTTCGTACTATAACTCACCTGATCTTTTTATTGATTTTAAACGAAAATAAACATCGAATTAAGAAAACGCATTAGGTTATGATTACCTTACTTATTCTGCTAACTACTAAAATGTAGAAATGAAACCGTATTATTGAAACGACTTATTTTTTGAACTTTGATCTCACAATATTCTTAAACATAACTATATACCACTCTTTTAGAGTGACGAAATACGGTCTTTATTTCTCTTTGTTTTCTAAGTACTTATTTAGTATACGATATAATTCATATTAGTGTAAAGTTTTACGTCAACTTCCCTTAAATAAATTTGTTTAGTGTAGAAACACGGTAAGAAGTCTGATAAACTGAACTTAATAAAACATTTACCTTAGGTCAACATCTCAGTTAATCGATACTCAAATGACTAAAATTATTTGATTAAACTAATTTAAACGAGTGGTTTTTATTGACCGAAAAAGACGTTTACAAATAATTTTATATATCCTTTCCGAAAATAACATTGATTGTCACGGGTTCATATTGTCCACGGTACAATATTATCATTAATAAATGTTATATAAAAGGTTATTTTTACTGTTATGAGTCTAATTTGTGTCTTTTGTATTGTAAAAGTTATGAACTATAAAGGTAATTAAGAAGTACAAGACGTTGACCTTCTATTAAGGTGTACGAATCAAAAGATAAATAAGGTCCTCTAGACACAACTTTAAAAAAAAACGGTAATCTTTGACACTAAGAGATACCCTGGAAAAGTCGAAACGTGCGGCTAAAACCTTGGTCTAGATTTTAATTCCCTTCTATTTTGTCTGGAGTCTTTACAATAAAATAATAATTGTAAAAGTAACGATGTTCATTATTGATTCAGACTTTTAAATGGACCTAAGACAGGAGGAGATCCAAGTTAAAAGCTCGATTCAGAAGAGACTATAGTTACGGTCCTATCGTCAAATGAGATTTCTGTAAAAGATTGTGAAGTTAGATTCTTATTCCTTTATCAATAAATTTTGCAACTAGACAGTAGTATTTTATCTGAAATTACACATATCGTTTTATTGACGTAAGTTTAGAACCCGCTAATTAGACATTCGAAAAAAAAAATTACTGATAAGTCTTTGACAATTTCCCCTCTCTCTCTCTATGCCAGATAACAAAGTAATTATTCCGAAGATTTGACTCTAGGGTTTCACCTACCCGAAAAACGGGGTGTCCCGTAGTCAATTTCGGAAACATAATTCTAATAACCGACTTTTTTGAAGGATGGACCAAAACCCATTTTCGTCAAGACCCAGAAGCCGGAGATATGGTTGAGTTGAGAGAAAAGTTTCTTTCAGAGAGACTCCCACGTTTCATTAGAAGCATAAAGGTTTGTGAAAGAAGGCCGTGACTCACTAGGTGTCAAACTCCATTACTCTAGGGTGACCCTTCTCAACCCTGTACATCTGTATCCAATTGAAGAAAGGGATTTTTCTCTTTTTTCTTTAGGGTAAAATCCACAGGTAAAGATATAAAATGTTTCAACATATTCTTCATTAAAGTCTTTGAACAGAGATTGAAAGGATCATCTTAAGAAGACCCAAAGTGTCCTCTGGTTTTAGGTTTTTCGTTTGTTTTTACTCTCGAGACAGAACGACTATCTGTTGTGTAAGACTGGAGACTTACAGTAAATAAGAAGGTCACTCTTCTAAATCTTATATACTATACCGTTTATTTGGATCTCGAGAAGACTTCATTTACTCCAGAGGACCGTAAAGAGTACCCACGTGAAGTATGGATGAACCTAGATTCCGGTTACAAGAAAAATAAAGGGTATTGTGAGTCTACCTCCGTAATTTTCACGATCTATAAAGTTAATACATGAACCTACTTTCATTTCAAAAAGAGATTCAGATACATTATACTTTTTTTCTCTCTTTTCGGTTTAATTTGTGACATTTGTTTAATTGTTTCTTTAAAATTTTAATTCAACACCGCATGGACTTCTCGGCGTCCACAGACGGGTCCCGGACACCCCAAAGCACCTACCTTGTGTCAGAAAGAAGACCAGGTCAGGATTCTATGAGAGTTAACTTTTCCCCGTCCCACTCGCAAACGAAAGGGGTTCGGCTCGTGGAAGGACTTCCGATCCTCTGTAGGAACGCACCCGACGTGTCTCGTTGTCGAGGTTCGGAGGGACCGACCGAGACGGGGTGCACAGGCCCCGACCTGGAAGGACGTCAAGTGGAGTGACGAGGCGACTGTTCCCCCGACCTAAATCTTGCAGTGATTAATTTTAGGGCAAAGTCTTTCAAAATCGTACAGTTACGTGTGACCGGGTCGGTCGTCGAGGTCCTCAATTAACAAATAAACAAACGTTCATTAATCGTTGATTACCGATGTGGTGTCCCCGGTGGATGTCCCTGTTTTTCACAATAGAGAGGATTTGTCTTGTGTCTGAATTGAAAGAGTTTTCTTTACTACGTGTGTCTGATCGTGAGGAGAAAATAAACTTTAGTAGTTACATATTTTAGTACGAAAAATAAGACTTCAAATATGAAAGTACCTGAGCAATGGATTTGTATGTCCGTTCTGTCTTCTCGTCAGTTCATTATTTATTAGATTAAATTCACTTAAAAGAAGCTTTCTGTAACCTTTTTATTATTAGAGAATTACGATAATGTCATTAAGACTACTTTTACGGGCAAAAAGTGTACGTATACATTATCACTGACAACAGTTACTTTTGTGTTATCATAAACCTCACGTCGTATGACCTTTTCCAACCGTTACAATAATTGTGACTCACATTAAAAGAAGGTTCACGGACCTAATTGAGTGTTCCTTGTCAACGTGGTTCATAAAATTTATTAATTACTCAATTAAGAGAATAAAGTAGAAAAGAAAATTTACTCTCTCTATATTGTACTTCTAAGTATATATTGATGGAGGTTCGTTGAATTTTCATACGGATAAGTTTGATTTCCTTCTTAAAGAGAGGGTAGTCAACAAAGTTTCTTTTTATGTATTAAATAGAAAATTTCTTTTTAAAAACAACTATAAAACTCTCTGACCTACCAAGAGTACTCCTGTTCTTCTGAACACTTTTTATTGGTTCTTGCTTTATAAAAGTAGTAGGATTCTTTTACACTTTAATTTTCTCTTTATGTCGACGATTTACTCTTCTAAGACTTCACTGGTGAAGAGTGGTTTCAACATTGTGAAAATCAGTCGTAAGTTTGTTGATGACCCGAAAGGAACACCCTTCTTCTTTTTATCACACACGAGTTCCTCCTTTGTCGGAGATGTCCTGTCTCGACTTGAAATAGTCTAAAACGGGACACACTACAGTGAAGGATAGTGCTACAGTATTTATGGTTCGATTTAAGGAGGAATACACTCGAGGTCACACTTGTTTCCTAAGTGTATCTTTTGTTTTGTACGTGTGTTCTACCTCAATATTTATATGTTCATTTCGGTAAGACTGTTGTTTATTTGATCATTTGTATATAGGAGTACCTCCAAAACGGATGTCACAGAATCTTCCATTTGTCACCCCCGAGGGGATGAGACCTCGCTGGACCTCTTTCTCTGACTAAGTCCTGGAAGGTCTAAGAAAGGAAAGGAAACTTTGTAAGTAAGTAACTAAGTAGGGTGTTTACCTTCTTGTAGATGACGCATGGATTTTTTGGTTTATCCTAGGAACGGAAGTACACAGGTACTTCGAGTGCCACCACCGTCTCTACCCCCCGTCACTCTGTCGGTTGTTTGTTACTGAAATTTATAATTATTTATTTAATAGAACATGTAATTGGTCACTACTCCTACCTTTTTCTTCTTTCTATTCGGTCCTTTCGACCGAGGAATCATTCCCATCTTCCACCGGAATGACTCTGGAAGCTGGGGTGTCTGATCCCGGGATCTCCGTGTGTGACGTCCCACGGTGCCGTGTCCGACTGAGTTGAGGTCAGGGGTTAAAGAAGAAATAGTTGTGTCTGTGACGTTATAAAATAAATAGGACTCAACTAAAATACACCTGAATTATGGCATAATAAAATGTAGACCTACTCATATACTTTTATTTTCTATCGTTTCTCAAAGAAATTTTTTGACCTCCGTTACAAAAGAGTATATAGGTGAGGTGTCTGAAAATGTCTCGTGAATGGTACACAGTCTGTGGTAAGATCCTAATCCTTACTTGTTTTCGTTCCATTAAAGTCTCTCGCTATTTGAGTGACTTTCCTTATTTGTTCCACCACCACTACTTTGTATTGCCCCCACCTCCACCTCACTCTTCTCCCAGAAATTCATAACTACCAGTCCCTCCGGAGAGATTCCTCCACTGTAAAATCGACTCCTATTCTCTTGCGATCGTACGGTTCTAGAACTCTTTCTCGTAAGGTCAGTCTTCCTTGTGGTTCATATTTCCAGAACGTCGACTTTCCATAACCTTATAAACTCCTCCTTTTCCCGTCAATCGGTCTCTCGCCACTCACCATGGTCTACGATCTCAAACCTCTCGGTCCGGACCGACCTATTACCTACGTAAATACTTCTGGATATTTCTGGCACCATTCCTCAAGTTCACGTTTCCCTTGGGCCCCGTCCCAAAATTCGACCCTGATTATACTGTCAGACTCAACAAAAATGAGTGTTGTGAACACTGTGGGTTACGTATACCCGAAAAGGTGTGGTTCGCTGAGAGGTCAAGAGACATCTGTAGTTGTCCCATAGGATGTTAAGTCAAGACTGGGATTGATGGGGTGTCCAATTCCCGAGTCAGGTGGTTCTGATATCTATGGTGAACGTTCAGGGTCCAACGGTGAACATGAAGACTGATTGGCTGACATTTAAGTCTCAAGGGGAAGTGTCCAAGTTAATAAACGATCTTGAGTATGTTGAGTTCTTCCGTACGACAAATGTAAATGATCTTTTCTATGTTAAGTCCTCGTCTACCTTCTCTACATATCCCGTTCCACATCCCCTTCCCCGTGTCTCCAAGGTACGGGAGAGACCCGTGTGGTGGGAGGGTCGTGAAGTTACACAAACGGTTCTAGTTAGGACTAGAAAAAAATCACCGAAAAAAAATACCTCAAAGTAATGTATGTGTTCTAACTAATTAGTAGCCGATAACCACTAACTGGAGTTAGAGATCAGGGAAAGGGGAGGGGACTCTAACCGTCCACCCCGACTTTCAATATTCGGAGATTAGATCCAAACCAGAAAGGACACTGGTCGGGTGTAGAACTTTGATAACTCTTCGGGTGGTTCTCAGTACTGTAATCTTCTTTTCTACGAGGATAGTGAGAATAATGAGTCCTTTAAGGTTCTTTAAATCCTCGACACACGGACCTTGGTCCCTGTCTCTTGTCTATATAAAGAGAAATATCGTGTCTATCCTAAATGTCAAAATTTTAGGGTAGGACCGACGATGTATCTTTCTCTGATTTCTCACTACTCACATTGGTCACTTTAGCTTCTAGTGGACTCTCAACAAATAAGTGATGCAAGGATGACTCGTATATGATTACGTTCCGTAACAAGATCCATACTACTCTTCTCTCTATTGACAGGTCCTCGTTCTCTACTACCGATTGTCACCTAGACCCTTCACCATGTTAAGAAATCCTCCAACACCCTCTACTTCATTAACCTATTAATCAAGGTTAAGAAAGTAGGGGTGTTATATAATATATCGATAGGGGAACGACACCGGAGTAGCACCTATGTCACATGAAGGGTGGAGAGTCGAAACCCGAACAGGTACACTGAACGAAGTCAGTTACCGTTCACAACACTGATCTTCGGACTTTATACTGACCATACGGGGGGACTCGAAGACTGTAGTGACACACCAGTAGGTACCCCGTCAACGACGGAGAGTCGGATTCGGGATCTTACTTGTGTACACTTCCTCTGGGGTGGGGTAGGACGTCGAACTCGGGTCCGTTTGTCGGTTTATGGTTGACTGGACGTCAAAGTACCCACTCTTTTTATTTATAAGTAACAAATAATTCGATGACTCTAAAGACTCCAATAAACTGTATGTCGTAACACCTCCTTTGTCGAGGAAGTACACCCTTGTCTTTTTGTGTAGAACGACCACCTAACCATCTTTACTTCCTTTCTCTCCGTAATCCTACTGACAAAAAAACCGAACTCGTTTTTATCACAGTAAATAACCCCACACCTTCAGACCTGATCCCCTCCTTTCCAAAACCCCCCTTTACTCAAAGTCAAACCTAACGTTCACCCAATGACCTAAAGACTCAAACTCGAGTCCCAACTTAGAGATTCAAACACGTAGTGATCGTGTTTAGTATACATAATTTTGGTAATTTTCGGTCTCCAAACATACTCTAGTGGGTCACTTACCGGGATCTATGTTCTTCCTAGAATTCTGGTTCAGACTCCATAAAGTTATAAATCTTTAACCTCTTCTACACGACCTCTTTCTTGATTTCTTACTTTGTCCATCATTCGGTTCCCTTTTCAGACCTCTTTACTATTAGTTGGGTTCTGTCCTTTTTCCTAGTTCCTCTTTCTACCAATGTTGTTATAGATTCACCAGAGTGACGCAGGTAGGAACTAGGAAATACCAAAAGATAGTTGTGTCATCGGTCGTTCTCCCTAATAAATTTTTGTATAGGCAAGTACAGTGTTGAGACGAATTTTTTACCGAAGGGTAGAGTCATTTTCAGTCAGAAATGTCACAATGTGTCCCACAGTGTACTAGACGGTCGAGGGGAAGGGCTAGACTAGAATAGAAAGTAGTGTAGAGGGTACAACTGAAACAAGACCGATGTGCCCTGGCGAGGAGAAGGCCTTTTGTGTCCATGTCAAGACGGAGTCCGGACATGTGACCGACAAAAGTGAGGGATCTTACAAGAAGGGAGTGTATAAGAGTGTCAAATGAATGAGACAATCGAGGAAGTTCATAAAGGAAATTATGTTAAAAAAGGTTGTTCCGAATGAGAAAGTCAGGGAATTTTTTAAAGTCCTCAGAACTACGGGAAAGAGGACGGGAAAACAGAATAATATACAAGTAGAACAAAGGACAAATAGCGGACAAAGAATAGAAATCTTAAAAACAAACAAGATCGTAGGTGTTGTCACGAGTCGATTTTGATCTACTTTATTATTTACTTACTAGTCGACACAGTTACGACGATTCTCCGACCCATTTTTCTTCTGTTTACATAGGTGTCTAAACAATTGTTCCCTCAATGACAGTTGAAACCGTTCGACCTTCCATCTCTTTTTTTCGGTTTAAACTCCATTTGACCTCTTACTTACTCTATAAAGACAATATCGTTATGCGACCCGGTATAAGGAACTTTCTGAGAAGGTGATGTTTTGTTAATCTAGAACATATTTTATATAGAAGTTCACGTTACGACTCTAGACTTTTTCATTCCCTCTAAAACAAAGGAGTGGTGTACTTTGTCATTTTTGGGTTGTTGGTTCTTGACTTGAGTCTTGACCCTCGTCACTAGTCGTCTGTTTACTATTTATTGTCCAGTGGGTGTTCTCGTTTTTAGGAATCGTAGTGTCTTTGGTCCTAAGATTGGGAGTCCGATCATCATCCATCCCCTCAACTTGTCTTCTAAGAGTAAACTTCAGTGAAATTATAACCAAGGGCCGTTTTCGTCTGGTTTGCGAGAGACCCTCTTTCGGAGACGATTAAATCCAGTGTTTTAAGGGTGTCTAATTTTGATTCGTTTGTATTAGAGTGTTAGTTTCTCTTCATTCGTGTACGCCCGTCGGTGGTACTATCCATACCTCCGGTTGTACCTCTCCTTGACTTCAGGGGACAGTTGTCAGTCTAGTTGAACGGTCGACACACTTATACGGTGAACCGTTCACTTAGAAGGTCGAGGTAAGTTCGGAAGTCTACTGATTTCGGGGTCTACTGTAGACTGGTGTTAGAATTACTTTTGATGTTCTGTCCTGACCCATAGGTTCAGTGAGGACTTAAGAACTGTATCTCTTTGTCACTCTCCATAATTTACTTGTGATGACAAAATTTGGTGGTTCAAAACCCACTAAATGCACCGTGATCTATTAAATAGATTTTTCGAGGTAGTATTTTTTGACTCTTCCCTCTTGGACATCCCTCTGTTCTTGTTTTCTATCTTGTGTTTAATGGTTATAATCCTTACTTCTCCACTATGACGATATCTCTGATGTCTGTAATTTTTTTTTCCTATATTGCTTGTTGAAATATGGTCATTTAGGTCATCGAATGTACTTTATCCGTTCTTAGAGTTTTTTTTATGTACTAATGTTTTTGACTTTGTTGTACTTTACCTTTTATACTGATCGATGTATAGATAATTTCTTTGTCTTAACCAATAGTTTAAGAAAGGGTGTCTCTTTTGAAGGCCGGTTCTATTGAAGTGACCACTTCAAATAGTTTGTAACTTTCTTTTAGAATGTGTTTATGGTTAGAGAGTCTTTTACCTTCTCCTTCCTGGGAAGATTTAGACAAAATACTTCAGACTTATTGGGACTATTGTTTTTTTTTAAAAAAAATTAATATCTGTTTATAGAAAATACTTGTGACTATGTTCCCGTTTGACTTCCAACTGTGTATATTTTTCCTATTATGTACTACCGATTAATTACCGGTGATATTCTCTAGAAAAGTTCTTTTAATCTCTATTGTTCCCTCGTAAAGTACGTTTCTACCCGAGCTATTTCCTGTTTTTACCATACCTGGATTGTCTTCGTCTTCTATAATTCTTCTCCACCGTTCTTATGTTTCTTGACATGTTTTTTCTAGAAGTGCTGGGCCTATTAGTGCTAAAACACTAGTGAGTAGATCTCGGTCTGTAGGACCTTACACTTCAGTTCATCCGGAATCTTTCGTAGTGATACTTGTTTCGACCACCTCCACTACCGTAAGGTCAACTCGATAAAGTTTAGGACTTTCTACTACGACAGTTTCGCGACGTGAGTTATACGGTCGTTTAAACCTTTTGAGTCGTCACCGGTGTCCTGACCTTTTCCAGTCAAAAGTAAAGTTAGGGTTTCTTTCCGTTACGGTTTTTACGAGTTTGATGGCGTGTTGACGTGAGAAGAGTGTGCGGTCATTTCATTACGAGTTTTAAGAGGTTCGGTCCGAAGTCGTTATACACTTGGTTCTTGAAGGACTACAAGTTCGACCAAAATCTTTTCCGTCTCCTTGGTCTCTAGTTTAACGGTTGTAGGTGACCTAGTACCTTTTTCCTTCTCTCAAGGTCTTTTTGTAGATAAAGACGAAATAACTGATACGGTTTCGGAAACTGACACACCTAGTGTTCTTTGACACCTTTTAAGACTCTCTCTACCCTTATGGTCTGGTGGACTGGACGGAGAACTCTTTAGACATACGTCCAGTCCTTCGTTGTCAATCTTGACCTGTACCTTGTTCTGTGACCAAGGTTTATCCTTTTCCTCATGTAGTTCCGACATATAACAGTGGGACGAATAAATTGAATATACGTCTCATGTAGTACTCTTTGCGACCCGACCTTCTTCGCGCTCTTTATAGTTATTGGAGTCTATACGACTACTATGGTGGGAATACCGTCTTTCACTTCTCCTTGATTTTTCGGAGAACTACTTTCACTTTCTTCTCTCACTTTTTTAACCGAATTTCGAGTTGTAAGTCTTTTGCTTCTAGTACCGTAGGCCAGGGTAGTGAAGTACCCTTTATCTACCCTTTGTCACCTTTGTCACCGACTGAAATAAAACCCTCCGAGGTTTTAGTGACGTCTACCACTGACGTCGGTACTTTAATTTTCTGCGAATGAGGGACCTTCTTTTCAATACTGGTTGGATCTATCGTATAAGTTTTCGTCTCTGTAATGAAACGGTTGTTTCCAGGCAGATCAGTTCCGATACCAAAAAGGACACCAACACATGCCTATACTCTCAACCTGACACTTCTTCCGACTCGTAGCTTCTTAACTACAAAAACTTGACACCACAACCTCTTCTGAGAACTCTCAGGAAACCTGACGTTCCTCTAGGTTGGTCAGGTAAGACTTCCTCTAGTCGGGACCCACAAGAAATCTTCCTTACTACGATTTCGACTTTGAGGTCATGAAACCGGTGGAGTATGCTTCTCAACTGAGTAACCTTTTCTGAAACTACAACCCTCCCTAACCCCCGTCCTCCTCTTCCCCTACTGTCTCCTACTCTACCGACCTACCGTAGTGACTGAGCTACGTGTACTTAGGCTCACTTGAGGCCCTCAACCATTACCTGTCCCTCCGGACCTCACAACACTAAGTACCCCAGTGTTTCTCAACCTGTGCTGACTCGCTGACTTGACTTGACTTGACTTGACTTGACTATTGTAGAAAGGGTTCCTAAAGTTTTATATTTACAGTTTTATATGGTTAGTTAATTCTTTTCCCAACATTTTGGAAGGTATATTAGTTAGGAGTTATAGAAAGATGTAAATAAAACTTTATTTTTTATTTTCGGACTGTGTGACTGTAACTTCTCTTCTCTAATATCCTTAACATTTTGACCTTCAGATATAAAATTTGTACACATACATGTTCTACTTCATTTTTGCTCTACAAATACAAAATAAAACGAGATCATTGAACATTTAGTTGAGTCCGAAACGATTGTAAAAGATTAATACATAAAGTTGTAGAGTTTAGTAATTGGTAGTCCTTTTTACGTGTTACAGAATCTACAAAAACGTCTCAAAGTTTTTTTGTAAGTATCGTGTTGTTCTTTCTTTTGGTCGGACACTCATATTCTTTCTTTTGGTCGGACACTCCTATTCTTTCTTTTGGTCGGACACTCCTATTCTTTTTTTACGTTATTCGTTTCGAGGTACTGCAGTCGGAGAATGAATACGTATTTTTATTGTGACAAGATAAACTCTGGGAGTCTTAAAAATTTACACAAAAGATTTTATATATTTTCTGAAATCTAAAATGACAATTGTGGAAGTCATAGAGGATTTTTTAGGGTTTCATCTGTAAGTTAATTATAAAGAATTTACTTATTTATTTACCTACCTACCTATCTACTCTGATCCTCTTCCTCTGTAAACATTTATGTGTATTTACGACACACAAACGATAACAACGGTAACGAAGAATTACACATTCTCTTAAGGGTCAAAAGACACTTGATGAATATATAGTGAGGTCCCATCAGGTGTCTAATCTGTAATACTGTAAGACATTAATATTAAGTTATTTTCACTCTACCCTCTAAGAAATAAAATTTAACCCCAAATTCTCAACCTGATATTTTTTTTCGACTCACGGTTTCTTAACTACGAAAACTTGACACCACAACCTCTTCTGAGAACTCTCAGGGAACCTGACGTTCCTCCAGGTTGGTCAGGTAGGATTTCCTCTAGTCAGGACCCACAAGTAACCTTCTTAGTTACAACTTCGACTTTGAGGTTATGAAACCGGTGGACTACGCTTCTCGACGGAGTAGACTTTTCTGAGACTACGGCCCTCCCTAACCCCCGTCCTCCTCTTCCCCTGCTCTCCTGCTCTACCAACCTACCGTAGTGGTAGAGTTACCTTACTCAAACTCATCTGAGGCCCTCAATCACTACCTGTCCCTCCGGACCACACGACGCCAAATACCCCAACGTTTCTCAGCCTGTGCTGACTCGTTGACTTGACTTGACTATCCACAAAATGTTACAAGACAATCAAAAACATCATGTCGCTTCACTTAGTCGATATACATACGTACATAGGGGAGGAGGACTTGGAGGTAGGGTGGGTAGGGCAGGTAGGTCCAGTAGTGTCTGTGGTTCTACTCGAGGGGCACGATATGTCATCGAGGGTGATCGATGGACACCCCCTAAGTAAATTTTAGACTCGAATGTTAAAGTCTTAGGACTCCGTGTTAAGTACAGACACTATGAGACAGTAAGGATGCCGGTAATCGGAACCGATAATGAACTTTGTGTAGCATATTAGGAGTCACCAATGTTCCAACTTCTCTTCTTATTCGAAATCAGTGAATTAACACAGGATGAGAAGCTCTGGGGTACCTGACATCGGGCGGTCCGAGGAGACAGGTACCCTAGGAGGTCCGTTCTTATGACCTCACACAACGGGAAGGGAAGAGGTCCCCTAGAAGGGCTGGGTCCCTAACTCGAGCCCAGAGGAGGTAACGTCCACCTGAGAAATGGTAGACTCGGTGGTCCCTCAACCCTAATAAAGTGTGTATGAAAACAGAGAGGACCGTTGATAATGTCACGAGTAGTTTGTAATCTATAATTTATTTCTAAACATCTTTTCAAGGGAGATAAATATAAATCTTTTGTAAAATCCGAAAAGAGTTAGAGTTTTCTAATATCAAAGTATAAACATGTAAAAGTTTGGTCAGTTTTAACAAAAGACATGTTACGGAGAACATATATAGTTCAAGAACCAAAATTTTGGAACTATATTTTAATAGATTTTGTGACTACGGAAACCTAAAATTTTTTAAGTACATTATAAATGATACCATGTCTCATTTTACTATCAAAGGAAGTTAAGATGGGGTAAAAATGACAGGTTGGGTGACCGGTGGTGATAATTGTCAAATCACGAGGAAGGATAGAAAAGTCCTACAGAATTGTATTTGTCCATCGACGTGTGTGTACGAAAATAGGTGTCCCTCGGTCTGTGTGCATGACAAGACGTTACACCAAGGGGTTGTGACTGTACTGTATTCGGGTGCGTCGAGGTAGGGTACGAAGTTGTCGACGGACTACGATGTCATCCGCCTTCTAAGTGTTAAATGACTTGATGAGGGAACTACTGCCGTGAACCCACAGAGGTTAAAAAATTTGAGATTGTTTGTTACTTATGGAAGAATCGTGTATACGTCCTCATAAAGGTACTTTTTCAAAGAAACTTCTTATATAATAAAAAAACAGTGTTTTTTATTTGGTCTTAAATAATACTTCTTTTTTCTTATACGAAAAACACTTAAGAAGGTATAAAGTAAGGTTATTTAGAAATGGTTACGTATGAGGGTGGGCCATACGACGACGACGACGACGACGACGACTCAGTGAAATCAGCACAGACCGAGACACGCTGGGGTGTCTGCCGTCGGGTGGTCCGAGGCGGTAGGGACCCTAAGAGGCCCGTTCTTGTGACCTCACCAACGGTAAAGGAAGAGGCTACGTACTTTCACTTTTCACTTTCACTTCAGAGAGTCAGCACAGGCTGAGAAGCACTGGGGTATCTGACGTCGGGTGGTCCGAGGAGGCAGGTACGCTAAAAGGTCCGTTCTCATGATCGGGGACAGAAATACAGGAGGGGTCTGACTGAAACTCCTGTTCTTTTAAGTCCCGATCCAATTTAATCTGAGTCCTAAAGGGATCTGAGTCATTAGTTTCTATTTTATCAAGTCCTAAATTCCGAAGGTCCCCGAGTCCGGATGTGAAGTCACAGTAAATTAGATTAGAAACATCTAATTTAATCTCAACTGTCAATTGAACTCTTGGACTAACAGTCAATATAGTAACAAAGACCTCCTATTTACGGTACCAAAAGAATAGTTGAATTTTTGTTTGAAAATTCAGTGTTGTTTGTAAATAGTTTGAGGTCGTACATGTCCCTATATGATCCATTGGTCCTCTACTTTACTAAAGACGGGAGTTCTTTGAGTACTAATTCTTCCATCATTAATTGTACTTAAAACAATCCACAGTACTACACTAACACCAATGTAAATGATTTTCAGGGAGGTTTTCTAAGATGAATTTATAAATATCCACTTTAAAGTCTTAAAGTGGACCCAAAATCAAATTTTATGAAGTCTTCCCGAAACGACCGCCAGGTCACCAATTCTCAAATGGAACGTTACGTCCCCTGTGACCAAGCTAGGAACCAGACCCTGTCAGGGTGTCCGGTATCTCGTTGATTCGGGTACGCGGTGTTGACGACTTCAGACGTGTGGATCGCGGACACGAGAGAGACGTTGGTCTCTCCAGTGGCGTCACTCTTTGGGCTGGTGGCGTTCCTTATTGTCGGGGGTGAGCGGCGTCGATCTCTTGCGGGTACGTATCGTTACTTCTGGGTCGTGTCGGTTTTTATTGATTGATTTTAATAGTTTATTTATTTATTTTATGAAGTCCTTTTGTTCTTTCTTTTCTTTCTATTAACTTCATTCACAACATTTTACAACCATTCACGACTTAACCTCACTACCCATATACACCTATGTAACAGAGATTACTTATTTTTATATTATAGCACCCAAGTGATAAGAGAGATGAAAACATTTATATTCATCGTGTTAAGAGAATAAGAAGATCCTTGTGGTTATCTATTTATGTTTTAAAATTTCTACACACGTGTTCTTCAACACGTACCCTCGTTTGTCCCCGGGTTTAGTCGAACTCACTTTGACTTGTCCTGACTACCCACCATTCTCGGGTTGAGACCGCAGTGTGATGGACCCAGGTTTAAGGACGTGACTGAGAAAAATTGATACACTGGAACCCATACATTGAATCGGAGAGACACGGAGTCAAAGGAGATATTAATTTACCCCTATTGACTCCTAGTTTACTCTAATTATGAACGTTTCGGGAACTTTATTAGGGACTATGTATCATTTACAATACATTTAATAAACGATAGTAAATAATGGTAATAATTACAATGATCTTCCGAAAAGTCTATACAGAAGTCCCTCTCTACAAAGTTCTTTTCCAGTCTCTTTTCGTTGTATTACTTCCGGTTAATCCACATCAATATCCCCATACACACACACAGACACACACACAGACAAACAACTCCCCTCATTCTCCCTCTTTCACTGACACTGACGGTGTAAAGATCAAAGACACTGGTTTACCTATTACTATAGTCGACGGACGGTTACATCCTCTGGGTTCTTTACCCCCAAATTAGGGACCCAGTCCTTCTAGGGTACCTCTTCCCTTACCATTGAGGTCCTAAGAACGGATCTCTTAGGGTACCTATCTCCTCGGACCGTCCGGTCTCAGGACGACGACGATTCAGTAAGTCAGCACAGGTTGAGACGTTGGGGTATCTACCGTCGGGTGGTCCGAGGGGCAGGGACCCTAAGAGGTCCGTTCTTGTGACCTCACCCAACGGTAAAGGAAGAGGTTACGTACTTTCACTCTTCACTTTCACTTCAGCGAGTCAGTACAGGCTGAGAAGCTCTGGGGTACCGGACGCGGAAGGTCCGAGGAGGCAGGTACCCTAGAAGGTCCGTTCTCATGACCTCACCCAACGGTAACGGAAGAGGCCCGGTCTTAGGTATCCTAGCGTTTCAACCTATGTTGACTTCGCTGAATCGTACGTGAGTGTGTAGTAATTGTCCTCATCTCCACTTTCTCTCAAATAGTGAACTTTTAACACAAAGATTAGTATATTTGTTTAGTGTTTCATAAATCGTTTCACTTAATGGAGTCTTACTTTTATATCAAGGGGTCTGACATTTTCCATTTTTTAATTACTTTTAACCGTCGTACGTTAAATTTATTATTTCCAAGATTTTTATGACATCCTCTTAAATAGACCTAAACATTTGTAATAACAATATGTCAAGTGTGTATATTGGATTTGTTTCCTCGAGTAAAATCGTGACCTTCTATTGACCTTTATTGTAAAGGTGTTAGATCGTTGAGTCTATAATCACCTTAACTGAATTTCGTTTATATATAAAGATTTACCAATATTAAAATTTTCCGTCGACAGTAAAGTCGTCACAAAAGTCATCAAGAAGTCAATCCTAAACAAAGTACAAAGGAACACTAGAGACTCCCCTACTGTGTCTTGACTACGACATAAGAGTAATAAAGGATAGTCCATCGTATATTAAAACTAATCAGAGTAATAACCACTAAAATTGAAAGTCGTAAACTAATTCTACCACAGACGGTCCAAAAGGGTGATCTTTCAATGATAAAGGGGAAAATATTACATTAAAAAACCCCCCACTTCAATAAAAATTCGGATACGTTTATGAAACGTTGTTTACAAAAATAAGTAAATAAATATAGTTATACTTGAGTACCAAAAGATAAAATAAATTCCTCAATATTAGAGTACTGAATAACACTACGACTTTAAAGGGGACTAAACCGATTACCTTCGGGGGAAGTTCGACTGAACGCAAGAAAGGTGTGTAGTAAAAAACTACACCTGGTAAAGATTTCACAAACAACTTAGACGATGTTGCATTGAAGGTAAAATACCAAACCAAAAAACCGACACTCCGTACACCCTAGAGGGACTGGTCCCTGACTTGGGTGTAGGGGACGAAACCTTCCCCTTCAGAATTGGTGACCTGACAGTCTCTTCAGGGAACTGTGTAGTAAAAACTCGTGAAAGATGGAGGATCGTGTTCCACAGAGTTCATATAGAATAAGAAAAGAACGAGGTCTGGATCTCAGTCGGTAAAGAGACTTGTCAGGATAAAGAAAAATTACTTGTTGCCACAAACCTTCGGTTCTATACCTGAGTCTACACGTAGGTGACAATAACTCCGTAGAGAGAGTTTCCAAAAGAGTTATTTTTTCCTTTATTTACGTCCATACACTGTATATGTGTGAAATATAGGTCAAATGGGGATATGTACATAACTTTGGACACTCAAGTGTACACGACACGAATCAGTGAGTCAACACAGGCTGAGAAATGCTGGGGTACCTGACATCGGACGGTCCGAGGAGACAGGTACCCCTAAGAGGTCTGTTCTTATGACCTCACCCAACGGTACCCTTAGAAGGTTGGGTCCCAAGTTTGGGTCCAGAGAGAGTGACGTCCGTAAAAGAAATGGCGGACTCGGTGGTCCCTTCGGTACGACGACGACGACGAGTCAGCGAAGTCAGCACAGACTGGGACACGCTGGGGTATCTACCGTCGGGTGGTCCGAGGGGGCAGGGACCCTAAGAGGTCCGTTCTTGTGACCTCACCCAATGTAAAGGAATAGGTTACGTACTTTCACTTTTCACTTTCACTTCAACGAGTCAGCACAGACTGAGAATCGCTGGTACCTATGGAGATTAAGATTAGATCGTGATCTCCCGAGTAAGATTGAAAGGGAGAAAGGTATGTCATAAACGTTAAGGGAAGAGACTGTCACTCTTAGGACCGAAAAAAATAGGAGCTATATAAATGGATAACGTACATAGGGGGATACATTGGGTTGACGGTGACGATGGTAGGGAAGGGGTGTCTCTACGTCGGTCGACAGTTGGACGTGTTTTCGGGAGTGGTACGGACTTGTGGTTTTGTCGGGAGAGTCGATAGGAGTGGGGTATAGACGAGGTTGTAGGATAACGGACCCCCAACAGAGAGGTGGTTTTACGGTAAAAACGGGTAGAAAACGAGACTGCAGGACTTGTCCGAGACCGTGACGTGTGGTCTCACGAGGAAACACCCCTACGGGATGGGACGAACGACCTGAGGTTGTCGAGTAAGACCCGGGGGCACCGAGTGGTGGGACGTATCTGAGGATGAAATAAGCCAAGGTGGATTACCGAAATTCCCGAAAAGATTTCGGGGATTTCACCATTTCTTAGACGGACGGTTACGTCCTCTGTATCCTCTGTGTCCTAGTTAAGGACACAACCCTTCTAGGGGACCTCCTCCTTTACCGTTGGAGGAGGTCATAAGAACGGACCTGTTAGGGTACCTGTCTCCACGGACCATGTCCGATGTCTGGTATCCCAGTGTTTCTCGACCTTACCCGTTGACCGGTACGTGTGTTACCGAAATCCCGACTTAATAAGTCTTTCCCTTCTCCTTTTTGGTATGTGAACAAAAATGTACTTGAGTGACAGAAGACAATAATTCTGTAATGAAAACGGGGATATAGTAAAACTAGTACTGAATCGATTTAGTGAGTATATTAAAAAGGAAATTTAGTCATATAAAGTATTTCATGACTCAAATGAATTCCGTTACAATTAAACACGTATTAAATACTATAGAGTATAGTCATCAAATAGATCAAAGAGGTTGTAAACAAAGTTTAGTGTTGGAGTTAATTTTCACAAAAATAGGTTTTAGTCCCATCTTCAGTTTTAGGAGTGAATCCGGTAATCCGAAATGTACTACAATGGAGGAGAAGGAGGAGGGGTTGTCTAAGGAGGTGGGACCGAGCGTCGAAAGGACGGTGAGACTAGAGATGCGTTAGGAAGTTTGTCTTTCCGGTGAGGACGGAATCCCGTATCACGGAGATAGGCCCAACAAAGAAAAGGACTTTGTGAAAAAGAAGTCTACATGAGTAACGAGTGAGGTCACTGAGGAAGTGTAAAAACAAGTCTACGGTGGAAAAGTTACTTCAGGTGAGACTGTTCGAATAAATTTTGACGTTGACGAGAAGTGGAGTAGAAGGGACAAAAGGTATCGTGAGGGGTGAAAGATTATATGAAATAAAGAATATGACGTATAATGCAAATATAAAGTAACAGAAAGAAGGATGGTAACGGTGATTTGACATCGAGGTGTTTCCGTCTCCAAAAATTGTAAAACAAGTAATGGATTATAAATAACTTACTTCTGTAGGTAAAGGACTCCGTCAAATTTTAGGGTTTTGATTTAAATCCCGTGGTAGATCACAAAAACCTTCCTACACGACTAAATGACACTCTGAATTGATGCAACCACCACCAAATCAGCGATTCAGCCCGGACTGAGCACTGGGGTACCTGTCATCGGGAGGTCCGAGGAGATAGGTACCCTAAGAGGTCCGTTCTCATGACCTCACCCAACGGTAAAGGAAGAGGTCCCCTTAGCTTGGGTCCTTAGCTTGGGTCCAGAGGACGTAACGTCTGTCTAAGAAATGGTTGACTAGATACTTGTCATGAGCATATGAGTTAAGAGTCATTGAGAAAAATGACGGGAGACATCATGATATTTTTCAATTTTTTGTTCTTCATTTTACTAAAGTTATGAAATGGTCAGTACCCTGAGTAACCGAAGAGATTGTCGTTAGAGAAAAGGTTACTGAACGGATAACGAGGGCTCTTGAAGACCCCTCATCATTACAGTACATCGAGACACAGAAAATTGGAAACCCTTAGAGGGGAGAGGGGTGACGGTTTTTTGTTTCTAGTTTTTTGTCTCATTGTCGGAAACGAACAAAACATGGACGTGGTAAAGAGGTCTTATGTTATATATAAATAATTAAAAAAAAAAACCGCCGTTTTCAGAGATTTAGTCACTATTTTGTGATCGTTCCTATTACCATTATAATAAATTTTATGATAGGTATAAGAGATGTTGTTACTCCTCCCAGAAGACTAAATCTTTTATTACCAAAGAAATCAATACTATTTCTCCCCCTTTACTTCTTTTATTTTCGACGAAATTTTCGTAATTTTGTAAATTTTACTTTTCTTATGAATCGAATAAAAATGACCTTTGAATAACACGGGTCGTGATAAGACTTTCGAGTAATTTGTAGAAGGCCTGAGATGGTACATCCAAGAGATGTAATTCGGGGTGAAAAATCTACTGTTTTACCTCTGTGTCTCTTTAATTCATTGAACGGATTTCACAGTATTTTGATCATTTCTGACTTCGATTCTAAGGTTCAGTTGATCCGACTGAGGTGTCAGGTACAGGTACTCGAGTACGAGTACAAAAATAAGTAGAGGGGTTTCTTTGTCTTTATTACGACGAACCAAAGTTCCAAGAGTCTAACCAGTTTTTTTAATCAAATGTTACAGGAGTAGAAGGTTTTTACTTAGTTCCACTGGCATTTTCTTTGTCGGGTATATGTTAATAGGATCTTTATTTCAAAGTAAGAAAAGTCTCAGTTCTTCATCTTCGAGACCTTGACCGGAAAGATTCCTAAATACGAAATCGGTATATATATATTAGATTCCTACGACACCGTTTGTCGTTTTTGTTGTTATCATAATTATAATTCTAGTTTCCGGTCTCCCACCGAACGTGACCGTGTTACTTCTTAGACTATCAGGACCAACGAGTTGGTGGAGAAAAACGTTGTGTAAGGAGTCTTGTAAAATAAGATGAGGGTGACGGGTTTCGAAAAGGGTGGAGATGGTGACCAAGTTTACAAAATCTCATCTACCTTCACTGAGTCCTAGGGGTTAATAGTTAATTATATGAGAACTTAAAACAAGTTGAGTCTGCATTCTTTTTTTGGACTTAATAGACAATTTCACTCAGAGTAATTCCTCACTAAATAATCCATTGTAGATCTTCATAAACGTCATATGTAATACGAGAACTTTCCTCATAGTTAATGTGGTCTTAAACTCTAACTACCTCAGAAAGTCCCCTATAAAAATTCTTCATCCTAAGGGTTCGAGAGATCTACTAAGACCTTTACCACAGGGAGAGTGGTGGGAGTCGACCTTCATTTCTGAGAAAGGATTTACAAATGAACTGAGAAATTATCAGATTTTATGTGCCACTAAACCCATTCCCTTTACCAATAGAAGGTGAGACCTCTCTCTAAAAGTTGTACGCCAAACTCCTACTCGACGAAACCTGAGTGGACGTTCTAAGGGTCGGGATGGAGACTGGTTACCGTAGTCTGAGAAGACGACCCGACTTCTATCCTATTAGACATAAGATTGTTGGAGGGGGTCTACTGAAAATACACACGTATTCAAGCCATTGGTGATTGGATCCCCCTAGTAAAATTTTGTATTTTGTGGTCACAGTAAAACCAATAACCTAAGAAAGGATATTATGGTGTCTGGTCTTGAAGTTCTTCATAGTACATTTTTGGATTAATATTCTTCTAGTTTATATTAAAATTCTCTGATTATTAATTGTTTAGATGAATGGTTTGACATGTAGAAAAATAACATTTAATATACACACTTTGCAGAGTCACTTAAGAAACCGCCTACAGTAAATTAGGACGGAGTGGAAGGTATTTTAATTGATCGACCGGTTTCAAAAAAAAAATGATGGGTGTGCACTCAGAGATCCTTCGGGACTCCGTATGAGACTTGTTCGGAGTAAAGGAGATATTTTCTTTAGCTCAAACTAGTTGACATGTCTTGAATCCGATTAATTTGTATGATCGATAGTTTCCTTTGACGTTAGAACGTTGAAGTCCGCACAAAATTTTATCCTTTATGTTAATAAAAAGACCTACTCGGCTGACTTGTTGTCGAATTTCGATGTCTTAGGTTCATCTTTTGGAAAATTCTCAGAAAGATCAAAATATTAAACTGAATTGACGGAGAGGTGTGTTGACTTATCAGTTGAACAAAAACAAACAAAAAATTAGTCAACTTGGGTCCTTCTTAAGGAACGAGGAGAGACTATTATATTATCGGAGAACTCTTGGGAAATGTTTTTATGTCAAATCTTCATACCTTGTATGTTTTTTCCTTTGGTAAATTGAACTATTATGGGGTGGGTCCATTAAGTCTATGGATTCTATTAAGAAGTAACCTTAATAAATCAAACCGGTTTTGCGGTTTGAAGTCAATGTGGCATATTAATGAGAAGAAAGAATGTGAAAAAAAGGTAAACAGTGAATGAGGACTAAGAATAGTTAACAGTGATTGAAAGAAAAGGAAGTGAATGTTAGATTAGTGTCAAGTTGGTTCTTACAGTGAATGACACTTTCAGAAGAATTAAGTCTCAGTCCAACGTACGGTGACACGACTATCTCATCTGTTCTTTACAGGTTCCGGTCTCAACACGACGACTCTAGGCATGGTACGGCTACGGTCCATGGAAGTTCGTCGACCGTTGGTCATTGTGACATCCTTGACTAAGGTTTGATGGAAAGTCTTTGATTTCTAGAGTATATGTCTCACTGAGCGACTACTTGTTAAATTCCCCTCTCGGGAATGAGTTTCAATAACTTTCGATACTTATTAGGGTACTTTGATGTAACGTTCAGATGAACCCTTTTGAAAAACTTAAACTAAAAAGGAAATTCTCTAAGACCCTTTTAGAGTATAAAATTTCATTGAAGGTAAGGTCAATGACATAAACCTAAACAAGGTGGCATGGACCTAAGTAAGGTTAAATAGACACCTTGACCCGTTGATTATCAGAAATAAGCCGTAAAGAACATAAAGAACTTACTTTTACCCTACCTGATCACCCTAATTACCGATCCATAAATGTTCTGTGATCATTAAGACGGTAAAAGAGACATATTTCTAAGAAGGTACTTCTTAGACCTGTGTTTCTACCTGTTTTCTCTGTCCTCAAGATTAGGTCTAGTTCAAGATCTTCATGTCGAGTGGAATAGAGAGAATAATTTTTCAATCTACGACTTCTTCGATAAATTTATAAGAAGGTTTTGAAATTGTCTTTACGATTTTAGTCAATGATTGTATTATTTAGTCACATGGGACTGAAATTTTTCTATAAAAGTGAATACTAATTATTCTTTATACCTTCAGACTTAACACCGTACAGTCAGAGAGTTCCTGTCGATTCTTGACTACTTAACCGTCGTTTCAGCCCAAAAAGTTACGTATATAACTATGGGTTCACGAGTCTTTTTTAAGAAAAGCTCAGATGATAGGTGCTTAAATGGTCTTTCGGTTCAATTGTTGTGTCGATTAGAGCGTCTATAGACTCAATCGGTCGTGGTAAAACGACCTCTCCCCTCTGACCTGTGACGCCCGTCAACTCTTCCAATATTAGAAACCTTTGATTTCCGCGGACGTTTCTCCGGAGAAAGCACCAGAGACTGCTTTTTGCAACTCCCTCTTCATTTTGGCGGGGTTAAAGGGGTCTTGCCAGGAGTGAGCTTCGAGACCAAGGTCCTCTGCGTGCGAAACGACTCCATTCTGCCAGGGGATGCTAAATATCGGTTAGCGAGCGCTTCCCATCCACAGCTCCACGCGTTTCTTCCGGCGGAGTCGGCGGAAGCGGAGGAGGTTCAGGGATGTAGAGTCGCCTCGCCCCTCGTCGCTTCCTTGGAGGCCCGGTCGGGGCGACGCGACTGCCCGCAGCAGCACTCGGTTACTCGCCCGTCCCTCCGCCTCGACCGTCCGGCCGCCCCGCCCTAAAGGGCGCGGTAGCGCGCCGGCGAGCCGCGGGCCGCTCCCGCCACCTCGGTCGCTCTCTCCCGCCCAGCCCCAGTCGACGACGTCCGCCCGCCCAAGCCCCTCGACACCCGCCGGCGGAGCAGAGAACGGCGGCGGGAGGCAAACGGTGCTACGGCCCCTAGCTGTTCGACGGGTAGCTCCTCTGCGACCTCCTGTCGGGTGTCCAATCCGCCGCCCTCCGCTCCCTTCCTCGCCCCGACCGGCTAACGTCCGGACCGGGGCGGTGCCGGCGTCCACGGGCGGGACCGGGTCCACCCGCGGCGGGGGGTCATAGGGACGGCCAGCGCCCGCCGCGGGCCTCGACGGCTCCGGCCCGGCGGGAGGGCTCCGGGCGCACCCGGACGCAGCGACCCGGCTCTCGGCGCGAGCCCCAGACCCTCAGCCGCCCGCCGCTGGTTTGGCGGCGGCGGCACCGACTACCCGGGCCGCCAGCGATGCGGGGGCCCCGAGGGACCATAAACTGTTTTCTACGAAAAATTAACGGCACTACACTCCACTATTTAGGTCTAAGACCTTAAAAGAAAAGCTTTTGGAGAAGCCTCCTTTACGTCCTCCTCTTTTCTGGGACATCTGAATTACTAAAGACTAGTTCGATCCCTTCCTTTACCTGTTAAAACTCCCCCTTTATGACTTTCAGACAACTAATCGGGCGCGCCTTTCGGGAGCCGCTTCGGGCAGTGCCTAGGGCCTCGGAGGGCCGGCTCGCAGCACTGGGACTCACGTCGGCGACAGTGAGCCCGGCACGTGCGGCTCTCCACCTGCCGCGGAAACGCCGAGGTGCTGACGACGCGGGCCCAACGTCTGAACCGAGATCATTTGAGTAGTTTTATTTTCGGGGCACAAAACACGCAACCCCTACTACGACCACACCAACGAGATCGAATTCTATCAGAGAAGGAATTCTATCCTTCTGCATTGTCCCTGAATACAAAAGTCACGACTTCTTACTTTATTCGATACAATTTTTTTTGTACGATCATCCCCGACTTTGAACCCGACTCTTTGAAGTAGGGACCCGGACAGAAGAATGTGTTATTCCCTAAGCTCTACTTCAACGAGAACCCGATGGTGAATCTTACTTCTGTCAAAAGACTTTACAAGTAAATCTTGATGTCAACGTGTATAAAGGACACAGAATTACCAAATTTACTGAGGTCTTCTTGTCCTCCCTCGCCGATCTAGGGTCAAAGGACATACTGAACAGACGGTACCTATACCACGATCAAAACTGACGGGCCAACCTCAACCCGAGACTAACATCTTAACTAACCCGAAAAAAAAAATGCGACTTTCAATAGAAGTGTCCGGGCTAGGGACGACCATTACATGAGAATAGTCGGATATGACTGTGTTTCTCTCTGACTGAACCGAATAAAACTGACGGTCTTATTATCGGTCAAGTTTATAAATTACTGAAGACATCATATTTCAATATTCGATGTAAACAAAGTCTACAAATCATTTTTAAAACACCCTACGTAACCAGTCCATGTGAAACAGTAAAATGAAAAAATATTCTGAGTTGTCCGACGGAATGGAAAGAAGAGAAGGGACCGGACCGAAAATATCGACGAGTATTTCTGACGGGTCTTACCCAAAGTGTCACGGGAATCGGTACTGAATACTCCTCCCATATTAGACAATTGAATAGATTAAAGAACTAAAAAAGTGTGTCATTCAAATGTTGAACTCGTAATCAAAAAACATAAAAAAAAGACAAAAAAATGTTCGTACACGGTATAATCATAATTAAAAATTACTTTCTCGGTGTAACTATCAGAAAGTTAAAGATCTTCATTATTTAGACTTGATCAATTATAAATAAACCCTTTCAATTAACCCTGTTGACCCTAAATCTTTCCCTTTTGTGACCCTTCGCTAAGATCCTCTTTTGAACACCGTTCTTACTTTCGGGACCTAAACCCTAAATCCTATATCAGAAATGACGGTTAACCATGGAAGATGAAATACCGTTCAGTGAATTGAGAGATTTAAAGTCGACAATATCTGTCACTTTAAAATCAGAAACATGAACTAATATTTTTATTATCAACAAACGAAGTCTTTTTAATTTCCATGTCTTTCGTGTTAATGGACAGGTCGGGAGTCCTCATTTGAGACAATTACGAAACGAAAGAAAAAACATCCAAAAAAAGGAAAGAGAATGTGGAAAATTACACTAACTCTAATATAACACATATTACTAAAAATAAACCGAGATTGATGTGAACTATTGAATCATAGAAGTGTGTAATAGTGTATGACTTATTTGTTGAGTTTCCAGCACACAAAGGAACTGACCGAATTATACCAACAGGACAACATGAAAACATCAAATATATCTCTCGAGTCTAATTACGAAACCCTATATTTAAAAACAAGAAGAGATCTGACAAATAGATCGTAGTCAAGTCCAGTCAACGAGTCAGTACAGGTTGAGAAATGCTGGGGTACCTGATGTCATACGGTCCGGAGGGACGGGTAACGGTTGAGGGTCTCAAATGAGTATAAGTACAGACAACTCAGTCACTACGGTAGGTTGGTAGAGTAGAAGACAGTAGGGGAAGAGGAGGGCGAAAGTTAGAAAGGGTCGTAGTCCTAGAAAAGTTCACTCAGTCGAGAAGTGTAGTCCACCGGTTTCATAACCTCAAAGTCGAAGTTGTAGCTAGGAAGGTTACTTGTGGGTCCTGACTGGAGGAAATCCTACCTGACCAACCTAAAGGAACGTCAGGTTCCCTGAGAGTTCTCAGAAGAGGTTGTGGTGTCAAGTTTTGGTAGTCAAGAAGCCGGGAGTCAAAAGAAATATCAGGTTGAGAGTGTAGATATGTACTGTGACCTTTTTGGTATCGGAACAACCGTTTCATTACAGAGACGAAAACTTATACGACAGATCTAACCAGTATTGAAAGGAAGGTTCCTCATTCGCAGAAAATTAAAGTACCGACGTCAGTGGTAGACGTCACTAAAACCTCGGGGGGTTTTATTTCAAAAGGTGACAAAGGGGTAGATAAACAGTACTTCACTACCCTGGTCTACGGTACTAGAATCAAAAGACTTACAACTCGAAATTCGGTTGAAAAAGTGAGAGGAGAAAGTGAAAGTAGTTCTCCGAGAAATCTTTTTTTTTTTTTTTCTCCGAGAAATCAAGAAGAAGTGAAAGACGGTATTCCCACCACAGTAGACGTATAGACTCCAATAACTATAAAGAGGGTCGTTAGAACTAAGGTCGAACACGAAGTAGATCGGGTCACAAAGGGAACTACATGAGACGTATATTCAATTTATTCGTCCCACTGTTATATGTCGAAACTGTATGAGGAAAGGGTTAAACCTTGGTCAGACAACAAGGTACAGGTCAAGATTGAACGAAGGACTGGACATACGCCCAAAGAGTTCTCCGTCCAGTCCACCAGACCGTAAGGGTAGAGAAAGTCTTAAAAGGTGTCAAATAACACTAGGTGTGTCGGTCTTCGAAACCATATCAATTATTTCGTCTTTATCTACAAAAAGACCTTGAGAGAACGAAAAAACTTCTAAGTCACCTACAACCGTTAAACTATAGACCGAGGAGACGGAAAAGATTTTGGTCGAACTTGTAGACCTTCAAGTACCAAGTGCATAACAATTTCGGAACCAAACTCTTAAAACTCGTAATGAAATGATCGCACACTCTACTCACGTTAACACGTCATCAAACTCGTAAGAAACCGTAACGGAAAGAAACCCTAACTTTACTTTTGACTGGAAAAGGTCAGGACGCCGGTGACGACGTAAAAGGTTTAATCGATTGGATAACTCACGTCGTGAAACTGTCGTAGTAGAAAGTCCTAAACTTTATCGAGTTGACCTTACGGTAGTGGAGGTGGTCGAAACAAGTATCACTACGAAAGATTCCGGGTGAACTGAAGTGTAAGGTCCTACAGACCGAGAGTCACTCACCAGTGTGGTAGCACTAATAGACCCAGCTCTTCTAGAAAAAACGTAGAAGACGAAAACAATCCAGGTAGGGTAAAGACAGGAAGTAACTCGGGTAGAAACGTACTTTACAAAAGAACCATAGAGATTAAAACCACTTCTCAAGAAATCAGAAAGGGTAAGATAACAAAAGGAGATAAAGAAACATAACTAGTGACTCCTTCCGAAAGAAAAGAGAGGAACGATAAGAAACCTTGAGACGTAAGTTTACCCATATAGAAAGGAAAGAGGAAACGAAAAGTGAAGAGAAGAAAAGTGTCGATAAACATTCCGGAGCAGTCTGTCGGTAAAACGAAAAAACGTAAAGAAAAGGAACCCCTACCAGAACTAGGGACAGAGGACATGTCACAGTAAAATGTCCTAAATAGATCGTATCTCAGATTCTTCAACTATTGTCTTTCCTCCTTTTAAAAATTTCGAGGACTATATCTACATAAATAATCTAATAAATTAGGATTAGTTTGCACCGGACGGTTGACGATATATTATATTTTGTCTTGAACCTTCAACACTTCCTGATGGGACTTAATGTCAATGATAAAAATCAAAACAACACACACGATTCAACGAAGTCAGTAGAGGCTGAGAAACGCTGGGATACCTGACATCGGACGGTCCGAAGAGACACGTACCTAAGAGGTCCGTTCTTAAGATCGCAGTCGACGGTACGGTGGATCCCAAGAAGGGCTGGGTCCCTAATTTGAAACCAGAAAATGCAGAGGATGTAACTGTCCGCCCAAGAAATGGTGATCACGGTGGACCCTTCGGGGAGAAAAATCAAAATGAAATGTTATTGATTCATAATTTTATCCATATAAACGTTCAGGTTTAGGTCTATTAACTTGTTTTTGTAAAAATTCAAATAGAAGGAGTTTGACATGGTAAGACGTTTTCTATCGTAAACAACTTCATCCTTTAGACTTCGGATATGATCTATGGAATAGGTGCAAATGTATAACAAAAATTCAGTCTTTGAAAGACAAATCATTCTTGTCTATATTAGAAATTTTTTATTAACTAAAATACACATCTATTTATAGTCACTAAGTAGGTTCGATCTTGACCCTTGAGGTCAGGGTTTACCTCCGAAAAGAGAAACCGTATTACACTTTATGAGTATCTAATACTCCGTGTGAAAAAAACTAAGTGTAAAACTATAGAGAATATAACTCTACGGAGAATATGAACTACAACAAAAGGAACATTTAACGGACGTTTACATGTGTGAACCAATAAAGAGGATCACTGCACCGACGTGGTTCACGTCGAAAAGTTACACGTCGGTTGTTTAGTTAAATTGTTGGTGAACTTCCTAATAGTCAGAACAAAAAACAGACTTTTATAAAGAAACTGTCGACCATTTTACTTCGTTCACAACGGTAGTTTTGAACGACTGACCTATAGTTATCAAACCTTCTTTTTACGACCTCTATTTTCACCTCGTGAAGATTCTTTATAAACAGTGGACGAACGTCGTGTCTTATTATGACCTACACTTTTGTACCGATCACTACTGAGAATACGGTTTTTTTATGTTCTCAACTTTAATGTCCCTGAAGGGACCACCAGGTCACCAATTCTGAGACATGAAAGTTACGTCCCTCGCGTCCAAGTCAAGGACCAGTCCCTTTTTTTGTACGTCGTACCACATCGGTTTTTTTTTTTTTCTCAACTTTAAAATCTCAACATAATTAAATCCGTTAAACACAAAAGAAAAAAACACAAATATACTCGTAATATATATTTTAAGACGGTTTCTAGACAAGGGTACACATATTTCATTTTCGAAGTTTTGTATTCTTTTAAAGTTAAGTATCGAATTAACGGTCGTAATAAAACAAACAATATGTGCGTATGAGTCAACGAGTCAGTATAGGTAGGGTACCTGAGACCGGGTAGTCCGAGGAGACAGGTAACTCAAGAGGTCCGTTATTATGACCTCATCCAACGGTAAAGGATGAAGTCCCCTAGAAGGACTGGATCCCTAACTTGGACCCAGAGGACGTAACGTCCGTCTAAGAAATGACAGACTCGGTGGTATTTTGACCACGTCGAGTGTCACCTACAGTAGTATCTCAGATACTTTACAATGGTATAACTAACGTAGACACATTCGACGATTGAAATTTGTCAGTAATACGTTAAAACTTGAACTATAATACTTGAATTTTTGTGTCCCTTCGACAAAGTTGGGACAAACTCCGATTCTTGTAGAAACATTCAAATGATGTACAAAAACGTATTACAAAATAAGGAACTTAATCTTACTAGTAAAAACTTCTATTTTTCTTTTTGGATTCACCGTCTAAAAAGAATCCTTATCTTGATGGATTTGTTCTAAAGTACTGCAAAAGAAAAAATGTATAATTTTATTGCGAACCCCTTCCTCTCATCCCGTGATCTCGAAATTTTTTTTTTTTAAGACAGTCTAAATTTAGAGACTCCGTATGAAACCAAAGAAAAGTCTCACATTTTTAAAAAAAGTAAAAATTTAGAGACCCCGTAACCCTTCATGTCCTGACTCTATTTGACCCAAGTATATGACCGTACTAAAACACGGAAAAAAAAAATTTAGTATCACTAAATTGACGAAGAAAACTTTTATCCTTCGATTCCTTCTTCAACTAAAAAATTCTTGGTTAAAGATTCCGATTCCACATTTAATTGATTAACATGTTATTTTCATCTGGGACTACGACCCTTCCTAACTTCTGTCCTCCTCTTCCCCTGCTGTCTCCTAGTCTACCAACCTACCATAGTGGTTGACGTACCTGTACTCAAACCAAACCCGTTCAAGGCCTTCAACCACTACCTGTCCTTTCGGACCGTACGACGTCAGGTACCCCAACGTTTCTCAACTTGTCCTGACTCACTGACTTGACTGACTGTTATCTTCATGTTTCAACGAAAAATCTAAAATTCTACATTAATAGAGTTATTGCCAACTTTAAGTTAAGAAGCGGACGGATACCCTATATTTTTCCACTAGTATCAAACGGAATTATACGACAAAGGAATAGAGATTGTCAGACTTGTAAATGACTGACTGTTCAAAAATGAGACTTTCACGTCCATTAGAAATGTACGGGTACGAGTAACACGTTTTTTTTTTTTCTTTCGGATTGTTATATCTTTACATATTTCTTCTTTTTCATTGGGGTTTCAGACGTGAGTCTTTTTTAGAACAATCGTAAAATGTCCGGTACAACCCCTACCCTTCACCGTGACTCCACACTAAAACCTAACATCACCCCTCCCCAAACTATAGTTATGTTGATCTTCTCTGACCTTTTTCTCTTTATTAGTAAGATTTAATAGGACTCTTCTCTATAAATTTTATAAATATGTACGTCATTACAATTAAATCAAGATAGACTCAGACATCTAAATCAGAATCAAATTAACGTCTGAGAGATTAAGTATTTTTATATGGAAACAACGAGGAAGACTCCAAACACACTGTATCAACCTTTTAGAGAGACAAAATTACTTCACTTTAACTCTTATTTCTTGAGACTGTAGAATCGTAAAGATAGTTTTTTCTCTTTTATCTAATTTTGAGTCTTGAAAATTCTTAAGGTCATAGGATACTAAAAAGGAAGGAAATCCCCTTTTTTTTTTCTAAAGGTGAACTGAATATATTACCAATTGTATTTGAATGACGAAAATAAAATATGTCTGTTCCAGAAATGACCCACATAAACTTCTTCTACGGTGTCGATAAAGGTTGATATACTTGGTCAACATAGTCCGATACGTAGCCTAAATACTACGTGTCCATTTCTTGATTTCCGACTGAGTCACGAAAGTATTTTACTTAGGAATTCGGATACCCCTGTCTTTATCATACAGAGAATAAATGACCACAAATCGGGACAGACGTAACGTCTCATTATTTGTAAACAACTTCTCTACTCACTTCTAATTCATAAAACATAATGTCTCGAGTGTAAAGGCAATGACCACATATCAAACATCGTGGTGTTTTCACTACTAGTATACGAGGAGAAGGGGTTTGTCTCATTCCTGAAAGAATCACTTTGAGTAACTATATCACTAGAAACGGATTCTAAACTGACTTTTGGGGTATAACAGTGGTCATAAAAGAGATTAGTACAAAAATTAGAATACCCTATGAAGGGGAAAAACTCGTCTCTTGAACTTTCATCGATCAGAGATAGATCAATCTTCCATTATTTCTAATCTATATCGAGGGTCCATAGTCTTCTACTTAAAATTTTCTTCCGTTGATCTAAAAAATCAACTGATCTGTTTTCGGACACAAATACGTGGCATTAATACTTGAAATTGTCGTTGGACCCAGGATACTATTTGAGAGAAACCCTAATTAATTCTCGTGGTCAAAGAAAAAAAGAGGAATTAAAGAGAAGAAAGACTTGAGTTTACAAGTAATCCATGAAATTTCAATGACACTATCAATAAATAAAACGAATCACTATCCAGACAGTTCTTAAATTAAAGACCGATACATCTAATTACACATTTTCTTTTTGATGTAAACAGTAATATGAGTAGTGACTTTTTTCAGAAGTTTGTTTTCATAACGGAAGTATACCGACACAACGAGATGATATACTGATCCAGCTGGTGTAAAACCAACATACAATAATTTACGAAGTATCAGATAATAGTCGTAAATCTCTTGTCCCTATTAGTCAGTTGTGACATCTGACAGAATTCTAAAACGATTTATTGTAATATATGTCGAATGAAGATCAAAATTGATAATCAAGAATAATCGACTTTTCTTTTTCGTGTGCAGACTTTGAGACGATTTAAAGAACTACCACAGATAAAGTACCAAACTCAGAGGGACATTTCACGAAATCGACATCAAGGGCAAGGTCACTAAATTCTCTGGTGCAGCATGTAATAAATTCACTACTTATTTTGACCGCATCCATAGAAGTTAATTTTTAAAAAAGAAATAGACATGATAACACAATTAAACTTACAAGTAGAAAAGGTCTTACTTAATTCACGTCGTTGTGTGGACTGAAGTTTTGAAAATTTTCTTATACTCTTTGTCCATGACATATACTTTCAAAATTTTTATACTAAATTTTACACAGTACTATGTCATAGATATATCTATTTGTCTTAAAGAAAAGTCATTAAGATTCGTAAAATCTTGAGTATCTTCCATTAAAACTATGCGATAACTTTAAGGTAATACGTGAATACAGATTAAAATTACTGAAATACAATCTCTGTCCGATAGACTAAATGGAGAAAAAAGTTTACTTCTTTGATTCCGAACGAGTTCCAATATGTCGACCGATCGTCTCCTTGACCTCGATTAAAATTTATAGACTTAAGGATCACACCACGCGTAAGGATATATAGTACAACTAACCAATGAATCGTCTGTATTACACATGATTTTAAGATATTTAATGTGATAAAATATTTTTACTACAAAAATCTCGAATAAGTTTTAAACACTTCAAAAGACTTCAATAAATTTTTACTTTTAATATTACGGTGAGTGTTTTCTGTATCTCGTAACCTGGAAATGAAGCAGAGACAAAGAGTGAAAAGTCGCAAAAGGTGACCCCCCACTACTACTTCAATACTCAAGATGAAACGTCGTCAAAAGTTTTCAATATCTACTCCATTTACGAATGAAATAAAACGAACCTATTCTTTAGAATATTAATTCAATCAGTTCAACAAATCGCAAATAACCCTTGAAAGTAATACTAAAAATACTCATTTAGAGTTAATATTTTCTAATGATAAATTTCTTCCTGGAACAAAGGTTTGGAACCACTGACAGAATATTTTTATTGTGAAATATACAGCCTAATTTTGTTTAATAAAAGTTCCTTATTCACATATTAACACGAGAGAAATGAGAGTACATTGTAAGTCGGAAAATAACACAACAAACTACATCAGTCCCTCTCGTCTCAATTCGACAAGTGGTTAGTGTCCTGACGGTCCCCTAAGGGACGGACAAAAAATTGACCCAGCACAAAATCAGGATATAAATCCTCAAGGAGTAAGATTTCTTATGTACAGGGAATAGTCTACACACTGACCATTTATAACCGACGATGAGACACCCACCAAAAAAACACAAGAACTATCGTAGGAAACTACGTATTTTCAATTAAGACTACTTCAGGTCAAAGATAAAAGAAACCAACGAACACGAAAACACAATATAGAATTATTGGCAACGATTTAGGTTCTAATAGTGCAAAAGAAGACTCTCAAAATTTACCTTGTAAAAACTGACAGTTTTTTAATACACTACTGTTTTTCCTTTAATACACTACAATCACAAGGGAATACATTTACAATAGTTGTAGAAAAAAAAAAAATTTGATGTGAAGATGATGTCTCGTTCATCCTAGAATCAAGGGGTTGGTCCATAGTTTGGACGCTGGGGACATCACCTTCACGTCTGAGATTTGACGACCTACGGTATCTTCAGGGACATAGTTGTGGAAGAATGATCTAAAAAACATTAAAGGTATTACGACCAACTAACAGACAAAAATCAATAAACCCAAAAAACTAGAAAGAAAATGGTCGAATCGAGAACAGTACGCCATGAAAGTTGTGTCGAACGACTACGGTACTACAAGGGGTAATGGGTCAAATTTCTTTCTCTAGACTTTCCATAACTTGATTCGAATACAAATGAAAGTAATCGACAGTCTTCTAGTGACGAATATTTTACACATGGTGACATGTGGAATTGGTAAAGACTGACATAGTGAAAATGAAGTCAACAATTTGTAAATATCCCCGAGGACGATCTGCAATTCGATATATGACTCCTCATGACTATACTCATTCTACGGTGAAGGGAACTTTTTCGAGTCTCATCGTCTATCCATTTGTATTAATGCCATGAGACAGAGAACTTTAAACCCTACTCGTACCACGTCACTTCCGACCGAGTCTCCTCCCACAGTCCTTCCGAAGTGGTGTCTACTCTGTCCTCGTAACTTGTTACTTCTTCTTAAACGGTTCTCTTCCCTCAGTAACAAACTACTCTCCCTGGTCTTTCGTGTTTCAATACCCAACATCTTTATGTACCGAACGAAACTCTTTAAGTCACACCGACGTTACAACCGACACAACTCCGTACCACCCTCTATGGGGATCTTTATCTAATCTAGTACGATTTCTACAACCTGAACTCGAATATTCATTTCTCTTCTGTTACCTCCAGAAATTCTTCACCTGGATAAGATTGACAAAAACCTACTGCCTAGACTACGATCCTCTTACCTGGGCCTTCAACACTCTCACGTCACTCCGTACTGGTTCCGGAGTCGACCCTGTCACCGTATCCTCTACTCGACACACCCACCCAACCTCACTACCTCCATACCCCCGACCGGGTAGATGGCGGAGTACAGAGTCATCAAACACCACCCAAACAAAAGGGGGTAACGTATAATAGTCAACTATTTTACTCTCGAAATATCTGAATAGAATGTGTCATGTATCTATCTTATTTTTACAACTCGATTACATAGTCACTACTATTTCATAAATTACTATGTACCTTATTTCTGGCTACATAAAATCTCTACCTTAATTTTACAGAACCATTAGAAGTTCTTATTAGAAAAGGTTCTAGTTCTTTGGTCTGGAGAAAAGAATCAGATTCCCTTGACTTATAGTTTTAGAACAGTTATTTTACAAAGAGTAAGTCGTAAACTTAAATAATCTCAGTT
This sequence comes from Capra ibex, assembly GCA_006410555.1. Taxonomy (NCBI): domain Eukaryota; kingdom Metazoa; phylum Chordata; class Mammalia; order Artiodactyla; family Bovidae; genus Capra; species Capra ibex. The sequence continues at coordinate 38,185,781 of SJYO01050590.1, read as the reverse complement.
ATAGTCTTCTAGTCATTCAACCTAAGACCACGATTTAGTCCTATAAACATATAAACTCTTAAACGTCATCAAAATTTTAAAAATAAAAAGACAATATAATGTTAAACACCGATCATGTTAAAGACCCCCACATTGTCAACGATTACTTTCATTTACAAGGGATCCCGATCAACTTTGTCATTGAAAAAGTGAAATTTACAACTTCAAACTTTATAATGAACCTCAACATTAACATCGAATTTAAAGATTTGTATTAAATTCCATCAAGTATTTATACGATTTGTATTTAATAAGAACTTGAAAAGGTCTTTATAACTGTAATTTCCTTCACAAAGTCTAACGATCATTACCATTCGAGAATAATGAAACATGTCAATAAAGAACGTTACTACGTTTACTACGTAAAGAAATAGTTGTGTTTGGACATCGATCTAAAATACATTATTAACTTTTCTTCACTTAGATTAATTTTTGAATTCACTTATAATAAATTTAGACAATAAATTCAACGTGACAAACAGGATCAGGATCTCCTTTTTAAAATTTCCTTCAATTTAGAACACCAAACAATGGTAGTACTATGGACTCTTCCACCATATATAAAAAGGAAGGAATAAAAGGAAATATAAAGTGTAAATGAAATTACTCATAAACGACAAAAATATGATTTTAATGAAATTTTTTTGAAAATCATCTGATGACAAAGGAACTTTAATTTACAACAATGGTTAAATTATTTATCTTTGTATGAAATCCCACAAAGACACACCGACACTCCTTATTTTCCCAAGTAACTAGTGTATCATCTCTTAAGAATAAAACAAAGTCATATAGACAACTTCCTACGTGTACACTTTGGGTAATCTCTCTCGTGAATCTTCAAAACGTTTCATAATAACGTAACAACAATTATCAGTAAAGACAAAAGGTCTAGTACTACGACGTTAATTGTCTATGTCGTCTAACAGGTTTTTTTCTCTTTTACTGTTCCAAACCATGTATAATGAGGAAGTCATAGTGCCAAATTACCCGAAGGGACCACCGAGTCACCAATTCTTGGACACACGGTCACATCCTCTACACCCAAGTTAGGGACCAAGTCTTTCTAGGGGACTCTTCCTTTACCGTTGGGTGAGACAATAGAACGGACCCTTTAGCGTACCTGTCTCCTCGGACCACCCGATGTCAGGTACCCCAGTGTTTCTCAATCTGTGTTGAATCATTGATTTGTTGTTATTGTTTAGTGTTAATTGTCGACAAAGTAATCTACCAGATGAAAAAGACCAAATTTTTACCAACGGTCGTCATTGAAGCATGACATAATGGGAATAAGAAAAGACGTCAATAAAATCTCGGAAAGACAATTGACAATTAACAGTCTATTAATTATCAACAGAAAAATTTGTTTTATAAAAAGACCACTATCTTAAATTATTCATTTGTATTGATAAGGTTTTCACATTAACTACGGGTCCACATTGTAGTGGGGGAAAGAGAAACATAAAACTAGTGTGACGTAAACAAAACAATATATATACATAAGTCTTCACACAAGACTCTATGACACCACCTTTACAACTTGACAATGTATGAATTGACTTGCTTTAAGACGGTACTCCTGGAGGAGGAAATGTCTCTTATACATACAAGGCACACCTACCTACCTACCTACTCATCCGGAGGTGATCCATAAACACTCACTCCATCAGACACACGGACCCTTAACATGGACGTCGGAGTGGACGTAGACGACCACCGCCGTGTCACTGGTGAACACCCTTAGGTGTCAACCCATACTAACTGTCACATCGTCGGTGACACTGTGTCTTTGCCCCATCAAGAGAGTGTTAGTCATGTGTCCGAACGAAAGAAACTGATGAGTTAAACCACGTCTATAATTATTTTATACATGTAAAATTCTAGATGTAAACAAACAATAAAACTGTGTTCATTAATTTCTGAGACTCCTACGTAAAATAAAATATAACGGAGACCGACAATATCCATTAAAAAATTTTTATAAAGGTGATTAAATGAACTTTTTAAACAACTCGTGAATGATGTATAACCACTGATACCCCTTTGTCACACGTGTCCGAGGTGAAGACAGAAGTCATTCACCTATTAGGTGTAAATAATTTCCGAAGGACATACTTCCGTACGCCGATCTCGTCGACGGTCTTATGCCCTAGTTGTGCCTCAATTCACGTCATTTCTTCGGAATTGTTTTATGACCCTCTCGTGTCTGTCCCGTCGTATAGAAAACTGACCATTCGACCCTTTCCAATACGAAAATCCGCCACGGTAAACGTGACTTCTACTCGTCTATAGTCACCAAACCCCAATCCCCTCTCCCGCAAAGACCATCTTTTTGTCGGAGACGTCTTCGTGTACCATCTCAGACCTCTCACATTTTCAATTCGCGCGACCGAGACCTCAGTGTGACGAACCCCTGACTAGAGTCGAGACACCGAACAAACGGACTCCAGTATGTGACCAATCAATTAAAGGGAGAGGTTTTTGAGTCATCACCACTTCTACTTTCTCTTACGTATGTCTAATGGACTGAAAATCGTTAATAATAATAAAGAACGTTATTAATACTATTATCTTTCCATTAGTAAAGTCATGTAGACCTCGTGTCCTACATAACCCTCCTCTATACTGATTTGTCCTTCTTTCATCATCAAACGCCGGTCCAATGATACGATTACTGACTTTATGCACAATAGCTCTCATCCGTCGGTGGCTTCCTAAAATTCGCTTACTCATTGTTGTATGTCAACACAATTGTCTTAATTTTTTATCATTACCTTTATACTTCCCCTGTTTCGATCTCCCTTAGGTTACTTTTCCATGACCTTATCAAACGTTTCTATAATCTTCTCGGAGTCTACTCCAACGATAACTTCTCCTCTCCTTCCTTATGAACGGCCTCTATGAAGCATTCATCTTAACTGTTCTGAAGACCATCCTCCTCCTTGTTTTTTACTCAGGGTTTTAAGAACCTACTACCCTACCTAGGTCCTCTTTGACTCTCTCGGTTCATCTCCTCGTTCAGAATATCCCTCGTATGACAGAAGTCGACACATGTAAAAGTCGTGTGTGTGTGCTGATTTCTTGGGGGGACCTCTAGACGAAGGTAACTGTTGACTCTCTTGCTTCCCCTCCTCTATAGTCGACTCCTCAGTAACCACATGACCTTATAAGAACCATGAACTAAACCATAAGATTCCTTTCGTCCTTTTCTCTTCTCTGTCTTATATAATACATTGTCCACGAGGTACTCATAAACAGTAGACTCATGTTGTTCCCTGTACCAAACTCACACCCACTTCCTTTTGTTTATATTCTTTTCTCCGTGTCATCCCCCTCTTGGTCTCTTGGTCCTCCTCTTACCATACGACACTTGAGTCTTTTCAGTTTCTAATTACCGATTTGATTTGGGTCTGACAAACGAAAAGGAGGTCCGAAATCAAGTCAGTGATATGGTAAGAGTCAATAAACGTCTTAAGACGAAAATTACACGTAAAATTTTTCTTTCACCAACTATCATTTTGTCCCTTTGATAGAATAGGTTATAAGACGTCCTAAAAATAGAGTCTTTTATTCTTTCGATACATGTTAACGACCGTTACGTGAAAAAAGGAACCTATCAGAGAAGGGCAACCGGTGGTGATTTCCATTGAATTTTAGTTTATTTATTAACCTAAAAATTAGAAAAGTGAGTTTCCACTTCATACTTCATTGTCTTCTACAGATGTGAAGCTCTTTTTTTGTTGTGGTCTGGTACTACGTAATAAAAACACGCAATTTATGAGAAGTCATGTTTTTCTTTTATCGTAACAATCTTGGAGAAGACCCTATATACGTTCGAGTCCACTTATGACATGACACAAAACCAAACATTGACAGGACTCTTGAAAGAAAATTCAATCTAAAAATACAATTTACATTTCTATAATGTTTGATTCCAGTTTATGAGTAAAAACAGACAAAAATTTCGTAAAAAATTTTACAGTAGTCACACGATAGAATTCCTTCAATCTTCCCAAAAGGAACGTTTACTTCTAAAGTCTATAAAATCCCATTTAATTTGTGTGAATGGAACCTAAATCTGGAACAGGTAGAGTCGACTCCTGTCGCTTGTCCTTCGATTTCGTGAGACCTCGATGAGGATAATGAGTTCGAAGGTTAGTGAGAACAAAATATTTTTTAGACTTTCTCTTACCTGTACGAACTCAAACAGGGTACAAGGAACGTATGGAGGACTCAATTTGACCTATTTGAGGTTTCATAAGGGTCTCACCATGTAGTCCTTCCTCCGATCTTTTAATTCAAACTCATTGTATTTGTTTTACCGTCACGAGATTTTCCTTCTCAAATACTTTAAACTTATAAGAAAACTTTTACTCACGAATAATAAGGAGACTATATTTTGAATGAATAGAAACATCATTTGTACTTTATCAAATAGACACACTGAATGAACTTTACAAACTTTTATGGAAAAGATTAAAATTTGTGAATGAATTGGTATACATACACAATGACATATTCTCCTACGTACCACTTTAAATTTACATCAGAGAAGTCACTGAGACGAGTCATTTTTAGTGACATTTGATGTTGGACAAAAATGTGTTTACCCTTATTGGGAAAAATGAATTGATACATAGAACCGTTAACACATATGCTAAGTGAGATTCATAAAACAAACACACACACACAAAGACAACAACTGGGAGGGTGAGGGTGTGGGAGAACGGGGTCTATTCAAAGAAATTCTACCCAAGACTTTTAGAGTTACTGGTTGACCTTCTTAAGAATTGATTATAACCTTGTTCACATGTCTTCATTCATAAATGAAGGAATTTTGACTTTTACTTCAATACTCTTATTCGATTGTCGATTTATGGTATTAGATTTTTATCAATCGTGAATTAAAGTCTACCCGACAAAAGGGACGGTACCCTCACAAAGAACTCACCGAACACCTACAAAGAACCAAAAGAGTGGTAGAGAAGGTGTCGTAAACCTGAGACTTAAAGTATTGTCACAGTTTAGCCTACCATAAAAATAACTAAACTTTGATCCAAAACACAGACTTATATTATCCGTGGATTATCATTAATAGGTATTCACTTAATAGAAGTGTTAATAGACTTAACATCTCATACCTACCCTCTAATAGTTTATTTAGATCTCTCTCTTTTTCGTCAAGATTAGTCGAAGTTTTAGGCTCGTCAGTACACCAATTTGACACTATACCTCTCTCTACTTTTACTAATGACAAATTTCCGTGTCCTGTCTCGTCAAACTTTTAAGGAGGTTTCACTCAGTAAGCCACATCTAAGTAATCGAAACCTTAAACCATAACCAAAGTTTCATAGATTTCAAAGTTTTGCATTTCGACGAAATATCGTACGATGACGACAAGGAATCCTTTTGTATGTCTTGTTTATATGTCTATTTACTCTGACCGCTCCACAAGAAACAAGACCAATCACCATTTATTGGAGAAGAGAGACAATCACAAGCGTCCCTTTACCTGTCACTACATCTCTGGTACGTCGTCTGTTATCTCCTGAACCTTCACCGGTCACTGGGGAATATACACGGACTGGGCCTAGGGTGTTTCAAAGGACAAGTAGCTTTGGATTGGGCCTTCCGCCCTATGGAATTACGATCCTTCATTCTTTTGCTAACAATAAAAGTATATAACACATAGTCAATTCCGTTATCGTTCAGTTATATTATATATTAACTATCGAGGTTTAACAAAAATAAAATGATTTATATCTTAGAAAGATGATTATGGTGTTAATCATAAATACAGTTGAAAAACTGACTACTCCATGTACTCATTAAAAGTTTTCATTTTAAGATAAATCTAAAAATAGTTTACTAAATCTTAATAAAATTTGTCCCTTTGGTTAATCTCAAATTTATTTACCGTATTATTCATTTACAATACTATTAGTAATAGTATTAAATTTTATATACATTAGTGTGGTAGTTCAGTTTACAATCAAAAATGGACTTCTTTCCTATTTCGTTCAATTGGGAGTTTCATTTTATTTAAAACAAAACTTAAATAAGGGAACTTACAACCTGACATAAAATACCTCGTAGTAATATTATCGATATTAAACTAGTAAAGGTCAGAACAAAACCTTTACATATGTACGCGTGAGTACGTTCCCCCAGTCGTATACACTTAAATACTGACTTTTTGACTACAAATACAAAAAATCCGTGGAAGTACGGCAAAATGGACCGAACAATAATTTCTTATTTACATGAAAGAAGTAAATCATTTTGTCCGAACCACAGTAGATGGACCCTGTCTGTCAAAATGAAGTGCGTCCCACCTTTGGACTACTCAGTCCGGGCACCGCTGCATCGTCCTCCGGACCGGTACCTGTATCTGTTGACGAGTCAGTACCGACACCTGACACTTCTGTCCGCCATGACAAAAGTCTAGTGAAGAAAGCTGCCGTTTTTCAATCATACAAAGAGATGATAAATTTTTTTTGACAGTATAGAATTTGATGACTTTACATCCCATTAAGGAAACGGAAACCTGTAACACATCTAGAAAATCTTACTAATACATAGTCCTATTAAAAGTAAAATTAAAACATCTTTAATCAACTTAAAAGGTAAAACTAAACGTATTTACTACAGAATTATAAAACTCCGACAGTTTCGTTCAAATACACCATTTCTGCACACTAAAGTACAATTCTCTAACCAGTGACTTTCAGGTCGTACCACAGCCTTTCCGTCGTGTTCAATCATATTTCTCAAAGTCGTATCCCAGTCTTTCAAACTTAAGACCTAGGTGGTCGATGAAATATCAGAATCTGTTCAATGGATTGGAGAGATTCGAAGTAAAAAGATGAACATTTTACTCCCCTCCCTCCCAGAAGTAAAGATAAAATATTTAACTATACTTCTGATCTTTAGATTGTATACATTACACGGGTCACACATCATCCACGATTGCCATTATAAAAATTTACAATTAGTATATAAAGACTAGTATAATCAATAAATCCGGTAATTATAAATATACGGTACAATTTTTAAAGATAATGGAAACGTAATTTGTTTTTAAGGTATTTTATCGAAATTTTTGTTTAAAAACTCTTCATGTCTTTTTTATATTTTCCCTCATACTTTTTGTCAATATTGGAGTGATTGGTCTTCGTTGTTAATTGAAAAACCGATAACGGAATGTCAAAAATATAAAATAAGATTCATGTAAAAAATTTATCAATTCTTTTATGACTTACAAATAAAGTATCAGGAAGACATTTATACATTACCTACTTAATGACACACGGTGAATACTGTGGTCTACAACCCTCAGGGACACAAGTAAACAGGTTTAATGGTTTGACAATTACAATGACCTACATAAATGTAAAAATATAAAAGTCAAAAGACGATTACGAATTGTACTAAAAGGTAAAGTATAAGGGTCACACTATGTTTTAATCGTTTTTATTAAAAAAAGGATTGAGAATTTTATAATTGGAGATATCTACTTGGATCGTGGATATTATGTCTCACTCCATTCGGTCTTTCACTTTCTGTTTATAACATATAATTACGTGCGTACACCTTATATCTTTCTACCATGACCACTTGGACGTCCCGTCGTTACCGTTGTGTTGTATCTCTTGTCTGGACACCCGTGTCACCTCCTTCCTCTCCCACCGTAGTTAACGCTCTTATCGCACCTTTGTATGTAAGTCAAGTCAAGTCAAGTCAACGAGTCAACACAGTCTGAGAAACGTTGGGGTACTTGACGTCGTGCGGTCCGGAGGGACAGGGAGTGGTGGAGGACCTCAAGTGGGTTTGGGTACAGGTAACACAACCACTACGGTAGGTCGGTAGAGTAAGAGACAACAGGGGAAGAGGAGGACGGGAGTTAGAAAGGGTCGTAGTCCCAGAAAAGTTTACTCAGTCGAGAAGCGTAGTCCACCGGTTTCATAACATCAAAGTCGAAGTTGTAGTCAGGAAGGTTACTTATGGGTCCTGACTAGAGGAAATCCTACCCTGACCAACCTGGAGGAACGTCAGGTTCCCTAGGAGTTCTTAGAAGAGGTTATGGTGTCAAGTTTTCGTAGTCAAGAAGCCGTGAGTCGAAAGAAATATCAGGTTGACAGTGTTGGTATGTACTGATGACCTTTTTGGTATCGGAACTGATCTACCTGGAAACAACCGTTTCATTACAGAGACGAAACTTATACGACAGATCCAACCAGTATTGAAAGGAAGGTTCCTCGTTCACAGAAAATTAAAGTACCGACGTGAGTGGTAGACGTCACTAAAACCTCGGGTCTTTTTATTTCAGTCGGTGACAAAGGGGTAGATAAACGGTACTTCACTACCCTGGTCTACGGTACTAGAATCAAAAGACTTACAACTTGAAATTCGGTTGAAAAATGAGAGGAGAAAGTGAAAGTAGTTCTCCGAGAAATCAAGAAGAAGTGAAAGACGGTATTCCCACCACAGTAGACGTATAGACTCCAATAACTATAAAGAGGGTCGTTAGAACTAGGATCGACCACGAAGGAGGTCAGGTCGCAAAGAGTACTACATGAGACGTATATTCAATTTATTGTATATGTAATGGTATACATTTTATCTATCGGCCATCCTTAAACACTGTGTCCCTCGAGTTGGGTCACGAGACACTATTAGATCTCCCTACCCTACCCCACCACCTTCTACCCTCCCTTCATGTCCTCCCTCCCCTGTATACATATAGACTCCGACTAAGTACAACTATTTACCGCCTCCGGTTGTGTTATAACATTTCGTCAATAGGAGCTTTTTTTCTCTTCTTTTATATTTGGATGTAGAGGAATACAATCACTAATTATATGACTTTTCAAAATGAATTTTTATAAGTTCCTTTTTATCATTTATTACTTCATTTTAATCACAAAAGATAATTCTGGTGACTAAATATAAACTTTATGTACGCCACTCACAGTCTTTCAATTTTACGTAACAGAATCACAGTCACAGGGAAAAGGTATCGGACGGAAGACTTTTGGTCGTGTAAAGAAAAAACCATGGAGAACCGTCTCTGTCTGGTTCACTTCTCAACAATTTTAGATTCAGGACTATGGAGACCATCAATCAGAGGAAACAATGTACAAAAGACAACACAAAACAAAAAACTATGACTAACCAAAATACACATAGAAATTTCCATTTGTAAAGAGTAAGTACAATTTTCATGAAATCTTTTTTCAACTTACAGTCTGAAAACCCAAAAAAAAAAAAAAGTCCAGAAGTTAAAACGTTCGTCTCTCATTTTTTCTGGTACTTCTCCATCTTAAAATAGGTATAAATTAAAGAAATAGTAGTGGAATTCGAGAAAAAGGCTACTATTCTATATAACTACACAAGTAAAATCTATAAACCCTTTAGTACCAATTAAAAAAGTATTTTCAGTTAACAGGGAGTTCGTTGTAAGAATTCAAAGTGTACCTTAAAATATACACCTGGATATTCATCTCTCGAATCTCTAGTGACGAACGACAGGAAAATCTTCGAGTCTAAGTCTTTATCGGAACACTGACGACGAAAGACCGTCCGACAATCATAGTACTCCGATCTCAAATCAAATAAGGGAAGAGAATGGTTGGGAGACTCTGTCATAAACGACGTAATTCTTGTATCATCGTCGTCTGCATCGTACCGTCATTCGTTGATTTCAAATTTCGGAACCCCTTTACTTTCTTTCTTTTTGTCTTTACACCCTCACAAATAAGAAGGAGTACTGAGAGAACAAAAACCGGGGTGAAAATGAACATCATGTGGTTTATACCTTCCACTCAATGATGATTCTTGACTGTCCACTTTTGGACAGAACTCGTTAGAAGTCACTTTTATATGAGAATTCAACTAAGACTCGGTAAAATAGACGATAATATATTAACAGAACCATCTTCTGTTACAACCTTTAATACATCTCTAGTTGAAAATAAATGAAGAATATCTTTTCTCATCCATAATTTTGGACGAAAACCAGAGACTCCTTATGTCTATATGCAGACGAGAAACGTCCCAAAAATGGTTTGTATTATTTATAATCCAATCAAAACACTCCGAGGAGTCCGTGGTCTTAGGAACTCTCACTTCGTCTCCTACACCCCGTTACTCACAAAAGACACAATAAATATTTGGACTTTCCCTTTATACATTTTATGTAAGTGTTCCTTATATAAATCGAGAATTGAAAAAAACGTAACCATAATTAGTACTATAGACTCAGGTCTGACAAAATAAACCAACCCTAATCTCCTCCTACACTATAATTTTTTCTATTTATGTCTGATAATTTAATATTAAATTATACTACCGATATAAAAATTACTTTATTTACACCCTAAATTTTTATTGTTTAGAGAAGTCACAAGACAATATGGAAGTTCATAATATGTATATATACGAAAACATATATCCTTCCATAGAATATTCTTTCTAATATACAATGAAGATGACTTTGAAGATACAATCAATTTATAACTTATGAGAGAAAATCTTCCCTTCGTGATATCTTTTTTTATGATTAGTATAAAAAGATAAAAAAGGAGAACGTCACCTAGACATGTTATTTATTGTATAGATTTGTTTATATAAATTCACTTTTGGGTCTCCATTATAAAAATAAAATACCATAGGTCTAGACCGTTTTAAATCACTAAGTCACCGAATATACTGAAAAGGACGTAAAAGAGTTCAAGACACTAGAAAATTGAACGAGGACTTACGAAATATTACTAGAATACTTAAATTTTTTTAGTCACGATTGACATCACCCCAGAAAACGAAAGTGATTGAACTAGAGGACGGTTAGATCTAAAAAGAAAGACAATACAGGGAACCTTTGTTGTTTTTTAATTTTATGTCTAATCTACTGAACAATTATAGATCCCTTATATTTCGCTTATGTCTCAAACCTAAACTTATTAAGTCTGAATGACATGAAAATAGTCTTCAGTTTCAAAATTATAAAAACTCTAATAGGTCTTAATAAATATAATTACTCTCTTCTTTATAAATTAGTGAAACGCTATCACAGAAGTATAAAATCGGATTGATATTCTGTGTCTTCATGTTTTTACAAAACACTAACAAAAAAGATCACATGTATGACAAAATAAATCGAGCACAAAATTTACAGAATTTAATAAATTATTCAAAATTTTATAAAAATACCTTTGAAAAAAGTTTTGACCGGACTTTTATAGGTATAATTGAAATAGTCATTTATGTGTCTATAAAGACTCGTATTTATGTAAGACATTTTAATACATTTAAAGTCGTAGTATCAGTATATGAATTATAAAACACTAATAAAGAATGAAAAATTTAAAGATATGAATCGTTCAAACTCACGTGTATACGATCCGTGACATGATCCACGATCGTTATGTTTGGAATTAGATTTTTTAGACCCTCAATTTTTAAATTTCTTTTTTGTTATAAAGGATAATACATATAATCATCCTTTTTTAGTTCAAAAAGGGAATCTAAATATCCTTCATTCTCCTTTGAATTCAATATTACAACACTTCAATTAATATATAGAATTATGATTCCGATCTTTTACACCTTGATGAAATCATTGAAAATGTCTTCATGTTAAATTCAAATGTTAAATTCATATTGAGTTCTGATGAGACTCTTAAGTCTCAATATAAATTTGACAACCAAAAGAACGAAATGATTAATCAGGAAAAAAATTTTTTATCCTTTAACGACGTGCTCATTTAGTCAGTCGAAACCTTCGACAGTGAGGCAGGGGCAGAAAGGTCGTCTCCGTACTCTCGGACTCCGGCCGTCCCACTCAATGGTCTGATATCCAATAAATTTCTTGATATACCCGATAACTTTCACAATCGTTTGTGAACCTAAAATCGTCACGATCAATGTAATCATGTTTTATCAAGATCTTTTACATGAAAGTTTAACCACTTAAGTGGTCGTTCTCGTGATTTATTTATTCCTAAGGTTTAAAGGAATCACAAATAGGGATCCAATTTCACTAAATACAAAGACTTAAATCATTAAGCTTTCTTTAGAAAACTATTTCATCGACACTAAACCCCAACATAAATAATTTTAAACAAGAAGAATAGTGAAATATTTTAATATATAAAAAAGAGTACCAAAGTCACAAATTAAACGTTCTTTTTTGATTTACGTTACGGAAGAACAAAAGAAGAGACGAATCTGTTAGAGCCGGTGGGTGTCGAGCTTGGTCGTCAAGTCCTAGGAATCCTAGACTCAGGTGTTTAAACCGACGGGAGAGAGATCTAAGAGAACAACGGGGTCTATGGGGATATGTCAAACTGTAGTAAAGAGGACACACACTTCTAGTCAGACCGGTCCGTTTTCGGAGACCGGTCCCTCCGTCCACTCACTATCCAGACATTTCGACATTCCGAATACTCAGGTCAAGATGTCAACTCTCGGTAGAGAGTGTATAGAACACGTAGTCGATACAAAAAGAAAGACATTAATGGATTGTCTTAAAACTATCAACTTCTCCTTAGTACTTCCGAAAAGAGACAAAAACGGAGTCAATTTACTCAAGTCTATTAAATCAAAATCTTTATAAATTAAGACTTACCAAATAGTCTAGATGAAGATTCCATAAATGAGAATTTTAATGTCTTCTTTCCACTGTCAGGACACTGTTATTTCAACTATAGTACTGTTATAAAATTATATATTCTCATTATATATATACGGTATCCAAATAACCTTTTACAATAGAACACAATCTTATTCTTTAGAGGTTGTTCCATGATTCTGTAACAGTACGACACTTAATAATTACTTAATAGAAATAAATATATTACTATTTAGGAACAGTTTCAGTAATTTTAAAAAGAAACTAATACCTACTCCCTTTATACCGAATTCCGTTTAGCAAATAATTCATCCAACCTGTGAATTATTCAACTATTACATCATTGACCCATATGTACTCACTCCGTTTCTTTCTTATTAAATGTAAACTAGTATCCTTTTATGAATCGTAAACTATATTATCCAGTCTATGTATAATCCCTCCAGTTAAAATACAATAGACTTTCGGTCACAATAGAATCTTGGTGAATCGAGAGACAAACGAATATTTAGGATGAAACCTAACATGAAAAGAAGGAAATAACACCCACACAGTACTCGGTTCGTGTGAATCCTTCCTTCAACGAAGGTAGAGACCAATCAACCAAGAAGAACGTAAGACAATGTGCACACGGAACTCTTTAGTCCAGATTAAGATCTTTTACAAGTTTAATAACATCAATTAAACGCAGTGTATGAATCTCCTGGATTTTCCAAAAAACAAAAAAAAAAAGGGGGTGTTAGGTTCCTTTAAGGATGTAAAAAGAGTATATTGATTTCAACTTCGATTTAGTCGGTAAAGAGACAGGATCAAATAAATTTAAGTCCTTGAAAACGTTGTATCAAATAATATTACAACTAAAAATACAAACACCGATTTGTAGGATAGACAGATGTAAAAGACTCTATATCGTTGAAACTCAAGTCGGCTAATCACACTCCCGTCCCCGGAAGCATTGTTCATTCAACCAGTAGTCATCACAAGGAATTGTTCTTCCCTATAAAAACTCGAAGTTTTTTTACACACATGTTCCAAAAGACTGAAAATCAAAAATTAAGACCCAAGTCACTAACTCTAACCAAGGGACACCGAGTACCACTGACTGGTGACCTAGTATTAAAAAATTTTATGAAAAGTCCGCATGTTTAGGTAAACCTCTTAGACCTCCTCCATGTTTCAGACTTTGACTTCCATTTTATTCACATCACAAGAATATAAAGTCTCTAAGAGTCTCGTCATTTGACTCTCTTCTTAAACAACAAATGTAAACAAGACGACACACAAAATTGGCATAGAAAGGAAGTCAAAAAAGAAAAATGAGGATCACGTGAATTTCGTTGTCTTGAATGAGTCTGAATTCTAAAGCAATAAGTGTGTTTTAATATCTTAGAGTATGAAAGCTGGAGTATCAGTCCAAGAGTAACATATTCTATAGGAAACTGGAAGGATTGTCGACAAAAGAAGACCAAGACCTCGTATTAAAAAAAAAAAAGAAAAAGGGTATGAATAAATGAAACTATATTAAAGTTTGATTGTCATTTCGACAGTCTTATCATTTTCCTTAAGAAAATTGAGTCTTGGTGGTCAACGACTTCGTATTAGAAAACGAGAACCTTAAACTCTAGAATGAAAAAGACATTGTACTTGTGACATCAATCCTCAATAAAGACTCACGAAGTCGATCTCACTTATAAAGTGACCTTTTGGATTTCTCCCGTCACATAAATTAAGGTATCCTTTTCTTACACCCTAAATTTTAATGTATTACATGGAACAAAACAACATCTCAGATAAGAAGTAGTCAACAAATAACAGGCTAAGGAACCAAGATACCTCCACTTTAGTCTACTGTTAGGTCTACAACAAATACTTTGTTACGCGGTTTAAAATCGACGGGCCCGGTAGGTATTGTAGAAAGCATACTGTCTTAGTGTAAATAATCAGTGAACACTAACAAATTTCATTCATCATTGGACAGGGAGTTTTTTGACACCCTTTTTTATAAATATATTAACATCGTATTAATTGTAAAAAAAGGGATTTAAAATAAATAATAATATCCAATTAACTAGGTGTCTGTGTTCAATGTTCCGAGTGCCACTCAAGACGTACAAATTTCGAAATTCAGAGAAACATGTATATGTGTAGAATGTGTAGACTATTAGGACTGACTTATAAACCTATACCTTCGTACTTAATACTAACTAAAAATCCACCGATATTAACTCAAATACCGGTAGAGAGGTTTTTTTCAACATTGTAGGGTACATCAACTTTTCTTAGTCACGTCAGACTACACTATAAATCATAAGTATAAATAGGTAGTCAATCCCTCGTATATCGTATGTGATTTCTTCCATCGAGTCTATCATTTCGCAGACGGATGTCACGCCCTCTGGGACCAAACTAAGGACCTAGTCCTTCTAGGGAACCAGTCTTTCTAGGGGGCTCTTCCTTGACCGTTGGGTGAGGTCATAGGAACGGACCTTTTAGGGTACCTGTCTCGTCGGATCACCCGATGTCAGGTACCCCAGTGTTTCTCAACCTGTACTGACTCACTGATTGTTTCTTTGATTGTTTAATTCCTTAATTTTCCGGTTGTACCAACTCAAATAAAATATTAATAGATAAAACTTTATCGACGTCCACACACGAATAAATTAGTAAATTATTGTCTCTAGTATAAACAATGACTTAAACTGAAACATTTTACACAATTACTGATTATTTAAGTCATAAGTTGTTGGAAAATTGCAAGGACCGTTAGGTTTGGTTTACACTCTAACAAACAAGAACCTAATGGTAAGGCAATTCTTTTTACTAACTGAGATTACAAGACAAATACAATAAATTATTGATTCATGGACGTAAACAGTACATATCTTCGCGACCATGTTACTAGACTTTTTTAGAGTGCAAACGAAGACTACAAAAGACACGTCAAAGGTAATGGGTCACATCAAGACATACGATGTGTAGTCCTTTTATTCTCCGAAAAACCTAAACAAGAAGCCTGTAGTCCTCCCTCTTCACTTTCATTGAACAGTAGTCAGACAATGTATAAACTTAGTTTGTTGCTCCCACTTTTCCATGCACCGAAAAGTTTTACACAAAGATAACATTTTATACACAGTTTCAAGAATGATTCTAAAGACCTATTTTGAGGGTTTGAAACAGATCAGGTCGACTCAACGAAGTGGTTTCGGATAACAAAACTTCTTTCGACTCGACTACCCAATCCGATAGACTGAGGCGTCTGGACACAGAAGAACCGGTAACTCTCGACCACGTTAGAAGACCGAAGTAATTGAACAGAACCCTTACGTTTTATAAGGGTATTAGTCGGTAAAGGTTTATAGAGGTCGAATCTTATCGTCGTCATCGACGAACGAAACAAGAAACGTCGAAATGGTAGAATCACCACTTAGACTCTATTGTTCTTCACTCCCTGAACTTTCTACACTCTCGGTCACCATCTTCGAGTGTCTGACTTCTTTTATGTGTCTCCGAACCAAAACCCCGACCTTGTAAGAATTTAGTTGAAAACAAACTTTTTCATATAATATTACTCAAAACTTTGATCAATGTAGTCGGTAAACCTATGAACTTTAATAGTGGAACTACATACTTGACAGACTCAAAAAGAATGAAAAGGGGGGAAATCTAAACACTAAGACAACCTAACCGTTTTGTCTATCGTAACGTACGTCTTGACCATTCTTAGATTCTATGAATTAATAGGTTCTCATAATTGAGTTCATTAGATTCTCGAAAATATAATTGTTCATTTATTTTTACTAAAACGATATGTTTCAATTGTTATCTACGATAACGACTATATATCGTAAATCTTAAACCTATTTACCGATTGTAATCCTACATTTAAAAACCACACGAAAGAGTATATTTACGTTTATTATTAAACTTTTCCAATGTTTCCATTATAATTAACTTTTCCATCAATAAAGTATAAATTAAGTAGTCAACATAAGTAGATAAGGAGTCCTAGCGTCCCGTAGTCTTTTTGTTTTTCTTTATCTCTCTCATTTTCTCTTCGTTGTCTTTCTTGAGTCATTTGTTTTTGTTTAACTCTTCCATACGTCAGGATTACAGAGCTAGAAGAGACTGGTCTATACTACAAATGTGTCTCAAAGGAATTAAGTCGTGACACTGAAAGTATAACCTTAAAAGTTCACTTCCAAGGTAAAGGTAAGCGAATCGATGGAGTATTTGTCTACTAAGTGTCGTATCGCCTTTTCCTACTGTAAACAGAAGAACCGAAGTGACGAGCCGAACACCCTAGAATCAAGGGGGGGGTACTTACTTGGGCCCGGGAGTCGACACTCTCGCGTCTTAGGGTTGGTGACCTGGTGGTCCCTTAAGGACTGTAGACAGAAGACTATGTCACAAATGTAATATCAATGTAACTGTACATCACACTGAACAACAAGTCAGCGATTCAGTACAGGGTGAGACGTCGGAGTGTCTGACGTCGCACGGACCAAAAGGACAGGAAGTGATAGAGGGCCTCAAACGAGTTTAAGTACAGGTAATTCAGTCACTACGGTAGGTTGGTAGAGTAGGAGACAGCGGGAGAAGATCACACTGAACGATAAATCGTTTGTTTGATTATAAGGTCACTTCCGACCTTCCAACAGGGGAGTTTTGTCCAGAAAACTCTCCTCTATACATACCGAAAGTAGTCACCATCAATTCATCCATACAGACATATATGAAAGAGATCAAATATCACTCTCGATTATTACCGGACTTACATTCAACAATTGGCATTTTTACGTCTACTACTTTACAACTGAAACTATCCTAAAGATCTTGTCACAGTTTTATATGAAGCCACAATTGTAACCAAACACATCAGAAACAAAAGTCACTCAACGGTCTTAATACGTATGTATAAATACTGTCTGCATACCTTCAATGAGAGTTCATACATTACGAATCAAAAGGTAAACTAACGTATATTTAATTGAGTCAAAGAAAAGACAGAAAAGGTTATCCTGAATCTTCTTGTTTCAGCCAACTATCGACGAAGGTCATCTGGTTTGGTTCGGTCATCGCTCCCCGTCAAACAACAGGAATCGTCATCGGTCAGTCTTCTTTCACTAAACCCTCTTCTTCCTTTCTTCTCTCTCAGTCTTCGTATTTGAATAGGAACGAAAAACCAACTATAAAGAGGGGGGAACCTTAAACAACTGTTAAAGACACCATTTTACCGTGTTCCATTGTTGTTACAACTTGATAGTTCCTCTGATTTTAAACATAAACGAACAAATTGAAGTAAAAAATTTGATTATAACTGGAACTATTGAATCCAAACGTAACTAAGAAAAAAAAAAGGGAATCTTTATTATATGATACGTCATTGAAATTTAAGGTGTACAGAGTTTCTTTGGACAAGTATAGGGACTTCATCTAACGACTCCCTAATGTCAACGAATTCGGAAAAGAAGGAGGGTTAACACTTGAATAATGGAACGTAACATTAACCGATACTGGTATTCTTTAGTAAATAAGAAGTCGAAGTCTATAAGTACCTATACGAGGGAGAGAAAGTAATCCTTGTAAAACGACCGTCACTCCTTCGAAAACTGACTTATCCAAATTTTAGGAATGTATCTTTTTAAAAGTTCAAACGGTTATAAAATTGTTACAATTTACACGTTATCCTGAAAATGTTTTATCTCCAAAATCTGAATTTCAAAGTGTAACACCGTCCACCATGACATCTAAAGTCCCGCAAAAGAACCTAACGAGCGTAAAGAGACTACATGTCGACTACGGTCACCCTTTCTTCGAATTCACAGAAGTAAAGTTCTAACGATGTCGGGAACCGTAAATAATAGTGTAAGAGTCAAGAGTCCAACCCTGAACTTAATAACGACGTCTCGTCATTACCAATTTTATTCTAAAACCTTAAATCATTTTCCCTTAAAAACAACAACAACAAGTTTATTCAAAATCTAATCCTAAATTGTGCATTTCTAACAATGTCCTATTTATGTAACATAAAAGACGTAACACACTTTATTAAAAATAACTTTTAGTTCCCTGTAAATCTTTCTTCAAGATATCGTTAATACAAAGGACGAATTTCATTTTTAAGGATCTTAAATCAAATTTTTACATTAGAAAATTTAAAGTCTGACTATGAGTGTCATAAAAGTATTAAGGTACAAAAATATTTTACGACTAGTGGTGAAATATAGGCACATCCGTTTATTATACACTCGTCTCTTATTAAACGTGATTAATAACATTTATGAATAGGAGAAATTTACTCATATCATTTTCCAGATTAAGGTACTTTCGGACTTTTCGTTAACTCACGAACCAACTCCTCTCAGTTGGGTCCTTCCTAAAATTGGACCACGGTTCCAATTTTACTGTGAAGAGATGACGGATTGAGATACTGTCTTGAACTAAAAAAAAAATTGAACCTAAAAATTGTAACGACTATCTTTAATATAAGGACACAAAGTGTACATTTTCATGTATATCGGTGCAATTTATATAACTTATTTTATAAAATGTATCAGTATATAAATTTTAAAAGTTTTCTAATCGGTGATTAAAATGTTCCTTTTTTCGTAAAACAATAAACTGTATATCAAAAAAGAAGAATCAAGACTAAATCTTTACCGTATATCAAGAGTCGACAAAATGTTACATATATGTGACAAAAGAGATCCTTACCTTATCTATTAATATATATCCTAACACCACAAAAAAATCGGTACATGGTTTACCCTTATTACTAATGAATTATTAGTAATAAAACTTCGGAATACAATGGTTTTGTATGTCATTTTTCATCTTTAAATACCTTATGAAAAACTTTTCTCAAATAAAACAGGAACGATTTCCCTTACGAAAGTGTCATCAGACACGTAGTAAGGAAAAACATCTTTAACTTTAAAGAAGACACTAGTCGTAAGCCAATCGGTACCGTATAGGACGAAAATTCTGCTAAAACTCCTAATCATTCGAAAAACAGAGTCATTCAGAAAACAAATATGATGTTCCAGCGGTGGAGTGAATCAAGTCCACATTGAACAGTCGGTGGTGCGTTCCTTCCACCAGTCGTAATCCTCTGTCACACTTGGTCCGACCACGAAACGTACCATCGTTTCGCCAGTTTTACATCTACTTTCCATTTCCATGACTCTGAATCCCTACGACCTATTTGGACACCGAAAAGAATTCAGTATAGAACAATCCTTAAAGATGTTATTGTGCGAGCACGTGTATCCAGTCTGGTCTCGCGTAAGGTCACGGTTAGTCTTCAGTACACACCCGAATTGTTACAATCCACTAAGTTGAAGACAAAGCAATGACATCTTGGTACACTTGATAAATGTAATACCGTCTATGAATTCGTAGTTGAAATTATTTAAGATACAAAACAAATTTCTTCCGAGGGGTACCTAAAGACGTATTGTAAGTTCGACTAGAAAGAAGGGGAAACTTTAGGGAAGTTCGAAAACCTACGAGACCACCATTGCCGTAATCTAAAACCCTATAGAAAGAGTCTAAGTTTGAACGTAAATTACCAAAAATCTGTAATTGTTTTGCCTAAGAAATCTTCCTTTCTTTAATTCAGATGGATTATGACGCTTCGTGAGACGAGGGACACAGTTGTCATGAAAATATTGATACCATTACTTCAGTTATCTATCGTTTGATTAATAAGGAAGGGGGAACATTTTAACTCTTTTGAACGATTGTTCCTTGGCTTTGACAATAGAACTTGTATCAGGGGTCAGATCAAAAACGGTACTGATATTACTAATATCAGTGTACAAATTAAAGTTAAAGGAACACAAATTAAAGTTTTCTTAAGAGTCTAAGATGTCATATCTCCAACATTTAAATACAATGAAAATACGAACTCTTTTCCTATAATCCCACAAGTATGGTAAGATACAGTGTACACTAGTACATATCATTTCCGTAGACTCAAGGAAAACTCAATATATATCCTTGACGTTCATAAACTCAACTTAGGAGTATGTACGACTGTCAGATTCTCGGATACCAAACGTTTTAGACAGTGGGTTTAATTATTTTACTTTTATAATTGTGACTGAAACTATTGTCACAGGGTTCGTAAGTTTGACATGAAATTTATAAGTTTGTGTGCCTAACATCGTTCGTTCAGAAACTGAAATAAAAATCGTTCAAACCGAATGAGAAGCAAGTACTCTAAAAAAAAAAGGAAGGTATCATTAATTATTATGTATCTTTTAACTTTGACCTTGATATAATATGAAAAATTGATTAGAGAACACCGACATGAGTATACATTAAATGAATCCAATTATACTCTTGGCCCCTCATTCAATATTGATTACACGTTTTGGCGAAACATATAAACCACTAAAACATTACATTCACTTAACCAATTAAGAATAAAGTGACTATGATAATTAGTACATATACGTTAATGTTTAATACGATGTAAAGAGAAATCTTAATTTAAACTTCTTGGACTGAAATACATTACCACCATATGTACACCTCACCTTTTGAATAAAAAAGTAATACAGTTTTATTCATAAGGACTATTCCGAAGTCCTTTATACGACAATCCTCTAAAAATTACATATTATTTCAGGTACTAAAAAATATCAGAAAAAACATACTTTATAGACCATATATGAGACTTAAAATAACGAGGCTCATTAAAGTTTACTACGAATATTTTGTTTACCTGTAAAAGAATTAGAAAATACTATGGTAATGTGTAGATTGAGATAACGTTAGGGTATTGTTGATTTTACACCCCTCCCTTACAGTGAGTACTCCTTTATCATGATTAAGTATAGATCACTGAAAATCTTTTTAATTCCCTGAAAAGTCATTAATGGGATCTGTACAATGTCACATATGAACGACACGAACCAGGATCAGTTTCCTTAAGGATATCAAATTTCCTGGTCCAATAACACATACGGTCGTATGCACCCAACCCGGACATCAACATTATGATTATTTATATGTAGACGACACGAGAGACACCAAGGGATATTGTAAATGATTCAAGACAAGATGACCGTCAAAGACAAAATTAAACAAAACTTAAAATACTTTACACATGTAAGCATCCTCCAGGTCCCTTATCTACTTTAATTGAAATCTTAATATATTAAATAGATCCACGTACATATAGAATTTGTATAAACATATACTTGTATGTATATTAGATCGTGAGTAAATATTTGTCTGTGGTGTGAAACTAATTTTTTTTTATTTTTTGATAAGTACGGTCGATCAAAATGTTTAAAAGATACACTTTTGATATAATATTTTCATTAAAATTCAGACATGAATGACTTTATCAGATATATCGGTACTTAGGGATGTAGTCTTTCTTTAGTATGTCGAAGTCAAAGGCATTCTTCCTGGCATAATACGTTTTTTTCTTTTTTTTTCATACGATTCTGACTTGTGTATTTGCAGTTCGATATTGACTGACCCGGACACCGGTATTACGACGGGGAGGCAAGAGACACAACTACACGGTATACTGTCATATGTCCACACCGACTTACTTACAGAAGAGTCAAAGAAAGGAGTGAAGGTGTAAGTCTTTGGACATAAATTTACGTTGTGTCTTATATATCTTTGTTTAACATTTGATTATAGATATTGACGAAGATGGTCACTCGGTGAGGAGAGACAGACGACCTGACCCGAGTCACATCTTTAGTATTTGGTAGTAGGTAAACTTTTGTGAAAAAAATAAGGTCACTAGTATACTTGGTTATTTACCATTACGAATCGGTCCCAAAACACTCTTCTTCCTTAAGTACATAGGGTAATCACTACTTTGACGTTAACTTCGGAGAGAAAGTCGACTTAATGGAGCCATGACGTGAGATGTGTATTTGTCTGTGATTCGACCAGAACCCTGAAGACATGTCCTTGTCGATTAAAGATCCCAGTACATGAACCTAGTCATGAAATAAGTGATATCAGTGATTCCGTAAAATATGTATATAAAGAGATATTTTTCATAATGATAATTCTTAATAGAACTTAACAGTCCATCGCAAATAATAAAACCCGTATATTTTTGTACTTAAGTATGTAAATTACATTCTAGTTATATCGTAATCTTTACTATTAGAATCAATTAAATTTAAAAATGCAACCCATATTAAAAATATTTGGACGGAAAGTCTTACGATCGGTAGATAACTCTCCGACACAAGTCTCACTGAGAGACTTCTTGGATCTGACGTAACTCTAAAATCAGCGGTCCATTTCACTCTTTATGTTCAGTTTAAAATTCTTTCTGTAGACGTCTAGACATGGAAAAGTAGGTCTTATCAAACTAATGGTCCAAGGACACTTTTAAGGAACAAGTATTTCCAGCATAAGAAACATTTCCTGTATACTGAAATCTGCTAACCCATTACCTTCTTTACTGTACTTCTGCCCCGTTGCGTCCGCATTTGCAGGGTATGTGAAGGCCTAGAACTCCGCCGTGTTTACAAAGTCTCTCGCTCCCAAACGATTTTACGTTTTGTCCGTGTAATAGGTTTTCCTTATTCTTAACTAACTAAAAAGTCACTAGAATCGGTTACATAAAATATGAATTCGGTGGTTCTAAAAGGAAACAACACTGGTTTAACCCTTCATCGAAAAGTGAAGAGTAACGTTTAGAACATCGATACCAAAGTCTGGTGTAGTACAATCTCAGGTTTCTGACCGTAGTTAACATCCAGACCGGACATTCTGCATTTCGAGGATGTAGATGTACATAATTGGGGACAGGACGGGGAGCCCCAGTCCGATTTTTGATTTCTAAGGCACCCCTTTAATCTATTTTCTTTAAGAAGAATCAAACTGAATCCACGATGACACTTTGTTAAAACAAACTTCCCAGTAAATGATAGGAAATCTCAGAATCTAGAATCGTAAAAGAGTAGGATCAAAAATCACGGTAAAGTATCAACAACAAAAAAATTATAAATAAATAAATAAATAAACGAACGTGACTCAGAGAAAACGTTGATAGTCCTAGAAGTAAAACAACATCGTGTCATCAACGCCGTATAGCCGTACATCCTAGAAACAAGGGACTGGTCCCTAACTTGGGTACAGGGGGCGTTACTGTTCGACTAAGAATTGGTGACCTGGTAGTCCCTTCGGGGTAAAGTATCAAAAATTAAGGATACAGATACCACAAGGTATCCTAGTTCTCTTTTTATAATAGATGGATATATTATGAATACATTGTCTAAAGTAGATAACCCTTTACCAATTATTCATGTGTAATTCATGTATGTTATTGTAAAAAATCCATCCTTATCAGAAAAAGAACCAAAGAAGTCCAGTCCGAAAATTGACTTCTCTTGTTACAAGACGTTTTGTTCTCAAGTTAATCATAAAAAACCATTCTTACAAGTTCTTTCTATGAATGAGTTCTATTTTACCTAAAGACTGGTCTCGGGGACAAAAACCTCGTGTCGAAAGTTGAAACTTGTCTAGGATTGAACCAGTTGTATTAGGTCGTAGTGAGCTTGTTGTAAGGGTCTGTCTACGACGTCGGTGCTGTTTCAATAATGAAGTGTCTTGACTCCTTCTTTTAGTCTTGGTACTTTCATTTACTTTTGGAATTCATGTATCAGTAGTTTTCTTGTGATTTGAGTCTCAGTCCTTGGTTTCCAAAGTCCAAGAAGTAAATGTTTGCTTCCACAACTTGTTCTTTTACAGAGAACTGAGAATTGTAACCCTTTTTACGTATGTACGTACGATTCAGTAAAGTCAACACAGGTTAAGAAACGTTGCGATACGTGATATCGGGAGGTCCGATGAGACAAGGACCCTAAGAGGTCCGTTCTTATGACCTAACCCAACGGTAAAGGAGAAGGTCCCTAGTAACCCTTTTTATAAATGATGATTGAGAGGACTTGAAACATTCTATGTTACTCCTAAATTTTCTCTGACAATCTATTATAAATAATAGGGAAAACAAACGGGTGTGACGACAGACTTATTTCTAATGGAAAGGTCGAAGTGAACGTAGATCTGCACCGGTGGACTGATACAGGATCGGTTACCCTACAGTCACCTTCACACTCGTTGAGGGTCTTACGACAATGTCTTCTCGTTTTCACACGTGAGGAAGGACGGTCGGTCGGCCGAGTGACGTCACACCCACGCCCAAAGAGGACACTTAGTACCTTGACAGGTCAATCTTGCGACAGATGTAAACGGAAATAAAATACTTTCCCCTTATTCGGTAGAATAATCTCGGTGGAAGTAAACCCCAAAAGATAGTAAGTATTGTATCAAGGTGGGACTATGAACTTCGTATTCTATCAAAGATGGAAATTCACTGAATGTACAGGAATCTGTTCTATTTTCTACGGGTACATTCTTCCGTTTATTATGATATACTTTTCAGTCCTTCGGTATGTTCTACTGTATAATGGATTTAATTGGTTCAGTAAGTAATTAATATTGGATTTTCATTGTATGTTATAATTTTATAAACGAAAAATAAAAAGTCTTAACTAGGTTTCTAAAAAAGTAATATAAAAGTCTAAAATTGTTATACTTAAGTTCATAAATATCATGTAGATGAGACTCGTATCTAGACATTCGACTACTTCCACCACTTGTTTTCGAATGTAAGTACATAAACATTCCTTCTGTCTATTAGTAACTTTATAATTTCTTAAAATCTTTGACCATTTTCAAATATTTTGAAATATTTGACCATTTTTAAATATTTTCGTAATTTCTCTTACTAATCCTTCGTCTTGATGGAATTTATTCTAGCCATCCCTTCCCGGAGAGATTTCTCCATCGTGAACTCTACTCCAGACTTCCCACCGTTGATAAACTTTTTAGTCCCCTTTCCGAGTTCAACCCCTTTTGTCTTCACTGGTCAATCCGTCCCCCTTTCATCCTCTGACCACACTACTTTTGTTTCTCTTTTTACAGAGTTCTTCTCCTTTCAGTCGTTGTAAATGACCCTAAGAAAAAAGTGGTCTTTCACTGTCTTTTCTTTTAGTAATTAGTTTACCAAATCTCAGTTTTTGGATCTCATGTCCCTTGAGTCTTTGTAAGATCGATCTATTGAGTAAAGAAGTTTCTTTTTCGTATTGACGCTAGTATATTCCGACGTTAGTAAGAAGTGTTGGAACACGTCTACAACGAAGTAAACACTTTAAGGGACTCATCTCAATTTAGTGAAAAAGGAGGTTTGACAAAGACATGAAAAAAGTAGAAAGACAGTAGTCCAAATAGTATATAAATAGTATAATTTTAGAAAGGTTGGTCTCGAAGTCCTTTCTTACCTTAAAATAGACAACGACATCAAGTCCCGGTGGTTATTATTGCTGTGTCCCACTGTCGACGATACCACACATGAATGGTATCATAGAAACTATTGACATCTGCAGGTCGGAAGTTTTCGTATCTTTCCTACTCTAAACAGAGGTACTCCTGTTAGTTTCGTAGCGAGACACAGTATGGGTATTAAGTCGTCGTAGGACTCGTACTGAAGTAGAAAGTCTCACATAACGTCCCGGCTACCCTTTACATTTCCCAACTGAGACGTCTTCATTAATTGCAAGCGGGGCACGGCATCGTCGTCTGAATGGTCGAGTATCAACGGGTAAGACTCCCGATAGACCTCCGTCAATTGACCCAGAACTAATCCGTCTCGAGGTCGTGAGTCTTCGTCGGATTGACTTCTCTCCAGTGGTAAACTATGTCGCTTTATGTCTCGACTGAAAGACACCAGTAGCATCACAAACGCCTAAGAGACTAGCTCGTACTTTAAGTGTAGTTTAGGGCGGACCTACTCTTCAAGGTCCGTAAACCCCACACGAGGACGACGACGTGTCACTTGACCTGACTACGGTGAGACGAATTACCGTCGTTTTAGTCATTGTCCTTGGTTTTAGAAGTCTCGAGACTCTTTCTTAAAGTTTCACGTAATTTAAAAAAAAAACAAATCTACGTCGTAACTGGACAAACATTGACGAAATATGAGCGTGACCCACCATAATCATAGTCCATTATAAATATGTGGAGTTGGTTTTTTTTTTTTTTTTTCCGTATCAAGAACGTACGTTTTAGAGATTATGGTCCATTTCAATGTCCAGATTTATTTTTTAAGTTTTAATAGGGTCAGTCACTCTGGGTTCCGAGGGACGTAACGGTTCACTGGACTATTATTCTATCAAAATACAGAGAAGTCACCGATATCTCCTATAGACTTAAATGGTTAAGGATCGACCAGGTCTCAAAGAATTATATTTTCCCCCACAACTTCAACCTCCTAGTCTACTTCTTATAGTTCAAGGGTCTTTGGTGGGGGGTTAGGGTATCGACAATGATAAAGATAAACGTTATCACACCAACTTGAATGTTGTTCACTGGAGACAGTCGACGATGTACTTACCCGTCCACTGGACTTAAGAATCCCTGCAACCGTAGTCGAGGTATGAGATCGTTCTCTCAGTGGCTCAGACCTAAAGGAGGCGATCGTCGAAGTTCATTCTACCTTCTTCTCAGTCTCCGGACTGGTTCTCGTAATCGAGGATCCTCCTCTTTCTCACTACAATACGCTTCTCAGAAAAGTGACATGACGAATTCATAAGAATTCATATTTATGTGCACGACCGAAAGTCTCATTAAAATATTCAATGTACAAAAGATTGAATTCTTAGGGTGCTCTTTATTAAAATATCCAAAATAAAAGTCTGGACGTATGTCTTCGAACGAATGGAGTATTGTGTGTATATTCTACCGTGATTGGTAGGACAACTTGATACAGTGGTACTTAGATTAACCTAGAATACCACCTTTCCCATAAACAAGACAAAATTGAACAACGATCCTCTGACACGTATGATTCTCTGTGATCGACAAGAATCAACTTCAACCTCTGACGACTATCAATTTTCCCATATATCATGTCATGGGACATTCAATTCACGAGACGCTTACCACACCCCTTATTCTCATATCTGTGTCCGATAGAGGAACTTCTAGAGTCCCGCCCCCGACACTCACCCCGACCCCAACATTCACCCTGATCCTTCACTTCCTTCCTCTTTCCTTAAAACCCAGTCAAAACCTTCCGGAGACTCATTTTATCCGAAAGTTGTTTCTCATCGTAAACTTACCTGTTTTCTTTTCCTCCTGTGAGACCAGGAGAAGTGTCGAGGACATTTTTTTCGATACCACTGAAATTGAATCACACCTGAGGTATTAGTAATCTTATATTTTACCGACGAGGTCTTGGGGCAAAGATCTTACGAAATTCTTCACAGATTATTCGGAGGTATATTACTCATGAGTGATACATGATCAAGGAAATACATATATCATTAAAGATTTGAAGTGTTGTTGGGATCCTTCATCTACGATTGCAGAAGTAAAATTTCTACTTCTGTGACTCGAAGTAACTCTAATTTACTGAAGTGGTCTCTACGTGTTGATCAGTCGTTCCATCAGTCCTAAGTACGGTCCACCTGGTCTCGGTCCCGGATATAGATACTACTACGATACGATGGTCAGATCGTTACGTCCACCATCTGATTATACTAAACCTTACTCTGTCAACACCCCAGTTTCGGACCGAGACAATAAATCATCGGTACACGTTTACTGACATTTCCCCGAATGGATTCCCTCTACGAGGGAGTGACTCCAGTTTGGTATGACCAAACAAAAATATTTCCAATTGCTAAATTTTAGACAACGAACAAAGAAATATAAAATTAGTTACTAGATGTGTTTTCCAACGAGAAAAACACGTCTACTTCCTAGGTCACAAATGAAACAAAAAGGTCGATTATTGGACTCGGTAGAGACTGTCGTGAGTATTGTAAAATGGACTGTACAGAATACCGGTAACTAACTCTTGATCGGAGAGGAATATACTATCCTTCCTAAATCCATTCAGATTTTTCGTCTTTCAACAAGACACGTCAGATCTTTTACCCTTTGGTCCTGGTAGACAACAATCTCTTTCTTTATTCCGAAGACCTGTGTTTACCCCTCCTCTTATTTCTTCTATTAAGATTATAACCCTGAAATACTTTAGAACCCTTTCTAAACGAAAACTTGTTCTCGAAATCTATTATGTGACGAAGTAGAGTGTCACAGTAGTTACCCCCAGAGGAGTTTCTGACATTTACGGTTTCAAGAGACTCAGTCCCAAAGACACTCAATTTGGTCCTAGATTCTACAGGTATCGATGTCGCGACCACCGTCCTATCCTACACAACTTCCCTTCAGGACGTTGACCATGGTAGCGGCTTGGAGTGAAGAGAGTTCCCATTTTACTCTTAATACAGATGGAGTGTCCCAAACGTCTTCTAACAGACTCCGTTTTATTCGTCGAATTATGGACCGCGACTCTTTCATCAGTTGTACAAATTCAACGGAAGAAAGGGGAAGAGAGTCTCAAAACAAATAATGATCTCTCCTCTTGACCCTGAGTGTTTCTTCTTTAGTCCTTCTTAAAGGATTAATAAGTAGACCATTGTCTAACCTGACGGAGTAGTGAATCGAGTTCGTCTCTTTTGTATATCTCCTAAAACACTTCAGAAAGTAAGATACTTAGATTTTTTCTTGTCAGTGTGTGTTTTTGATTTGTCTTTCGTTGGTAGGAGAATTGTACCAGTCCCTTGTAATTCATTTTCTCATTAGACGTCGGATCATTAAAGTCCCTTAGATGAAGTCTCGTTCATTCTTCATAAGTTAGGGATAAAATCCAAAAAAAAGTCATCGATTACATAATTGTACATGAAAGTACTTTATCATTTAATTCGAATTTACTTTACAATTGTATAATGAAACTTCGAGAGTCACTTCTCTTGTGAAACCAGTACAATGGGAAATCCTTTTCACACGACTGACATATCTTTTTAGAACGGAAAGGCGTCATTCTCAAGGTACTAAAGTCACACAGGCGAGACCCGTCGTTCTCGTTCTCCTCACTTGGGCATCCTCGAGACACCCAGTCCCACACGGGGCCTTCGGTCGTCCTCGCGGTGATACAGGGCAGACGGGTCGAACCGACGAAGCACCTCACGACAGGAGAACAACCGTGTGTTGTCTAACTGTAACCGAGGTACCGACTAGTCGTTCCTCCGGTATAGCATCCTCAGGACATCTTGTCGACCCTTTAACCTTTACTCCCTCCACAGTACAAGTTGTCCTTTAAGTCCGGTCTCATAGACTAGTCGATCAAAGGGAGTCCGAAGAATTCCTCAAGAAGGATGGACGGGGCGGTACACGGTTGTTAAACACGAATCCTTTTTTTACTCCGTGTATGATTCAGTATAATTATCACAAAATTAGTTATACCCGATGAGCGAAAATTCAGTACTGGTTAATAAGTAACAGATAACCGATGAATACCTCTTCCGTTACCGTGGGGTGAGGTCATGAGAACGGACCTTTTAGGGCACCTACCTCCTCGGACCATCCGACGTCAGGTACCCCAGCGTTTCTCAGTCTGTGCTGACTCGTTGAAGTGAAAGTGAAAAGTGAAAGGACGTAACCTCTTCCTTTACCGTTGGATGAGGTCCCAAGAACGGACCTCTTAGGGTCCCTGCCCCCTCGGACCACCCGACGGCAGAAACCCCAGCGTGTCTCAACCTGTGCTGACTTCGCTGAATCGTCGTCATCGTCGTAACCGATGAATACCCGACTTTTTGTTCCAAAAGTACATAGTAGAAATACAAGAGTTCTTTTATCCTTAAATTCATAGGTCATGTCGGGAGCCTTACAAACATCAACGAAATGTATTTCTTTTTGTTTTTTTCGATATTAATCCTTTAGCAAAAATTGGAGTGTGAAACATTTGGTTTAAGAGATTGACCATAAAGACGTAAATACGACAATTAAGTGTAAACCTACTATTAGAAATCAGGAAATTCTAAGATCTTGAATTAAATAGGTAGAGGGATAGGTAAGTGATTAACAACCGGGGTTGACACAGACTCCTTAGAACGATCCACAGTCTGTGACTTAGTCTTATTTAAGACGAGTGGTGGTAAATATTACACGGTATATTTCTCGACGACGACGACGATTGAGCGAAGTCAGTACAAACTGAAACACGTTGGGGTCTCTGCCGTCGGGTGGTCCGAGGGGGCAGGGACCCTAAGAGGTCCGTTCTCGTGACCTCACCCAACGGTAAAGGAAGAGGTTATGTACTTTCACTTTTCACTTTCACTTCAGCGAGTCAGCACAGGCTGAGGATCGTTGGGGTACCTGACGTCGGGTGGTCCGAGGAGGCAGGTACCCTAAACGGTCCGTTCTCATGACCTCACCCCACGGTAACGGAAGAGGTTATATTTCTCGATATTAACGAGATTCTGATCTTTATACCTCATGGGTTCCCATAACCCAGAAAAGTTTTAGTACCTCAACCGTGAAACACGGGAAAGTAAGATCTTTGTGTACAGGAAACAAAATCCTTTATCGAAAGAACTGAACAAAGTGACTACCGCAAGACGGTGGTGGAACACACAAGAGAAAGATGATAAAGACAATAAGTGTACAACGGGAAGAAGTCGCCAGTAGGATCAAGAGAATCAATAAAAAGAAAGGATAAAAAGTACAGAAAAGAAGAAGAAAAGTCAATACATTTCGAATGTATTTCAATCGTCGTCGTCGTCGAGAAATATACCGTGTAATATTCGAATGTATTGAAATAGAACATCGTAAAAATTTAAAAAGATGGTATAAAAATTAAAAGTTCTTACAAAACAAGAGAAAAAATCATCACAGAACTATAAAATATTTAAAAGTAACTAAAAAGACTCTTTTAATTACTATTGAAAGGGAATGTAAAATAAAAGGGATTTATTAGACAAAGAAGGTTCAACAAATAGAAACAAACAATCTCTGAAAAGAGTCTATCAGGAACCTATAGACGAGTACTAATTCTTGACCTTTGATTTTTAGACTAACCTTTCAGATTTGTGACTGAATTGACTTCCAACTATACGGACCCGGTAAACAACCCGTTGAAGGTTAAAGTGATAAAAATCAAGAAAGAGGAACTCGACTAGTCTCTTCGGAAGAGAACCTCCCACTTCAAAATCAACGGTCGAAAGATCTTAAACCACCTCCTCTCGACCCTCTAGAGTCGAACACAAACAAAGGAGGTCATAGAGTTTAGGTCATAAGGACGGGAACGGATTATTAGAGGTCAGGACTCTTGGAAACGAGTGTGATAAGTCTCTTGTTTGGAGGTGTTAAAACGACCCCATCCCCTCCTTAGACTGGGTCGTCCGATCTAACCCTCTTCATTAGATCTGTGGACTCATGACCAAAGAATTATCAAAAGTTAGTTAAAAAGATAAAATCGACGACAAGAAGTAGGGACACAAGGTCCTCCATTGATATCGGTTGTCAAAGGTCCGGAAAACTATGTTGACGTGACCAAAAACCGAAAGGGGTGAGGTTAAATTTAAACCGAAAGAACAGTGAATAATGAGTAACTAGACGAGA
Source organism: Capra ibex (assembly GCA_006410555.1). Taxonomy (NCBI): domain Eukaryota; kingdom Metazoa; phylum Chordata; class Mammalia; order Artiodactyla; family Bovidae; genus Capra; species Capra ibex. The sequence goes on along the minus strand of SJYO01050590.1, from coordinate 38,153,590 downwards.
AGACTAAAAATTTTTAGTACAATGAGAACAGAGGAGAAGGTCAGAAGGGTAAGAAGACATAGAATTGGGAAATTTTGTAAATTACTTGACATGAAGAGGACTTCTGAGTCCTCCGTCGTTTTAATCAGTAAGTATAAATTAGACGACTGAAATGGGTTTGTGACCGACGAAGAAGGATGAGACGAGGAGAAGATATAAAGAATATGGTTCTAATTGAACAAGTCGACGTCATAGTCCGTTTGTTGGTCGAGTATTAGCCCGTCTGTGAAACGGAGTGGAGTGTTCGGTCAGATATGTTTCGAAGAACTCTCAGTCTATGCTGTACACCAGTCAACCCTGATCACTGTCACGACGTTGATACGTGGTTTTTCGACGCGGACACTTCGGGGACCCAGATCTCCTCTGTGTCCGGTGTCTGGCAAGAGGTCTCGGTTCCACAATTAAATGGACATTCTTCTCCACTTAACGGAAGCTGTAAGAACCGTAAACCTAACGTCGGTAACTCTTCCTCTTTTGACTGCAAAAGATTCTCCGTTAACGACTGTCGGTTTTTGTCACCGCAAAGTGGTAACACTCACCAAACGAGGGTGTGTGACTCAAAACTCCGACTTTATTTAGGTAATCTGGTGTGTCTAATTTTATACTTTTATTTAAAATTTGAATAAAGAGTCTTCGTAGTTTCTTCTCAACATTTCCCTCAAATGGAAAGTCCCACTAAAGGTTTTACAAGAATAAATTAACATGACGTCGGAATACTTCTCCTTCGGTCGGATAGAGTAGACGAAGTAGTTTTCGACTTACCATGAACCAGTTGACACTGTTATGTAGAAGGAATGGATAATCATACAGTTTACTCCTGTATAAGTGTAAACCGTGTGCATGTTCCGTCGGGTATGACGAAGACTTAAGATAGTAGTTCCAATCCCGTACTTACTTTAAGACCGTGGTGGAAAATACTTTCTGTTTACATTTAGCGTATCCCGTTTATTCCCGAAGGGACCACCGAGTCTGTTATTTCTTAAACGGACGTTACGTCCTTTAGACCCAAGCTAGGGACCCATGTCTTCTAGGGGACTTCTTCCTTTACAGTTGGGTGGGGTCATAAGAACGGACCTTTTAAGGTACCTGTCTCCTCGGACCTTCAGATATCAGGTACCCCAGTGTTTTCCAGCATGATTGTGTGTACGTCCCTTTATTCACCATTCCAGAAAGTAGATCGTAAGGTATAGTGGACCCAGACACTTATGGACAGTAGAATAATGTATGTCTTTTGTCAAGACAAGTGACTCCTCGGGTCCTCGAGAAACGATTCAACACGACTTCATCAAAGAGAGTCCTTTCGGGTATAGTCTGAGGACTGTTGGTCGACACCTGAGGTGTCACAAGTCGTAAACCCTCTAGGACAAAGATCCGAAGGACTTGAGTCCCTTTTACGACGATCAACAGTGGTAGTGTAGAATGATGTTCAACTTCCCCTATCTTATTCTTCTCATGAATTGACAGAGATAACAAAGTTGATAGAAGAATATCATTCGTGAGTTTTTCGACGTCCCCTTTTTTTATATACACTTTAAGGTTTTGACTCCTTTTTTCAATTCCTATATTTCGTTTTCCTTTCCTATTTCCGTTGTCATCAATTGGTCCTCATTTGAATATTACTCCGGTATTGACTCCGTATTATCTTTATGAAGTTTTACATCGTATTGGGAAATACACGAGGTTTCTTCGAGGAGAGAGTATACAGAGGGAGTAGTCAAAGGAATCCCGTTCTTAACACTCTTGGGTCTAGTGTCGACCGGGAGTTAGCTATGAACGACTTGACTTAGTTTCGACAGATCCTGTCTTTACAGTATAATAGTGTAATTTTAAATTTACCGGTGAGATATCACAGTGACTCAAATCGTTTTTAATAAAAAAAAATTTCATTTATTAGTACCACATTCTAAAAAATTTTTATAAGTACCAGTCTTAGACACGAGTTTTTTGTAATAATCGTCAAAAAAATTCATTATAAAAATAATTTTATAAATTTCAAAATTTCTTGTTAAATACCTAGAATGTAATAAAAAATTTAGATCATTCATTGTTAATAGTGGAAAGGTAAAAAGAAAACTAATAAGTTACTTGGATCGACCTTCTTTTATTTAAGGGAATCTGTTAGACAGGACGAATGTTAGACCAGTTAGTTTAAGAGAATTTGTAAATTTTGACATGAATCACTAAATCGTAACATAATCAAAAGGTATTGTCGACACACTTTAATGGTGTGTGACTCACCGAATTTTATTCTGGTTAAATAATACAAGACGTCAAGTCTTCATGTCTTACCCAGAATGACCTGGTTCCAGTTACACAACCATCACAACACAAGGAAGACTTCCGAGATGCCTTCTTAGGTGAAGAAACGGAAAAGGTCGAAGATCTCCGGTGGGCGTAAAGAATCAAGTGACTGGGGAAGAGAAGGTAGTAGTTTCGATTGTTACAACCCGGTATAAGAAGAGGGGTCGGTAGAGAGTCCTAGAGAAAGAAGACGGAGAGAGAAGGTGAAAATTTCTGGGAACACTAATGTAACCCGGACAGACCTATTGGATCCTATTAGAGGGATAGGATTTCAGTTGACTAGTCGTTAGAATTAAGGTAGACGTTGGAATTAAGAGGTAACGGTACATTCCAATGTGTCAGTATTTAAGACCCCTAATCCTGACCTGTAGAAAGACAACCCCCCCTCGCGAAATAAGAAGGACAGAGTTCATATACGAACAAAGGATTAAGGAAGTTTATGGACTAGTTTAGTCATTTGGAACGATTCATAGTATGTTAAGAAAGTTTAGATTAGAATATTGATATCAGTTGGAATTAAAGAAAGTTTGTAAAGTTATGAGTTAATTTTAGAGAAAATGGAAAGTTACATTTTAGTACTGAAGTTTCAACTAGTGTTCCAATTATGTTGTCCATTAGGTTACTTTAGGTTAAAGAAATATTTTGAAAATTGATAAATTTCTAATAAAATTTCTAACAAAGATTTAAATTGTGTTTTCACATCCTTATCACACTAGTTCTTGTTTCTGAGACTTCGGTCCGACAGACCGAGAAATGAATGATCGAGACACTGAAACCCAATCACCGAATTAAAGAGATACGGAGTCAAAGAAGTGGAGATTCACCCCTATTATTATCATGGATGGTGTATCTGTCCATTACTCTTAATTTTAAATTTACTCAATTATAAATACTTTACGAGTTTTCACACCGTGTGTTAGTAAGGTTCACTCACAATGAAATTTTTTATTTTTTTGGGTTGAGATCCAAACTATTTGAAGTTGTAGAGATGTAAATTAAAATTTTAGAGAACCTCAATTTTGTGTAAATAGGGTAAAATGGAGGTCGTCCGTTTATCTCCAGTAGTAGGGTTCGTTTACCAAATACTATTGATGAGTCCCCGAACTTTGACGACTGGTCGGTCTGTCGTAAACTGATCCACACGCACCGACGTCTGTCGGTTGGCGTTATCGACAGTGGTAGTATAGAATGGTGTTCAACTTTCCCTGTCTTATTCTCCGCCCCAGGTACCCCAGGGAAGAATCGCGACAGTATAGTCTTGAGACTTAGACGTGGGACGGCTTCCCCATCAGAGAAGACCCAAATTCAAATATGTTAATAAGGAAGGCTAAACTTAATTCTGAAATGGGATAGCGTCGGTGGGGTGATTCTGACTGTTATTGAACACAGAGCGACCTAAATATGTAAAGGAACTACGTAATCCCAAAAGATCGGGAAGTTTAAGAGTAGACAAAGAGGCAAAACTAAAGGTCAGACGGAGCGGAGTGAGTATAAACATTGATTGGAAGAGGTTGATAAAAGAAATGACGGATTAATTTAAGACTTAATAAAAGATTAAAGAGGACAGACCAGTCTGTAGCAGAGTATCTATGATAAATTTGCTATCGAGGAACCCAAGACTGAGAGAGAAGACAAAAACAGTATTGTGATCGTAGTACGAATACTGTTCAGAGTTGACAACTTATGGATATTACGTAACGGTTTCTCTATGGTAATGGAGAGTAGGAGTCCACTGACGACACGTCAAGGACCGAACACTTATAGGACATTTGAGACAACTTACTACTCGACCCACAGTTTCAGTAGTAGCTACAGAAGTAGTGACCACATTAATAGGTACACCTTACGTCTGTCTAAATGAAATTTCAGTTTTACTTAATTTTTATAAAAAGGTCAACACCTTTGTATAATAGTTGACTATTTTTAATATTTACTTTAAGTCTTTCGATCTTATTTAGTATCCTAACTATTCACTTTTTTACGTTTTAAATCTTGTGTTTTATAAGTAAATATTTAAAAAGTTTTTGAGGTGTCTAAGTTGTATTTAATCTTTAAAGGGTACTCATTGGTAGATGAATTTTCGAATGAGTCCATTGTGTTCAAAAGTGTATTTTGAATTCAGTCATGGAAACATTGCTACTTTTACAAGTATAACAAGATAAAATTTGAATCGAATACTCAAAAAGAGTCACTAATATCGTAAGTGAGTTTTCTTATAGAAAGGATGTACGTCACTCATAATACGATTTTTATAAAATCATTTATAATTTTTATTTGTACAATATCCTTATTTACACGAGAGTATTATATTGTACATTGACCTTATCACCCCCTTTCGGGGTCAATAAAATAATCCGTTATAGAGTTACCGAAATTTTCTTGTGAAGTCCAAATTGTATCTTATCCAAACTAGTGTATGGTTTCTGCAAAATGGAAAACAATATAGGAGATCCTGTCGTGACTTCAAAAGTGGCAATTCCTAATCGTGTAGTCTTAAAAGTAAATATAAATCCTAGAGGTGAGGGGTCATCACTGATAAGGTAATTATCGAAATGATATTTATGAACTAGTATTCTGTCAGACCGTGTAAGGGAAACAAAAAATGTACACCAAATCGAGACAAACCTTTGTACCAGAGAAATGAAGTGACGACATAGGTATTTCAAATTTTCTACTTTGTAAAGTAAGGACCTTATTTTACGAAATCGTCCTCCAACTGGCACACTCCACTTGAGAAGGAGACTCCTGAGTACGTGTATCGGTACCGTTTGGTCTTAGTTAAAAAGTACCTTCTCTTCGGTTTGTAAAACGAGACTGACTTAATAGTTTTTACTGACAGGGATACCAGGACTAGGTGACCCTTCGACGTGGATGTAAAAGAAACTTAATGTCTCGACGTCGGATTTTATAGGTCCCTTAGAATTTCTTCCTTAATTGAGGTGTGTTCTATTATTTTAAAACTGATATTCAAACAAAACAACTTTACAAATTTTTACCTATTACATCTGATCATAATACTAACGTATGATTTATTATTCTTATTATTGATAATTTTTATTGTGTCTCGGGTGGACCGTAAAGGTTAATTTACACTTCGTTTACGGTTCTTCGTACTATGGTGGAGGTCACACGTCCTAGAGGGAGGTCAGCAGAATGGCGGAAACGAACAGTCGGAGTCACGAAACTCAAAGGAAAGGAACAGTGTCCCCATGACACTCTTTATACCTAGACTGCAAAATTCTTATTCTGTCTTCCCCAAATCAAGACTTTAACAAAGTCGCAAAAGGAATAAATGTTAAATACATAAAATTTACAAACACATATTAGTGTTATCAACTTATCTTTCATTTAATAATGACTTCGACTACTTTACTGAATTGTGAACACTTTTTCTATCAAAAACTATAATCAATTTTAAAATAGGTCGATCAGAAGGGTTTAGACAAAAAGTGTATATATAGTTTGATTTTTTTCCTTGATTTATTTTCAAAGTTTCTAAAAGGTATACTGAGGTTTTGTGTAAAGTACAAAAAGAAGTGTCAACAGACACTAGAGTTCTTAGGTAGACCTTCCGACATGAGGTTAACTCTCACCGCATAGTGCCTCTTGTTACATTCTGGTAAGTGTTTCTAGTGGATTTTCTTAATGAGGTTCTATGAACATATATAAAAGTTCATTCGTTTCCGTTATAGAAAACATTGAACAAAGTCTACGAAATAATTCAACAGGTTAAATCAGTAGATTAACTGTTTCGTTTCGTTGGGGTGCAAACTAGGTCACAACACATCCGACCAGACAAAAGTTGTTGTAACGTTACTGTTTCAATCATCTTACAGGACATCACCTTTCTCAAGGAAATGCAAGTGAACAGAACATTTCTCCTGTCTGTATCCGTAAGCTGAAGTGCTAGAATCTGAAATATCGAACTTTTTTTTTCCTCTATGTCAGTAAACTATTTCCCTTTTGTCAGTGACCATGCTTTTCTTGTTGATAAATAGGACATTATGTTACTGGTCATGATTTAGAGTCTGGTGCTAATACTATAAACTTATAAAATTTCAACAAGAAAACCGAAAAGAAAAAAGTATCAACCGTATATTGTTACCAACACTTTGTTCCACTCACTAAAGTTATACCATGCACTAAAATTTCTGGACTAGTGAATCGTTCATACTTTTGTGAGTTCTCCTGAATCCTCTATGACCTACGAACCCCGACCACGTGACTCTGCTGGGTCTCCCTACCATGCCCCTCCCTCGTCCCTCCCCACAAGTCCTACCTCTTGTGCACATATGGACACCGCCTAAGTACAACTACATACCGTTTTGGTTATGTTATAACATTTCATTAATTGGAGGTTAATTTTATTTATGTAAATATAAAATTTTTTTGCCTCTTTGTTTTGTGTCGTACCCATTACCCCCTCTGCGTTTTTCTCTTTGTGTCAACGAATCTCAAGATTATATTCTTTAGGTATTTAATCTTCTTTAACTTCAATGATAATCAAAAGTGGTCCAATAATGAGCCTTTATATGTGATTGAGTGTTTTTATTAGAGATGTGTTAAGAACGTTTCGGTCTATACTCTATAGTCCTTAGAAAGATTTGACTCCGGTGTAGTATCAATATTTACTTGACGAAATCTTTATTTTTGTTATCCAACTCACCATTAACCCACTAAACATTTACAAAAGTAAATGTCAATAAACTCTTAAAATTTTTTATCTCTCCTTCCTGTTTTCTTACTCGGAACTCCGAGTAACAAGTGTAAACCACCCTTTTACTACTACCGTTTTTCCTCCTTCGTTCATCCAAAATGTTCCCCCGTTTCGACCAGATGTGGGGATCTCCGAACCCAGTGGACCGACCAAGGATCCGGATCCTCAAAGAATATCGGTCTTTTAAGTTCAGTTATTGACCTCTGATATACAGTTTGGACAGACACAGAGATTTTACATATGTTTCCGTGAAGTCTTAGTTTTATAACTACCCTTCGAGATCTAAACCTCTTCACTTCCCCTCCCCGTTTCTTTTACAATATAGGGTACACTATTCTCGTCTTTCTCCGTTTTATTATCAGTATTTTATTATTTTTACGTTGTGTTTTTCCCCCTCGTTATATAAAGGTTATATTTCTAATTTAGTCATAAATGATATTAACTTGTTTAGATTATTCAGACTCGTCTCTGAATAAACCTTTCGTCAATTTTTATAGATAGTAATACGAGGTATGTTGAGATGTTTCAAAACAATCTTTATATAAATGAACCAAAATAGGTATACTACCCGTAGTCCAGTTTGTCTTCAAACCCCATGACAAGTCGTTCGTTAGGTGACACTTCTCTTTAACTATCTACAAATAATCTTCATTTTACTTTAGACGTAGAATCTTTGACACTGAATCTGTAACCGAAAATTATATTCTCTCCTGGTCTCTATACGTCCCTTTTTTACAGTTTTGTTTTGGTTCATTTTCCGTTACTTCTTGACTCTTTTTGTCTTCTTTTAATACCTTTCCATTACACAATTTATCACCTGTTTATATTTAATGACGGTGAAATTTTCATTACAGGTACTCCGTCTGTGATACGACAATATAAACTGGCAGTGTTATGAGAACCGGGGTAAGGTTAAGGATAAAGTGTCTACTTCTCACCTCTGAGTCTCTCCGAATCATGAAAAGAGTGTCATTGCCTCAAGAATTCACGGTCACAGTCCTAAGCTTGTATCTCGATAGATCTTTTACATCAAATAGAAAGGATACAATGTAACGTATAAACAAACGAATATTCTACCTTCCTTCTTTCTTTACTTTTCTACTTATGTATATACTCTTTTTCATTCAATTCTCTTTATAGTACTCTTACTTCTTTTACTTTCTCTCTTTATTAGTGTACTCGATACACGTCGATTGAGAGGAATATAGGGACAGAATCCTGGTAGAGACATCTTGGTGGAAGTACGAGGAAAAAATTTTTTTAAATAATAAAATTAACCTCCGATTAATGAAATGTTATAACATCACCCAAAACGGTATGTAACTGTACTTAGCCGGTACCCAAATGTACACAGGGGGTAGGACTTGGGGGAAGGGTAGAGGGAGGCGTAGGGTAGGGAGTCCCAGTAGCGTCACGTGGTCGGGACTGTGGGACAGAGTACGTAGCTTGGACTTGACCGCTAGACAAAGTGTATACTATTATATGTACAAGGTTACGATAAGAGAGTCTAGTAGGGTGTGAGTGGGAGAGGGTGTCTTAGGCTTTCTGACAAGATATGTAGACACAGAGAAAACGACAGAGCGTATGTCCCAATAGCAATGGTAGAAAGATTTAAGGTATATATACGCAATCATATGACACAACCACAAAAAGAAAGACCGAATGAAGTGAGACTTATCCGAGGTCAAAGTAGGTGGAGTAATCTTGACTAAGTTTACATAAGAAAAAATACCGACTCATTATAAGGTGACACATATACATGGTGTCGAAAGAATAGGTAAGTAGACGACTACTGTAGATCCAACGAAGGTACAGGACCGATAATATTTGTCACAACGCTACTTGTAACTCCATGTGCACAGAGAAAGTCAAGACCAAAGGAACCACATATACGGGTCATCACCGTAACGACCCAGTATACCGTCAAGATAAAGGTCAAAAAAGTCCTTAGAGGTGTGATAAGAGGTATCACCGACATGATCAAACGTAAGGGTGGTTGTCACATTCTCCCAAGGGAAAAGAGGTGTGGGAGAGGTCGTAAATAACAAACATCTAAAGACCTAGCGTCGGTAAGACTGACCTCACTCTGTCATGAAGTAACACTAAAACTAAACGTAAAGAGACTATTACTCACTACAACTGAAGTACGAGGAAGAATTCGTTGAAAGGGAAGGAACTGAAAATTGGGAAGGCACTGAAAATTGGGAAGGAACTATCCTTTCAGATTGGGACTGAGACCTTTATCTTCTAATACGATTCATTACCTAACAATTTCTCGTCTCGAGGTTCCCTTTATTAGAAAGGGAAAGAAAGAATAGATAGACAGACAGATGTATCTGTGTATGTGTGTGTGTGTTTAGATTCGTAACTAATCAAAGGATACGACCTTTAAGTCATAAATAAATAAAACCGACACGATGTACAGAACACCCTAGAATCAAGGGGTTGGTCCCTAACTTGGACCCGGTGACGTCACTTTCGTGGTTCAAGATTGGTGACCTGTCGGTCCCATAAGGGAGTCATAAATAAGATTTATAAATAAATAATATAGTGGTTTTATATTCTTTTTCAAAAGGTAAGTGGTCATCTTTACCCTGGAAATGATATTGACATTTAATAAATTTTCACTCCACGAGGATGTGTAATGTTTTGTCTTCCATTGAGTATTTTGTCTTCTTCCTTTTATTTAAGTTGATTGAAAAGATGACCACTCTGGTAACTTTATAATTGAGTTTTAACAAGTCTTGGATTTTAATGAGTGAATGATTAACGAAGTCGGACTTATTACTAAATACCGTTCTTAAGATTATAATAGATAATGAACAGTATAAGAGATCTTCTTCGGAAAACCGACACCTCCTACCGTCCCCACTTCCCGTCGTCTGTCGAATAGAGTGGATACTAAGTCGATGTTGATTTCTCAGAAACGTCAACTTTGATGACTGGAACAAGACAGGGTCGCCCGAGGTAGTTCTATATTAGGTACCTATATTTGTGGTAGAAGACCACGAAGGAATCTCCATAGTTTTCCTTATTGGACTTCCGTCTTTGTTTACGATCATCTCTAAAGGAGGGATCCATTTACAGAGTATTTCTTTCATAATGGATTTAAAAGTCTTGTGTAAGTCTCTTTGAACAGGTATATTATCGAAGAATTTGATATATAAAAGAGTCACTTTATATTAAAATTTTATTATGTCAAGAAAAATTTCATAAAATAGACCAAAATGACATATAGTATGACTAAAGGTGATTTAATCTTTTCGTCACAACCTAATAAACTTAACTTATAACTCTACATATTTTTAAGAGAGTACCTCTGTCGTTCCGTTTATGATATATGAAAGAAGTATTTATGTTTCTTACCTTTCTTCTTAATAAACGTTACCCGTTATTTTTATACTTAAGAATTACAGGAGGAACGAATTTATGTACGGAAACTACATTACTATACGAGACCTCAAATTCCTCAAATGACATGGAGTTTAAGTATAGGGTCATTCAGTTATCCCTACCATATAAAAGACCGTATTAAGACGTAACGAGGTCAATTTTTCCGAACCCACTTTTTCTTCGGACTCTCGGTTTTGTGTGTTCCAAAAGGACTTAATATGGTCAGGATATTTTCTTTTTGTTTGTAATACAAGGAAAATGAATGAGTTCTTAATGGACTGTATGTTAATGACTAAGACCAAAGACACATACGACGGGTGTGAAAGGTAGTGTCTTGAGAGAAAGGACTGTGGTGTGTATGTTGGAAATAACCGGGAGGATGGAAAATAGGGAAGGGCAATGAGAAGAACCCTTTAAGTTTGATTAAAATTGTAATTGGACTTATTTTGTTTGAAATAAACAACACTTTCTAATTTTAGAAAACATTTTTCTGTTTACATTTAATAAACTCCCAAATGATATAATGAATTAGGGTGAGTTTTCGTCGGTAGAAATCTTTAGGATATATAACAGATTGATATCGGGAGTACACAACCAAGGTTAAGGAACTAACAGAATTGGAGGGACGGAGGTGTGGTGCTAAGACCGGGGTGAAATCTATATGACCAGAAGAAAGGGTTAGTACACATGGAGAAAAACAAAGAAGGGAAAGAGACGAGTTATGTAGATATTACTACGACGGTCTCATGTGGAGAGGTACGTACCAAACCTACCGAGTTGCAGAGTATATTATGAAGTCACTAGATGATGATGGGATGGTTTCATTTCGGATTTTGTGGAGTTCAGAGGGTAAGTTCTATGAAGTATTCGACCAGGGTTTAACATAAGTATATAGATAGGGAAAATCAAGGGGAAATTTGTAGACTGTAAGACTAGTTTACCACCGGAGAAGAGACGTCAACCATTTGAAGACGACAAAAAAGACAAATAGAATTTCACCGTGCTGAGAATATAGGGAGATACCCTACTTAGGAGGATTGTAAAGTTGACTTTGTGGTGAGGAAGACCGCACCCACACACTAAGTACGGTTCAACTAGTATGAGGTCAGTATCACTGATTAAGTCCTTACCTGTACATTGGGTTAGTTTCGGTCTCTACATGTCTGAGAACGACCCTGAAGACCCCTTTTTCTAAGTGAGACTTGTCAAAACACCTATACTCCGGTCTCGAAGATAACGATAGGACGACGGTAGTTTGTTCTTGTATCTCACCTCAATTGGGTGTCTCTGACTTCGGTTCGTTACTTCCCGTTCTACGGTCCTAGTCCATTGACGTAAACGTGGGATCCAGTTTTCAACGGACCTCAGTGAAATGAGGGACCTAAAAAGTCAATGTACTTCCTTACTTGAATTAAAAACAAAAGTAGTTTTTAAAATGATTTATTAGTTAGGATTTACTATATGACAGAAAGTAGGATGTCCACAGAGATTCGGGAGAAGGAAATAAACGTCACAGGTTTTGGTAAGTAGGAAATCTGGTCGAGTGTACGATGGAGTAGGTTTTTGGTTGACGAAAGAATACAATTTTTTTTGAGGGAGGGAAAAAACTTAAGGGTCTCGTAAAATGTACAGTCAGAAAATACTGTGTAGGGAATGATATTACTTAATTGAAAAAGAATCTATGTATCCCATAGTAGACTCCCGATAACCGTTTGGCTTCCGTTGGACCGTTGGGACAGATTGCTGTTCTACGAAACCTGTTTCACTCAGAGTTAAGTGTAAACTTACTTGTCTACTTAGTTATTTTACTTGAAACAGAGACTCTTGTTTGGTGACGACCTCTACAACGTTGACATGTTCGACGGTCTAGTTCTTCTCCATTTCTGTCTCTACCTCGAGTCATTCCCATGTTCGGTCCGTCTTACTCGTGGTACGTCTCTTTCGACATTCTTGAGTCTTTCGTTCATATATCTTGTAGGGGAACGAGTGAAGTCCAGAAGTAAATCGGTTCTTACAGTACTTACAGACCTAGTCGATGAATATATAGGTATTTTAGAGACTTAATCGATGGTAAATGACAAATCACGTACGGTCCTCGATCCACTAAATGTACGTAGTGGAGTAAATCAGGTATTAAGTCACTCAATCCATAATAAGGAGGGTAAAACGGTTACTCCTTTAGTCCCACGTTTTTCTACTTTCAGTGTATGTATGATTTACAACCTAAGGTCTAAATTAGACTCTACGGTCGGTCACACGTTTCATGAATTTTTTTTTTTTCCGTGTCCGACCTCCTTTCCTTCTATTCGTCCCACTTGTCACTCTCTCTTTACTCTTTTCCCCCCTTTTTTGAGGTCTGGTGAGTAAACAAATTAAACAATTAAGATTCTGAGTAATCCTCCACTTTTCTGTTACAGAAGTTATTAACAATGACCCTTTTGACCTGTCGCTGTACATTTTCTTACGTTAATCTTGTAAGAGATTGTGGTATGTTTTTTTATTTGAGTCATACGTAATTTCTGGATATACATTCTGGTGTGTCGTATTTTGAGGATCTCCTTTTGTGTCCGTCTTGTGTGAATATGTATTTAGCGTCGTCTAAAAAAACTTAGACAGAGGATTTCATTTTCTTTATTTTCGTTTTTATTTGTTTACCCTGGATTAATTTGAATTTTCAAAAACGTATCGTTTCCTTTGATAGTCGTTTTACTTTTCTGATGCATAACTTACCCTCTTTTATAAACGTTTACTATGCTGGTTATCCTCTAATCATGGGTTGTATACATTCATCAAGTATGTGGAGTTGTAGTTTGTTTGTCGGGTTAATTTCGTATCCGTCTTCTTGACTTGTCTGTAAAAAGGCTTGTCGTCTACGTCTACGAGTTGTCCATGTACTTTTCTACGAGTTGTAGTGATTAGTAGTGTCTTTACGTTCAAGTTTTGGTGTTACTCTATGGTGGAACGTGGACAGTCTTACCGATAGTGGTTTTACTTGTATTTATTGTTTACAACCGCTTCTACACTTCTTTTCCCTTGGGAACATGTGTCAACTACCCTTACATTTAACTACGTCCGTCATACCTTTTGTCATACCTCCAAAGAGTTTATTGATTTTTTCTCTTGATTGTATACTGGGTCTTTGAGGTGAGATCCTATATATAACCCCCTTTTTGGGGTGATTAAACTTTTGTAAGTACGTGGAGTTACAAGTATCGTCGTAATAAATGTTAACGATTATACACCTTCGTCGGATTCACAGTTAGTTATCTATTTCTTCTGTCCCATATGTGTTTGTTACCTTAGGATGAACCGGTGATTTTTGTTATTTTAAAACAGTAAACTTCGTTGTTTCTACCTGAACTTTATACAATACGATTTACTTTATTCAGTCTGTTTCTTTCTGTTTATGACATACTATAGTGAATATATACCTTAGATTTTTTATATTGTTTGATTCATTTATATCGTTTTTTTTTTTTTTCTTCGTCTGAGTGTTTTTATCTCTTGATCACCAACGGTCAACCCCCCTACCCGTCGTCATATCCCTACCTGCTGACCCTTCGTGTCCGATAACCCACGATTCTGTCCGAGTTCCCATAACCATGTTGTACCTCTTATTTCGGTTGTAAACCCTTATTGACATTTACCTTTCATTGGAAGTTTAAAAAATATTTTTCTTTGTTTTTATCAGGTTACTTTTTAACTAGTTCCTCTACTTATAGTTAAGTGTCCTCTTTTATAATTATGTTTACCGTTCATGTGTATGTTTTTCTTCGTGTCTGAGTGATTTTTAGTTTCTTTGAGTTGAACTTTGTTATTCTATACTGACTAGATAGTCTGACCGTTTTTAATTTTTCCCTACAAATACTCTTTCGGAGAGATAGGTGTAGAAGTGTTTATACAGACAAAATAATAATCAAAGATGTCATTTTGATTATCTCGAAAGTATATTATTTCCCCGTTGACTTTTGACTTTCTAGTATATATACTTAAAGGTTTTACATAAGGCCCCCGAGAGGGGTGGTTGATAGGGGTACATTCGTAGTTGGTGTATAGGAAATGGAGACTCAAACCCCCACTTCCCAAATCTCTAAAGTTTCGTGAGTGGAAAAGGGACCGAAATACTCTATTCTCTATTCTCCGTGACTAAAGATATATTACCGGTTAAGAACTAATTAGGTTCGGAGTCCGAGAAAAACACTAAATGACAGTCGTAGTTTTAGTATTCCGGTTCAACACCAGTGTCTTTGGTGTTTGTCTTAGAAGTCTTTATATTGACAGTGCATAATGAACTCAAACCCATTGTATTGTAAACTTAAAAGATGAATCGTGAAAGTTTATGCACATGCAGAGTTATGAGATTTTAAAACCAATCTAATGGTACTTTGATGAATAGGTAAAGTAGATTGAGTCTCTGTAAGTTCACTGGTACCCGTTAAAGATCATAGAGAAGTCAGTTCGTCTTTTTACTTTATCATACATATTTAATATATATTGAAAATTGGACATTTTTCAAGTTGGCCCGATCTTTTAGACACTACATTGAAGGATCCCCAAATTCTGAACCCATACTCGCAACGCGGGTATAAAGACCTTGGAAAGGTTGTTCGTCTGACGGTCTGTCACGGAGGTTGCGTCTTAGGTAGTGCTGGTGTGGGGATTATCGAAAAAGTTCCAGGACATCTCACGACGCATATCAAAATTAATTCGACGTTCCTTTCGTTAACACAATAGTAGTATATATACTATTATTTATAGTTATATGTCAGATAGGTCTTCTTTCTCGTCCTATAGTAAGTGCCAAAATACCCTCATAAAGGGGTTTAAACCAGTGGAGGGTGAAGTATTACATTCCATTAAAATCCACTATGAACCTACTTGTAAAAAGTAAAATTAATAATATATACCTAAAAAATTTATATCTTTTATTATATTGAACGTGTAGTTTTAACAAAAGACCCATAATAACGAATTCTGGTCCGATTAAATTTGTCTCTTACTAAATTCCCTTTTATAGTCCATTTATTACAATGTCCACTGTACGTTTATACCCTTTTCAATATTTCCCTGTTACGTTACCAAGTTTGAAAACCATTGTGACGTATTTTTAGATTTCACATATAAGTAAGTATGGGAATACTCATGAAACGAAGGGTGAATCCGGGTTTTAAGATTCTTGTAGTATTTATATGGAGTTCACTCCCAAAATCCGATATTCGGATTCGTTGACTCTCTGTTATACGATAATACGTGTTTGTGCATACCAGAAACGTAACAACAACAAATCAGCGAGTTAGCACAGACTAAGAAACACTAAAGTACCTGACATCGGACGGTCCGAGAAGACAGGTACCCTAGACGGTCCCTTCTCATGACCTCACCCAACGGTAAAAGAAGAGGTCCCCCAGAAGGACTCGGTCCCCAGTTTGGGTACAGAGGATGTAACCGTCCGTCTAAGAAATGTTGACTCGGTGGTCCGTTCAGATCTATATATTCTACACATTCAGATCTACATATTCAGAAACATATTCTCTATGATTTAAGTAATTCCATAGTATCCCAAAATTATAGAAAATAAAATTTTTCAGTTATTCAGACCTTCCAATTTGAACCTTTGGAGTATAAGTATTTTAAGTATTGGTTTTGTTAAGAGGTAAGGAATTCGGTCATAACTCGAAATGTTTTAAGTCAAATTTGTAAGTTTCGTTTATTAGACGAACGATAAAATCCCATGGATTGGTTAGATCTAATCTGAATCCTTCTTCCACCCGTCTTTTTACTGATTTATACATAGATGTGTTTCCGAATCTATTATCAGTAAGGTCGAAATAAAGGACTCCTCTTCTCGTTATCTACCTACTTTTTAATACTAATTACTTATAAAAATTGGTCATTATAAAAATTGGTCTAGAGAAAAAAGTAGTAGTAAAAATGTAATCTTTTCCATAAGAGGGAAGACCCCGTCATACGTTGAGACTTTTTCCTCTGTTTAAGATTACTTTACCTTTCAAAACTATTAAAAAAGAATTTTAAAACTAAGTTATGACCACATAGAAAAATAGTTGAAACCGACCATCGAAAGACTTAGTGACCCACATCTCGAGGAATGAACAATTTAGAAAGGTAAAGAACGTGATTGTGTCATAAGTACGAGAGAAGTATAGAGTGTCCTATGAACTCGTCACGACTAAGTTACAGTTTCAGTGAACCATCGATTCTCTTATTTTAAACTTCTAGTGTATAATGAGAGTTTTACTTGTCACAGTAAACCGATATTATAGTTATTATCAATTGTAATCCGTAAATGATACACGTTTCTTAATACAATTCACGAAAGGTTTATAATACATTAGGAACGGTATGTCAAAGTCCACCGATAATAATAGAGGTAAAATGTCTACTCTTGTAAATTCATGTCTCTCCACCTCATTTACGGACGACGACGACGACGAATCAGCGAAGTCAACACAAGTTGAGACACGTTGGGGTATCTACCGTCGGGTGGTCCGAGGGGGCAGGGACCCTAAGAGGTCCGTTCTTGTGACCTCACCCAATGGTAAAGGAAGAGGTTACGTACTTTCACTTTTCACTTTCCCTCCAGCGAGTCAGCACAGGTTGAGAATCGCTGGGGTACCTGACGTCGGATGGTCCGAGGAGGTAGGTACCCTAAAAGGTCCGTTTTCATGACCTCACCCCACGGTAACGGTAATCATTTACCGATTTCCATGTGTTAAGTCTTCGTCAGACAAATTTAGGTATCCAGAGGTTGTGATTCCGGGTACGAGAAAGGATATCCTATATCGTGACTCATCTTCTATATATAAAGATTTTTCAACATATTAAAAGAAAGTATTTAACGTAAAATAAAAGGATATTATGTTGGTTATATAGTAAAGTGTTGATAAAAGATAAATAAAGTTATTTAATAGTTGTCCGGGTTTTATCGAAACAAATATGGTGATGGTTTATTAATTACACATTCACATCGTTCCAAGGTCTCGAATCCCTCTTTCTTTCAGTGACTCATAGACTAAAATTACTCCGTAGAGTCTCTACCAACTCTTCTTCACTATTGCTCCTGAAACCCCGACACTGGTCCGGGGGACTGTGACCGTAAACGTGAGAATCTCCTTAAAGGGATGTTCTTTAAAGGGATACTCCTTATACGGTTTGATTTTTCAACTCGTGGGTCTGATAGGGGTCCACTACCGGGAACCACCACGTTTTCTTAAAGTCCAGTGTGATCTGCCGTAGTAAGTTTCGTACTGTGGTTAACAACCAGTCGTGTGGTAAGATGGGGTTAATTCAGGGTATACGGTAACGGTCCATTGAAGAACAACCCCAGAACATTGTCGGTGGTAAAACTCTCCTGTTCTTGGAAAGGGGTTTCTGTATTGAGTGTGTTCGTCTTCCCAGACCCCCACTCTTCGTCGTCAGGTGTCCATCTCCGCCCTCTTGCAATCAAACGAAAGTAGGATCCCGTCGTCCGTTACAACGAGTGATGAACAGAGGTCACCGGTATCGGTCTGACTTCGAAGATCCGGACTCATCCGAGATGAATTCCCACCATATTCCGTTCCCGTGGCTAACCCTCTCCTCTGATCCACGGTAGGCACCTGAATGTTCCGTCAATCTCGTCCCAGTCCGACACGAGACA
Organism: Capra ibex; assembly: GCA_006410555.1. Lineage (NCBI taxonomy): Eukaryota > Metazoa > Chordata > Mammalia > Artiodactyla > Bovidae > Capra > Capra ibex. The sequence continues at coordinate 38,135,483 of SJYO01050590.1, read as the reverse complement.
GTCTCACGGACTACGACTTTAAGCCCCTATTAATAGCACGAGTAGGACCTCTCCTCGACACTTCTAGAGACGAACCCCGATATTTCAGGAGAATCATCAAGAAATAAGTTAAATTCCGTCTTTTTTCACTCTTTTCTCTCGTGGTAAGGTAAGAGGGTCCCGTTTCATGTAACCTTACGTCATACCCCCCCTTTCGACATCGACGATTAAATCGCGACGAAAATGGAGGGACACGGAGGAGTGAAGACTTCCAGATCTAATTTGTCGTAAGGTAAGAACTTGGTCGTTCAAGTCTGTCAAAGGGGGTAAATTTTTCTCTCATCCAGGTGGTAGAAATAAATCTTTACGATTCTTTAAGTCATCGAGGTGTCGAGACGAATGATCCTTGCATCATAAACGGTCCGTAATACGTTTCGCGAAGTTTAATTACTATGGGACTTACAAGTGGTCTTGGAATGTGTCCACCGTGATAATAGTGGTGAAAAGATCAAACCTTTGATTACAAGTCTTTTCGATTCATGGAGTGAGTCCGTATTACAACGATGGACCTTAAAAGTCTAACTGTAAAGTCAGGGTAAAACTAAATACAATATAAGGTTCATTGTGTAAAATTCGATTTATAATGGAACAACTCTTATAGAAACCATTAAAGATCATCTTAGACCAGTCACGAAGGACTCCTAGGACAAACAAACCTCGGAGGAACGCACTCTTCGTTCCTGAGTTTCTCCTAAAAGCAAACAACTTCTAGAAACCTCTATAGTTGCAAAAGTACATTAGGTTTATAGAGGCCCACAACTCATTTTCCTTCAAAGATGGTCTTTTATTTAAGTCGTTCGTAATCAAATTAACCCATGCAATTAAGTATTCCATCTGTACACGTCTGGCTTTTCCCAATTTTTAGTTGATTTGTAGTTTGTTGTCTCCCTAGTTTGAAAAGGTTAAGAGTCATCGATGATCTTTGTTTTTGTGATATAGCTTTCGACTAACAAGACTATGAACAGATTAAGATATGTAATACCCCCTGATGAAGTATGAACGAAAATTCTTTTAGTGTGAACTTAGATTGGGATAAAAGTCACTATAGTCAATGGAATTACTTAAGTTACATAAGTAATATTCACGGAAACCCTCCCCGTTTTATCAAAGGCGATCCTCTTTTGAATATTACTCTCAAAAGCTAATACACACCCAATATCTTCAGTCGGTCGTACCAATTCTCCTCTGCAGACAGGGTCAGCAGACAGTGAGAAGGAGGTATCAATGTGAGAGGTCAGTCCATTCTCTACCGAAGTTTACCTTAACATAGTATAAGTAACTATTTATCGACTTTGTTTCTTTTTTTACTTTACTCTTTTTAGTATAACATAAAGTGAAGTAAAGGTAAAATTGTACCGAAATTTATGGATAGTTAGTTAGTTAGTCAGTGACTAGTTAGATATGTGTACCTTCACCCCGACCTTCTTGATAGTCGTTCCAACAAAATTTCGGAGCACAACAATTCCGGGAATAGTGTCGTTTCTCCGTCTTATATGTCATAGGACACCAAGAGATCAACCTAACTATGCCAACCATGTTGCACTGTCTTTACTACCCTTTCATAACCTTAACTTGTCTGAATTCAAGTTTAGGATGGAGTTACCCATTTAAGTGAAGAATGGAAACCAAAAGAGGTTTTGTCCCTGTTATGGGTGGCATGCCACAACGACACTCCTGACCTTAAGTACGTCTATTACACTCATTACACGGATCACTCGTCAGATCACGGATCAGTGTCAGACTCACTCGACCCTGAATTGTCACCTGTAAACAAGAAAACAAACAAACAGCCTCCTACGACTGGTAGAGTATGCAGAGTACAAAGTGACGCTCAGATGTCTCTGACTTTTTTGGACTAGTGAGTGAAAGAGTCAGGGGAATACCGATTTCGGATCGGGACACTGGACCCGAACCTTAGAGTCTACATCGGCACGACCTGACTTGACCTCAAATCACACGTTTCTTCGTCCCTCTTGTTTTCTAGAAAAAACTACTGTAGTCTCTTACACGTCGTCTACTTTCAGAGTCACCGTGGATACTCTCGACGTCACAGACTATAAATTGTCCCCGTCTTCCTTACGAGGATGGTCTGTACCATACTAAGAGCTATACTGTGACCTACGGTACCGACAGGTCGGTAGAACCACTAAGACACTGGATGTGTTATAAGGAAGTTATCTAAGGAAAAGATGACAAAAACAACTGACTATCTCCATTTAACATCTAAACTGACTCTTCTTCGATTCTCCTCTCATATCACTCCCGGATATCTTTCGGTTACGACTCCTCCCGTGACGGTTTTCTTTCTTGATCCCAGAAACTATCGTTGTGAAAACAACTTTTTGGGTGAGGTCTTAGACAGAAAGGAGACGTTGAGAAAAAGTGTACTCTATTTTTCAAAGTGATACCTAATTCGGTCAAACTTAGTCCCAAGGGTAATAAACGCCGTCTTTTTGAGTCTACCTTTTTGTAAGAAACATTCGGTTTTAATATTAATAATGACGGTAGGTCGGTCGATAAGCAAAACAACCCTCTTCACTTATTCAATAAGATTCGTTTCCCTTAACGGATCCCGGACCATGTGTCATTAGAGGTAGTTATAATCAGAAAGATTAAAATGGACATCAACAGCTTATGACTATGCATTTAGTCTAAGTAATTTAGGTATACCTTATAAGGTGGGTTCTCCTGGTTTAAAGAAAGCGAGGACGTGTTCCCGTACTTTTTTCGTTTGAGGTTTGTCGTTGAAGAGGGTTCGGAAATTCTGTTTTTATACGTTCTCTTTTAAGACTAGTCTAAAGGTAATAATTTTACTCCCCCTGACTACTGGAAAGTAACACTCTAAGATACTAATATATAGAGATGTTTGAAAATAAATCTTTCTGATAGATTTTGTTAGGAGTGATATTTTTTATAATTAGAGTGTTGAAGATATAGAACATGTTTGTGCATACGGAACGGGAATCAGACGTAAACATGTGACTGTCAAACCTTCCGACACCTATCTCCGGATTCGTCCGGAGTGACGACACAGGTGTCTCGTTTGCCGAGGGTGTGACGGAGTCGTGGGGGATGTAGTCGGTGTCTATGTTTGGGACGAATTTGTCTGAGGTACAAAATTCTTGGATGATACCTAGAGTGGTGTCGACAGACCCATGTTCCGGGGGTTTTCGTTGTCTCGCAGACGAATCTCGGGAAGTGGTCTCCCCTGTCTCCTTTCTTACTTGTTCCGGAGTTTAATGGTCCCCGAACATTAGACCGTCCTTTTGATCGGTCCACCCGTTCCTAGTGTGTCTTAGACTAGTCCTGACACCGTGACTTTTCTTACTCATTAACACGGAAGTCCCTTGTCAGACTCCCCTTCTTCGGTCTCACAATTGTCATCCGTGAAATATAATTTTGTTTGTTTGTTTTTAGAATACTGAATTGTTTTGGGAGGTTTCGATCTGTTTGACGTTATTGTAATATGTAATAATTTTACGTTATCACGACCTCTCTGTACGGTTCTACCATCTTATACTTCTGGGACTTGAGTAGAGGAAGGAACTACGTGGTTTTAATGGTGACGAATGTCTCGTCGATAGATACTCTTGTTGGACTCCTTGTCGTCTTTTCTAAAAGGTGTTGACTTCTGTATTTCTTCGGTAGTATTCTACCCATCCTCCTAGTGGTATGGTGGAAGAGGTGAGATGATTCAGGAGAAAGGTCGATTTTGGTGTTTATAGGAGGGAAACAGGGTCTCAATGTTTGTTTTAATAACGAGTCTTGACCCCAGTGTGTCTTTCGTTGTAGTTCGTCTTTCTTTGCTCGACCGAAGGTTTCTTAAGCTGGGAAATAGACGTTATAGTCAGAAAAAGGTCAAGTTTATCTGTTTATACTATTGATAGTATCATACGTAACACACATTTCCCTCTCCCACCAAAAGAGAGTCATGACTACGAAGGAAGGTACATCCCTTTGTAGTTAATTACATTGTGAAGACGTAGAAGATTCAAGAATTTGAGTGACCATCTTTCTCCTCATGGATAGATTACCCATTTAAACCCTTTTCAATTCGTTTATTCTAAACGAGTCGAAAAGGGAAAAGAAAGAATCTACACTCGAAGGACTATCCTTCCTTCAAAACGAGACAAGGAGACCCATCTATTTAGACAAAGTAAGACCCAAGACATTATAATGCAAGTAAACAAGTGTCTATATTCGGTTTAGAAGGTTGGATCAGATATAGTCATTAATTCCAATATTAAACCAAGGGTATATAAATAAGAAAAAAGGACAAAGAATTGACCCTTCTTAGACCCATCTCTTCTCCTCACGATAAATAACCTTGACGATGAGAGGAGTTATGGTACACGTTTTGACAAAATGTTGGTCTATGCAACTTCTTCTATTTATTTTCTTCCGACTCGTTCTCTCAAGGTCTTTTTGTAGATGAAGACGAAATAACTGATGTAGTTTCGGACACTAATACACCTAGTGTTGTTTTACATCTTTTAAGAATTTCTCTACCCTTGTGGTCTGGTGGAATACACGGAGGACACTTTAGACAGACGTCCAGTTCTTCGTTGTCAATCTTGACCTGTACCTTGTTGTCTGACCAAGGTTTAACCCTTTCCTCATGTAGTTCCGACATATAACAGTGGGACGAATAAATTGAATGAACGTCTCATGTAGTACGCTTTACGGTCCGATCTACTTCGTATTCGATCTTAGTTCTAACGACCCTCTTTATAGTTATTGGAGTCTATACGTCTACTGTGGTGGGAATACCGTCTTTCACTTCTCCTTCATTTTTCGGACAACTACTTTCACTTCCTCCTCTCCCTTTTTCAATCGAAAATTTCGAGTTGTAAGTCTTTTACTTCTAGTACCGTAGGCCAGGGTAGTGAAGTACCGTCTATCTACCCTTTTGTTACCTTTGTCACTGTCTGAAATAATAAGACCCGAGGGTTTAGTGACGTCTACCACTAACGTCGGTACTTTAATTTTCTGTGATCGAGGAATCTTCTTTTCAATACTAGTTATATCTGTCGTATAATTTTTCGTCTCTGTAATAAAACGGTTGTTTCAGGTAGATCAGTTCCGATACCAAAAAGGTCATCAGTACATACCTACACTCTCAACCTGATATTTCTTTCGACTCCTGACTTCTTAACTGCGAAAACTCGACACCACAACCTCTTCTGAGAACTCTCAGTGAACCTGTCGATCCTCTAGTTTGGTCAGTTAGGATTTCCTTTAGGTGGGACTTATGAGTGACCTTCCTGACCATGACTTCGACTTCGAGGTTAAGAAACCGGTGGACTACGTTTCTTGGCTGAACAACCTCTTCTGGGACCACGACTCTTTCTAACTCCCGTCCTCTTATTCCCCCACTCTCTCTTACTCAGCAACCTACCGTAGTGACAGAGTTACCAGTACTCAAACTCGTTTGAATCTCTCTCTCACTTCCTGTCCCTTCAAACCGTACGACGTCAAATACCCCAGTGTTTGTCAGTCTGTACTGAATCACTGGTTTGTTGTTGTAACTTCTCACAATAATTATGCAGTTTTGTAATAATAATCTTAAAGGTACTTCTGTCTAAAAAAAACCACCACCACCACAGATAAAATAAGAGTGACGGAATATAGACCATGGATTGTGTGTATAACAACTTTGTTATTTTTTATTACACTTTTATCTGACGATTTCCGTGACAACCTGAAAACATGTTTGATTCTATATAAGTAAGTGAGTCAAGTCAAGTCAGTGAGTCAGCACAGACTGAGAAACAATGGGGTACTTGACGTCGTGCGGTCCGGAGGGACAGGTAGTGGTTGACGGTCTTAGATGGGTTAGGGTACAGGTAACTCAGTCACTACGGTAGGTTGGTAGAGTAGGAGAAAATAGGGGAAGAGAAGGACGGAAGTTAGAAAGGGTCGTAGTCTCAGAAAATGTTACTCAGTCGAGAAGTGTAGTCCACCGGTTTCATAACGTCAAAGTCGAAGTTGTAATCAGGAAGGTTACTTGTGGGTCCTGACTAGAGGAAATCCTACCTGACCGACTTAGAGGAACGTCAGGTTCCCTGAGAGTTCCCAGAAGAGGTTGTGGTGTCAAGTTTTCGTAGTTAAGAAGTCGTAAGTCGAAAGAAGTGTCAGGTTGAGAGTGTAGGTATGTACTGGTGACCCTTTTGGTATCGGAAGTGATCTGCCTGGAAACAACTGCTCATTACAGACGAAAAATTATACGACAGATCCAACCAGTATTGAAAGGAAGGTTCCTCATTCGTAGAAAATTAAAGTACCGACGTCAGTGGTAGACGTCACTAAAACGGGGGTTTTTATTTCAGTCGGTGACAAAGGTGACAAAGGGGTAGATAAACGGTACTTCACTACCCTGGCCTATGGTACTAGAATCAAAAGACTTACAATTCGACATTCGGTTGAAAAAGTGAGAGGAGAAAGTGCAAGTAGTTCTCCAAGAAATCAAGGAGAAGTGAAAGACGGTATTCCCACCACAGTAGACGTATAGACTCCAATGACTATAAAGAGGGTCGTTAGAACTAAGGTCGAACCCGAAGGAGATCGGGTCGCAAAGAGTACTACATGAGACGTTTATTCAATTTATTCGTCCAACTGTTATATATCGGAACTGTATGAGGAAAAGGATAAACCATGGTCAACAAAAAGGTTTGACAACAAGATACAGGTCAAGATTGACAACAAGGACTAGACGTATGTCCAAAGAGTTCTCCGTCCAGTCGACCAGACCATAAGGGTGGAGGAAGTCTTAAAAGGTCAAACAGGTGAGTTGTTTATAAATAAACTGATAGATGATGTGCGCTTCGTCTTGTGTTTGATAACCCTTATTTTACTACTTGTTCTATCCATGTTAAAGACAGAAGAATCCTTTACCCATTTCAAATCATAATCTATTTTATAAATACAAGAGAATAAAAAGTGACATTTAGTGTAAAATTTTCAAGGTCTCCGACTTATAATGGTCAAGGAAAGGAAGCGTAGGTGACTTTTTGAGTCCTAGTCTTTGACCTAGTCACTCCATTCTGACCTCCTCTAAATCGGCTTCTGGTCATCCTCCAAGTAATCAGTAAAACTGAGGTAAGACATCTTAACAATGACCCTTGACTCTGTCTTGTTTGTTTCTCGTAATGAGATCTATTGGTTGAGTTGAGAATTTTTACGTATCACCTAATTCTCATCCATATTCTCTCCTGAGGTTTTTATAAAAATTTTGGAACATTACATTTCGTAAATTCTATATGTTACATTATCAATTGGTTTATTTACATGATTTTAGGTATTCTTTATTTGTATGAAAACCTCTACCCATTGAACACTCGGTTTCGGATTTCCTACTCAATGTCTGAAGTCCTCTTTTTAGAAGTGTATAAAAAAGATTGTACCCGTAGGTCCTCTGTCGTTCCACTGTTAAGACATCCGTTTGGGTTCAAGGAAGGAGATAACGACGAAATTAGTAAAAACAACGTTACCCAGGAACAGGGACAGGGTCACTTTATCGAACTTTAAATAAAGGTCTGTAACGAAATAGTAAACGTTTGAAATCGTCCGGATTCTCCCGTATGTTTATTTACCAAAGTGACGAATAGATTTTAATATTTTATACGAAATACAAAGTCATATGTGTTCATAAATTGACACTTCTTAAGATCAATAATGAAAAGGAATATTTATGGTTCAAATGATTCACTAAATATTAGTAGGTCCTTTATCTATGACTTGTTCTGCTAAATAAACATTAAAGAATTTCAACCGTCATCCGAAGGGACCACCGAGCCAACATTTCTCAGGTGTACGGTTGTGTCCTCTGTGTCCAAACTGGGGACCCCGTCTTCTAGGGGACCTCTAGAGTCACCTTGAGCGTTAGGTGAGGTCATAAGGAAGGACCTTTTTCAGGTACCTGTCTCCTCGGACCGTCCGATGTCATGTGACCCAGTGTTTTCCAAGCTTGTGTCGAATCACTGATTTGTTGTTGTTTTCAACTATCAAATACGAATGACCGGTACCCTAGACGAGGACCTCTATTGTGTTTTTAATTCCCTTACCACGTTAAACTTAGGTTTATTGAGAAACAGTTTAGTTTACCACCTCCGAGATGTTTGAAAAAGGGATCAAACAGTCAATGTATTAATCAATATCGACCTCAATAGACAACTTCTCTCTTTTTTATGTTAGAAATCTAATTAAAAATGAAGTGTTTTGTTGAAAAAAGGACTTTTGATTGTTTCTCGTTTGATACTCAGATTACCTGTTCTTTTTGTACGTCATATAGTATCTGTTTCATGATCAAAAGGATTATATATTTTTCATGGATATTCCATTACCTGTTCTGATTGTTAGGTTCTCTTTTACTCGTTTCTTCTATTTGTCAAATATCTTTTACCTTATCTTTACCTAGAATTTGTACACTTTCCTACAAGTTAGATAAGTCATATCGTCTCTGACATTTGACAGGGTAAGACACAGAGGAAAACCATTGTCTTGGGGTTCAAAAGGGTCGGAAAGTACGTCGTTCTACACCGGTTCACTGATTCAAACCCAGTCTCTTTATGTTTATCTTTAATATATACCTCGAAGGTCTAAGATAAAAATATTCCTGAGACAAACGAAAGTTGTGAGAGAAGAGGACAAGTTGTCTACACCACAAATACTCGATCGAAGTTAGAGCTACTGTTCCTGGTTTGAAGTCCTCTGAAGAGATCGTACTCTTTTCTTTGACTCAGAGACCTACTAGAATTCTTAGAGACATGGGACGGTCGGGAGTTCGTAAACGAGTCCCGACAATCCTTTCTACCTCTAATTGAAGATAAAGTAAATTCGATGACATAAAATCCAGAGAAACAATCTCGTCGAATCAGATATGGGATTATGAATTTTTATTCTTTTTATGTCTAATATTAATCAACGACTCAACACAGACTGAGAAACGTTGGGGTGTCTAACATTGGGCAGTCCGAGGAGACAGGCACCCTAAGAAGTCCGTTCTTATGACCTCACCCATCGGTAAGGGAAGAGATCCCCTAGAAGGATTGGGTCCCTAGTTTGGGTCGTGAGGTTGTAACGTCCTTTCTAAGAAATGGTAGACTCGGTAGAAATAGTCTACCAATTTATTTACCCTGTTGTTATCGAAGACACATGAGTAGGGATCTAACAAATAAAAAGTGTCATCCGATTTTGGACAATCGAGTTTTCAGGTAACCGTGGTTTAAGTTTTATAATGTATAAGTTGACAAAATTTGTATCGGATTTATGCGTCTAAAAATCGGTAAATCTCGGACAGATGAAACGTCGTCTGTTTCCTACTCTACCAACCTACCGTAGTGACTGAGTTACCTGTGCTCAAATTCGTTTGAGACCCTCTGTCACTTCCTGTCCCTTCGGCCCACACGACGTCCAGTATCCCAGCGCTTCTCAGCCTGTGCTGAATCGCTTACTTGTTATCGTCTAAGCTGTGATGTTTTCTTCTTTAGTGGTGTAAATTTCTGTTGTCATCTTTGACAGGTTGACTCCGTTTCACTATGGTTTTTAAAATTAATTGTCTCATAGTCTGTGGACACCGTATTATAGTTCATCATACGTACGATTCAACGAAGAGCACAGTCTGAGACATACTGGGATACCTGACATCCGGGGGTTCGAGGAGACAGGTACCCCTAAGAGGTCCGTTCTTATGACCTCATCCAACGGTACGGGAGGAGTAGTTCGTCACATTACATATAAATTAACTTTAGTACCCGTTTTTTTATAAACTTCTTTATTATCGGTTTCGAAAAGAGTTCAACTTCTTTTGATATTTGGATGTCTAGGTTCCTGGAGTCACTTGGGTAGACTCGTAGACTTTACTTCCAATTTCATTGGTCTATTATCATTGAAATTTGGATCACAAAATATTCACCGTCTAATAGACCCAAGGTTTATCCTGGGTAGACAAAAAATGGAATAGTCCAGAATTCGTGGCTTCTTACTAATAAAAGACCTCAAGTAAATCGGAACATAGGTAACCACGACCTTTAAATCGTAACACACCGAGGAATGACAGTATCTAAAGGGCGGTAAGTCTATGTAACAGTATTTTTACTAGGGATTCCCTTTCTTTTCGAATTGTTAATAGGAAAGTGACTCTTTTTGACTTTCTCTAGTAACTTACTCCTCTACTTAGTTCTGTCAAAATCTTGACAAAAAATTTCTAGTGATCTAATGTCTAAATGGGTAGTGGTAAGTCACGATTCAGTAGTACAAATTTGTTCATGGACTCAGGAGACTTCCGTCCTTTAAGTGAACGTGCTGTTTAAAGAAGGGTCGAAAATAGGACGTCGGTTCAACCTAGTCCTAAAAAGAGTCGTGAGAATTCTGAATGAGGAGGTCAATTTTCTTTGTAGTCAAGGACCATAAGTTAGAGAAAGAAACGGGACACAAGGGTTTCATTCCTGACAACATTTAACAGAATTGTAATTTACTTTAGTTAAAGACGAAGATATCACACCTATTTTGTTAGTCTTAACTGAATATGATGACAATAATTGTTTATCTTTTCGGTCCCTTTTTTTAGTTTCTTTGTTAATAAAAATCTTTAATATTATCGGTCACTTCCTGACGCCATGGACTTTTTTTTCCCTCTGTTCCACTAGGGATACTAACGGAGTCGATAGACGGACCTCCGTGAAAAGTCTGATATTTCACCCCCTCCCCCTTTAGTTTTAGTCTTTGATCCTCATAACACCTCAACTTCTCTTTCTCCAGTCTCAATTCCTTCCAACTCCACTGACCTTAAACACCCGTCTCATAGTCTCCCTCCCTCTAAATACTTTTTCCTCGAGGCCTTTAGACGTATGTATAGGAGAACTAAGAAAACAATTTACGGTTCAATACATGCACCTGCCATTTTTAGATACTTGGGTCCGTGTCTTATAGACCTCGACTTGGGTCCGTTTCTTATATCCTCGACATTTGATTCATCGATAGTTTTGAGTGTGTCCTGAATTCTATACTCAATAACGGTTGATCTGAACTTAGAACTAACTTGTGGTCCTGTCAAGTCACCACTGTGACCTCCCTAATATGTAATCATCACTTCGATTGGATCGACATCTTATTTCAGATAAGACTTTGACGACATTCTTTGACATTTTTCTTTTTCCGAACTTTTCCAGTTTACTAAGTAATATTAAATTCATGTACGTTTCATTTCAGATCTCGTCTTAATTCAGATCTCGAGAATTTCTTTATTATTAAATTTTTTGGGGTCGTAAATGGTTTCGTTTTAAGTGTCGTAGGTATTGGTCCTCTTTTTAGTCATACATCTATGTCTGTATCTTCACCATGTCTGCTATATGGCTGTTCTTACAATTTTCTCGATAATATTTATGCGAGTTCCTCACTTTCGCTTTGTACCTGTATTACTTCTCTCTTCACCCGTTGTATTTCTTTTATTAGTTGCTTTGAAGGTCTCTATTTTTTAATTGTAGACTTTCTTTTTAAGTGACTTAAAAAGAGTCCAAATATTTTGGACTTCATAGGTAATGGTCTTCTGAATATGATATTCTTTACAATTTCCTTCGAAGTTCCTCTGCGTTTAAACTTAGTTGTTTTTTCTTATTTCTCGTAGTCCTTACCAATTGATCATCTATTTGTATTTTTCATAAAAGGATATTAAACAGAGAAATTTTTTATTAACTGATGAATCTCGTTTTCTCGTTACAGGACGTCCGAAATATTGTCTACATGTTCACTTTATATTTTGTTTTCGATATTCCCTCTCTACTTTCATATAACAAAATTCCAGAAAATATATATATATATATTATATATTATGTATGTGTGTGTGTTTTTATATGAAAAGAGAGAGGGGAATATGGAAAATGGAATATGGACAGTATATATATACGTTTAGTTTTCTATACGATATTGGGATTGTTTAGTGATTTTATTATTTTGTATTTTAATATCGATTATTTACTTGTTTCCTCTATTTGACCTTAGTGTTTTTATGAGTTTCTTTTTGTCTTTTACTCCTTTACGTTATTTCTTATCCAGTCGTTTTGTCTTTTATTTTAGTATTCTACCATTTAAATTTATGTTGAGATAATAGAGTAACTTATATTTATCAAATTTGACAAAATAATTTCCATCACTAATAGTCTAACCTATTTTGTTCATTCGGGGATGATGTACGATAGATGTTTATAACAAATTTATATTTTGTTTATCCAATTTTCATTTTCATACCTTTTTATATATGCTACGATTGTCATGAGTTTTCTTTCGACCTCCCCGATGTTATTATAGTATCTTTCATCTAAAGTCTCGTTACCAAAACGGTCCCTAAAATTTTCCAGTTTATCTAAATAGTCTACTTGTATTGTCAGGATTAGTAAATGTGTAGATTATTGTTTTACAGTTTTGTGTTTCATCATAATTACCTTGACGTCCTCTTTAGAGACGTCTCTAAGGTTTAGAGAGTTATTAACTTGTTTATCTTTTCGTTGTTCTTATATCTTCTATATACCTGGTAGAATTGGAAGAACTGAGAAAAATCTTATAAGGTGGGTTCTTGTCGTTTTAATGTGTCCGAAAAGTTCTCGTGTATCTTGTAACTGTTTCTATCTAGTATAAGACCCGGTAGATTCCAGAGTAAGTATTTTAAAGACCTTATCCTTATTGATACCTCTGTCTTTCGTCTACTCACAATGACCCCGACCATCATCCTCCTTCTTAACTGATTTGACGGTGTTCCTTTGAAGACCCCTACTATCTTCATAGGATTTTGACCTAAAACCACTACCAACGTGTCAACACATTCACGTGTTTTTTTTAGTAGATTGACATAAGAATGTTACCCCTCTGACGTACTATACAGTTGATAGAGATTATTTCGACTTTTTTTTTCCCATAGAGATGACTCATTAAAGGTAAATGTAATTATCTTTTCCCACGTTTTCTTGTAATTGTCACAAAAGGGAAACACATTGTTTCCTTTTATTCTTTTTGTATATGTTTAATATATCTGTCTATAAATCTATGTATGTATATCTATCTATAAATCTATATATGTATGGAAAGTGTTTTTAAATGAACTTTACCTAGTATCTGGATTTACATTTTACTTTTGGATACTTTAAGGATCTTGAATCCTTTTTTAGATCCTCCGTAACTTCCACTTTCACTTCAGTGAGTCAGTACAGGTTGAGAAACGCTGGGGCACTTGACATCGGGTGGTCCGAGGAGACGGGTACCCTAAGAGATCCGTTCTTATGACCTCACCCAACGGTTAAGGAAGAGGTCCCCTAGAAGGGCTGGGTCCCTAGTTTGGATCCAGAGGCCGTAACGTCCGTCTACGAAATTGGAGACTCGGTGGTCCCTTCTTTTGGATACTTTAAGGATCTTGTATCCTTTTTTAGATCCTCCGTAATCCATACCGTTATTGAAAGATCGATGTTATGTTTTCCGTACTGGGTACTTTCTTTCTTAACTATTCTACCTGAAGTAATTTGAAATGTTGTAAACGAGACACTTTCTGTGACGGTTTTCTTACTCTTCCGTTCGGTGTACGACCCTCTTTTATAAAGGGTTTCTACATAGACTATTTCCTGACAGTAGGTTAAGTTGTTATTTTTTACTTGTTAGTTCGACTAATTATTTACCTGTTTTCGGGAATGTCTGTGAAGTGGTTTTTCTATATTTCTATCGTTTATTCGTTTAAAGTAATAGTATATAGTAATCACTTAACTTTTAATTTTGTTGAGGTATAGATAATCTTACCACTTGAGGTCTTGTGACTGTTCTGGTTTACGATCGTTCCAACACTTCGTTGTCCTTTAGAGTAAGTGACGACTATCTTGCGTTACCTAATACTCTACATGTGATATATGAACAACCCAGAGAAGACCCTGGACAATACATTTTGCCCAAATTTGAAGGTGAATCCTGGGTAAAAGTTTCATTAAAAGTGTCTCTTTTATACTTAGTTCTTCCTTTTAGAAAATTATTAAATTACCAGGGTATCCTTTCATTTAATGAGGAGGTCGGGAAATAAGACGAGTTATACACGACCGAAGACTCAAGGACGAAGAAGGTCTTACACCCAGTCATAGTTGTAAGTCCTGGGGTTTCTGGTGTTCGGTTCTAAGGATTTTTCGATTCCACGGTGTAGCTTATAGAACCTTCTGTCAGAGAATGTTTTGATTTATGTCGTTTAAGGGTAGCCGATAGATATAATGTGTACCATTACATTCAAAGGTACAATGAGAGAGGTGTGAGTACCTTGAGTTTGTCCCCGAGCCATAGTTGGATCTCCCGATCCTACCCCTCTCTCTACCCTCCCTCCAAGTTCTTCGTCCCCTGTATACATATGGATACCGACTAAGTATAACTACAAACTGTCTTTTGTTGTTTTAAGACAGTTTATTAATAGGAAGTTAATTTTTTATTAAAATTTTTTGGAATTATTCGAATAATTGCTAGGTCGTTAGTGTGAATCATAAATTGATTTATTCGATTTTGTATGTACATAGGTTTTTGGACGTGTGTTTACCAAGGTCGTCAAAATAAGTGTGAAAAGTTTTGAACATTCGTTGGTTCTACAGGAAGTCATCCACTTGTCTATTTGACATCATATACGTCTGCTACTTTACAATGAGTCACGATTTTTCTTTACTTAGTAGTTCGGTACTTTTCTGGGTCTCTTGGAATGTACGTATAATTCACTTTCTTCGGTTAGATTTTTGGGACACAAAAAAGAAAACCGGTACGGTGGGTGGTGTGCCACCATAGAATCAAGAGACTGGTCCGGGTCGTCACTTTCACGGTTCAGGATTGGCGACCTTACGGTCCCCTAAGGGACTTTTTAAGATAAAGGACTATACTTACCATCAATGTGTCTAAAAACGAAACATCCTTAATCGATCTGACGACTTGTAAAAAGCTCAAGAAAACATATTGGGTGTAAAATTTTCAGTTTGTATTTTTGTGGTTGTGATGATCTCTCTTTACTTGTTGATTTAAGTACTGATTTTTTGTCCCATTTTTTTTTGTACGATAGGAAGACACTCTTCGGTGACTAATCCAAAAGGTCCATCCAAAAATTTTATTTCTTTTTCGTTCATTGAATGTTTTCTTCCAACCGTGTGTTATTTTTCCTTTTGTTATCGAACAGGAAGAGCTTATCGCTAGCCGTATATAATGTTATATTCAACATACATTTCACCAGTAAATTTATAGAATCCGCGAAAAGGTTTTAAAACCTAAACAATGACTTTCCAATTTTTTTTTCCTTTTATATAACTCAGTTCATTTCGATTCTTTTTTAGTCAATGTGTACTTAATTGTATGTTCAAAATAAAATAGTTTTATTGGTGACAATTTTTGTACCTTGATGTGTGTGTGTGTGTGTATGTATGTGTGTTCACGTATATTTTTTTACCACTTTAGACTTATTCGAGAGACCTAACATGGTTACATTTAAAAGACCAACACTATGACATGATATCGATATCTTCTACAATAGCAACCTTCCCTTGGATGTACGTGATAACCACCTTTACATTTGACCATGTCGGTAATACGTTTTGTCGTGTCTCCAAAGAGTTCTTTTAATTTTTATTTTGATGGTATGTTAGGTCGTTAAGGTGAAGACTCATAAATCGGGATTTTTTGAGGTTTTTTGTGGTTGAGTTTTCTATACGCATGGGTCTTTCTCTACCGTTGGGTGAGGTCACAAGAACGGACCTCTTAGGGTCCCTACCCCAGCGTGTCTCAGCCTGTGCTGACTTCGCTGAATCGTCGTCGTGGTCGTCGTACAAATGCCGTCGTAATAACAAAAACATTGACTTCATATCAACTTCATGTCGTGTCATTAAGTCTATATATGTGAAGATTTTTACAAAGGTTTCACCTGCGTGATATAATGTACTCCCAAGACTACTGAAGTGTAGGAGCAGCTGAACGATAACTGTAAATACAGTTAAGAAGTCGAACTTATAGGAGGTAGTACTTCCCACTCAATTAAGTTTAAGGTTTAGGGTCGACCCTTTCGAATCCCTAAAGTTAGTGAGTCCTTTCTGACAAGATGGTTCTCGGGTACATCTTGTGTATGCGATCCGAGTTTAGTATAAGAAAAAGATGATTTGCTCAATGAATTATAGTCTGTAAAATTTTTTATGAAATGTTTATAATAGAAAATTAAGAGTTTTCTTGAGAACTTCCATCCACGATAATAATAGGGATAAAATGTCTATTCCTTTTAACTCCGTTAATGTCTTTTCAATTGACAGAACGGATATAAGCACATCGATAAATTGACTTTAATTTAAAGTCGATTTGACTTTAAATTAGGGAACCTTCTTGACTTTAAATTAGGGAATGAGGTCAGATTAAAGTTCTAGACACATGTAAGTAATTAACCAATTTCACTTTTGTAGATCGTTTACGAATCTTTACACCTCGACTTTGAAGAATCCCTGGAGTTCCGATCTCCTTCTATTTGACCTCAACGATCGTTTCTATCCAATAACGGAATCGTTTTATGAATTTTCTTTACACCCCTTTCCTGATATCGATTAGGGAGATACGAAGTTAGAACTCATCCTCACTTTATTTTGAATCTTATCTTCTCTCCAGACGAACGAACGAAAGAGAAAGAAGGGAGGGAGGGAAAGAAGGAGGGAAGGAAGGGGAGGAAGGAAGGAAGAAAGGAAGTGAAAGGGTATAAAACATTACCAGTTATTACTTATACATAATATATTTATTATTCTTTTCAATATATAAAAGTTATCTTTCCTACCACTTTTATGTTGGATCCCTCTTACTTACTGCGATCTCTTACAAATGGACAGTACTTATCTCAACTATATTTCCAAGTGTTTGGTCTACTCTCTCATGACCATGTACCCCAGCTACAATCGGTCCAGACGTTACGATTTCTTATTGTGACTACTTACAAATCGTTATCCAGATATTGGAAGAGCTCTGAGACGATAAAACTCAAGACAAAAAAGACGTTAGACCTTCTTCTCTTTTTAGTTCTACTTCTTTATCCTCTACACAAAATTAATATATATAAAGTGTGTTACTTTAAATATAATTTTTATAGGGGATTCAATTACTGTTTTAATATCCCCGTACCTAATGTACTTTCCCGAAATAATACGTTTGTAGATATTTCTTTCTTTCCCTTTCTTTCCTTCATTTCTTGATCCCTCTCTCCCTTCTCTTGCTTCTTTCTCACCTTTCTTCCTTTCATTTTCTTTCTTTTTATAGAAATGTCTAGTTTCCACATTGATGGGTATCGTTAATAGAGAAAGAATAAACTCCTTCTGTTTCGACAGTTAGAAACGAATAAGAAACGGAATTAGACTACACATAGAAGATAACAGTGAGTGGGAGAAAGTTTGGATCTGTCGTATGATTTTTCGTCTCTGTAGTGAAACGGTTGTTTCAAGGTATATCAGTTTCGGATACTAAAACGATCATAAGTGTACACACCCTCTCCACCTGGCATTTCTTCCGACTCACGGTTTCTTGCCTACGAAAGTTTAACACCACGACCTCTTCTAAGAACTCTCAGGGAACCTGTCGATCCTCTAGTTTAGACAGTTAGGATTTCCTTTGGTTAGGACTTAGTAACCTTCCTGACTACGACTTCGACTGCGTGGTCACAAATCCGGTAGACTACACTTGTCGGCTGAGTAATCTTTTCTGGGACTACGATACTTTCTAACTCCTGCTCTCTTCTTCTCCCACTGTCTCCTACTCTACCAACTTACCGTAGCGGTTGAGTTACCTGTAAACTCTTTTACTCAAACTCTTTTGAGTCTCTCTATCCCTTCCTGTCCCTTCGTACCACACGATGTCAGATACATCACCGTTTCTCAGGTTGTGCTGAATCACTGACTTGTGGGAGAAAATAAAATTATCCAGTCTCTGTCTTCCTCTTCCTCTCTCTCTCTTTCATACATATATGCTCATACCAAATTCCGTGGTTGTACAATGGTCTTGGGTCGTGTTTCAGATCGCTTCGTTCTTAAACCTTCATAAACAACCGACAAATAAACAACAAGAACAATGTAATTCTTGTAGAAAAAAAAAAAAGTCACTCTAAGAGTATTAAAATTGAAAAAAGATTATCCCCATATCTATCTATAAGTTAGAGATTTTCTTTTTTTTTAAAGAAATTCTGTTGTCAATAAGGTTACTGTTGAGTCATACTATGTAACTATAAGATATCCTTTTTGTATGTCTCGTGAAAAGGTTGGGTGAGAGGGAAGAAACCTGTACGATAGGTGTTTGAGACGACTTAAATATGACTTACTAGGACAAAAGTCGACTAAGTTAGTCCACCATCCGTGTCTTGGTCTGGGTTATAATCGATTATGTAAAAGGGAGGTCTCTTAATCTAGAAGTCCTCGTAGTTTTTGACTTTAGTCCACCACGAGTCGGAATCTCGATTTTCCGTCACCATAGTCTCAACCAAAGATACACGTTCTATTTTCATGTTTCATTGTCATATCTTCAAAATGTCTTTTCTTGAACCAGAGGTCTACCTCGTCTTACTTCGTACATACTCCTGGTGTCTTGGAATCTCTTTTCCTCTCTGTTTCTCGTCTCTTTAAATTGTGAAAGGGAAGTAAGGACTCCGGATGTACATGAAGGATGTTAACCCTTTTATTTTATAGGGGTTAAACTCACCCAAACACAAGGAATGTTCGTTTGAAAGGGGGTTTAATGTCATATTGATGTTAATTTTCATTCAAAACTTCGAGGTAGAACTGATATTCATTTTGTTTCAATAGTTGATACCTTTACTTACTATAGAAATGTTTTCTTTCATACTAGAATTATAAGAGTAAATTAAGAAGACAATAAATTGGGAATTGAAAAGTCGGTTCATGATAAATGGTGACGTCACTAGTTACGTTTTTTTTTACTAATGAAAAGTCACTAGTGATGTTTCTTTATCTCCTTTTGTTAATTTACCCTCTCTGATCTCTAGAGAAGTTCTTTTAATCTCTATGGTTTCCTTGTAAAGTACGTTTCTACCCGTGTTATTTCCTGTCTTTACCCTACCTGGATTGTCTTCGTCTTCTATGATTCTTCTCCACCGCTCTTGATATGTTTTTTCTTGAAATACTAGGTCTACTGGTGTTACCACACTAGTGAGCGGCTCTCGGTCAGTAGGACCTCAGACTTCAACTCGCCTGAAATCTTTCGTAGTGATGTTGATCACCTCCAGTACCTTAAGGTCCATTCGATAAAGTTCAGGACTTTCTACTATAACAATTTCACGACGTGAGTTATCCAGTCGTTTAAACCTTTTGAGTCGTCACCGGTATCCTAACCTTCTCCAGTCAAAAGTAAGGTTAAGGTTTCTTTCCGTTACGGTTTGTTACAAGTTTGATGACGTGTTAACGTGAGTAGAGTGTACGATCGTTTCATTACGAGTTTTAAGAGGTTCGGTCCGAAGTTGTCGTACACTTAATTCTTGAAGGTCTACGAGTTCGACCTAAATCTTTTCTGTTTCCTCGGTCTCTAGTTTTACGGTTGTAGACAACCTAGTAGTTTTTTCGTTCTCTCAAGGTGTTTCTGTAGAGGAACTGACACGGTTTCGGAAACTAACACATCTAGTGTTGTTTTACGTCTTTTAAGGATTTCTCTACCCTTATGGTCTGACGGACTGGACGGAGAACTCTTTAGACATACGTCCAGTCCTTCGTTGTCAATCTTGACCTGTACCTTGTTGTCTGACCAAGGTTTATCCTTTTCCTTATGCAGTTCCGACATATAACAGTGGGACGAATAAATTGAATATATGTCTCATGTAGTACACTTTACGCCCTGACCTACTTTGTGTTCGACCTTAGTTCTGACGGCCCTCTTTATAGTTATTGGAGTCTATACGTCTACTATGGTGGGAATACCGTCTTTCACTTCTCCTTGACTTCTTGGAGAACTACTTTCACCTTCTCCTCTCATTTTTCGACTGAACTTTGAGTTTACTCCACTGAGTAAACTTTTCTGGGACTATCCCCTTTCTAACTCCCGTCCTCCTTTTCCCCTGTTGTCTTCTACTCTGCCAATCTACCGTAGTGGCTGAGTTACCTGTACTCAAACCCATCCGAAGCCCTCAACCACAACCTGTCCTTCCGGACCGTACGACGTCGAGTGCCCCAGCGTTTCTCAGTCTGTGTTGACTCGTTGATTTGACTTAACTTTTGAGTTGTAAACTTTTTGTTTCTAGTACCGTAAGTCAGGGTAGTGAAGTACCGTTTATCTACCCCTTTGTCACCTTTGTTACTCTCTGAAATAAAAGAACCCGAGGTTTTAGTGACGTCTACCACTGACGTCGGTACTTTAATTTTCTACGAACAAGAAACCTTCCTTTCAATACTGGTTGGATCTGTCGTATAATTTTTCGTCTCTATCATGATACGGTTGTTTCCAGGGAGATCAGTTTGGACAAAAAGGTCATCAGTACATACCTACATTCTCAACCTGATATTTCTTTCGACTCACGGGTTCTTAACTACGAAAACTTGTCACAACAACCTCTTCTAAGAACTCTCAGGGATCTTGTTGTTCTTCTAGGTGGGTCAGGTAGGATTTCCTATAGTCAGAACTTATAAGTAACCTTCCTGACTAAGACTTCGATTTTGAGGTTATGAACCCCGGTGGACTACCTTTCTTGACTGAGTGACCTTTTCTGGGACTACGACCCTTTCTAACTTCCGCCCTCCTCTTTCCCTGTAGTCTCCTACTCTACCGACCTACCGTAGAGGTTGAGTTACCTGTACTTAAACTCATTTGAGGCCCTCAACCGCTACCTGTCCCTCCGGACCGTACGATGTCAGGTACTCCACCGTTTTTCAGCCTGTACTGACTCGATGACTTGGTTTGACTTGACTTGGTAAATGGTAATTGTCATTGTCATTCGTTTTTGTAAATTGTTTATAACAACAATAAAAACTTCTCATTTATTATTAAATTGAGTCCAAGGTTCCGAACGAGATATCATATATAAAAAAAGAGATATCATATAAATATTTATCACAATGTAAATGTATCATACTTGTGTATCTCTAAAAAAATAGTAATTATTGGATTTTAGTTTGTTAAACAATAAAAGATTGTTTATTTGTAACACTCGTATACTACACTTTTTTGACTTCACACTTTAAGCGATTCTCCTCTTAAATAATAGACACTTTTAAAGGACTATAAATATATATAATAGATAAATATATCAATATAAATATATATAATATGAAGGGATCTTAGGTGATCTGATATAAAGTCAGTACTACTGAAAACACCCTCCTTTGAAGACCTTGGATATCTTGTTTAGGAATTTAAAAGTGAACAAACAAATTAGAATGCCAAACCCTATTTTTCCTTTCCACCCAAAATCTGATGCATGTTTCTGAACGACACTTTTACACAAAAGACTGCAACTCACCCACCTTATCTTCAATACCGGTCTATGCCTCGTTCAAAACTTAGTTTTATATATCACTAAAGATTTAAGACAAACATTTCTAGTCACTCTAGGTCAGTTTTTCTGCACTAATTTAAAGAGAAACATTCTATTTCGTAAACTTGTTATTTATAACTATAGATGAAAGGAGAAACTCGGATTATCTTTTATTCGACTAATTACGAAGGACAGAAAAGAAAGTGAAACTTTTTTGTTCACCACTCTCCTTTCACTCCTTACCAAAGACAAGATTATCTGTCATTAACCCTTCCATCTGTAATAGCTTATAGAGTCGGTACCAGGGGTCTACCCTCCGATGAGATTCTGTGATGAGGAAAACCGAGAGAACTTTACTTTTTGTGTTCGTGTTTTGTTTTGTCATGGGGGTTTCTCTCAGTGACGGTAGTGCAAGTGTATTTTGATTTGGGTAGGGTTTCCCTTCAGGAGGTGGGGTTTTGACCCCACTCACTCCGTCCCACGTTTGTCTTCCTACGGCTCGTTAATCACTTTAAAGATGAATCCTAAGAAAAATAAAAAATTAATGGGGTTATGATTTCTATGCAAATCAAGTAACCCACCCGATTTCTCCTATCTTCCCAGACTTTTAGGAATTTCATTCGGATGACTTCAGTTAGACATAATAGTAAAGTAACACATTTGAACCCCGAATTGATGAAAAAGACCCGGGATGAAAAGAGTTGATACTTTACGATTTTACTGATTATCGATTCCGGGGAAATTGGACATTGTGATCCTAATATAAAAAAATTCTGTTATATTTTTACGGTAAACTTTTTTAATTTTTTATTTTTATGGTAAACCGACACAATCTAATTAAACGTTGTTCATACGATAACACACTCAAAAGGAAGGAGGTGGACGACGAGGGTTGAGAGTGTGGAGGAGGGAGAGTCTACTGTTCCGTTGTGGTCTTCTTGTAGGAGTAATCTAGGATCTCGGTGAATGACAGGTTTATTGGTCGTTACTGGAGTATGTAGAATTCAAGATTGATCCTTGAATTCGTTCGGTTCAAGAGTTTGACTTCAAAATCAACTCCTCAGTTAGTTTTGAACTTACTTGGACTGATCGAATGGGATGGTTACCTTGTTGTTTTTAATATGATTTTGAAAAAAAGTGAGGTTTACATAGAGAGGATAAATATTCATGGTGTATCTACTGTGTCCAAAACTTACTAAGTTGTCATTCGCTATAAGAATACTCAAATTTTGATCAAATATACGACACCATAAAATACTTAATAAAAGGAGAAGGGTACTCGGATGATGTCGTGAAATGTATCCTTCCCCCTCGTTTGACCTGAGGTTTCTTAGTTTTTTTGAAGATCCTAAGAAAAAAATGGACAACAAAGAACCAATAGAGTAACCTGTAGTTAAATCGTCTCAGATTCTAAAATTAGCGTGAAAGTAGAAGATTTTACAAAGGAAGACTTCTACTATTACAAAGATTTTAAAAAAAGAGATATAGAAAGTCGACAAAGAATAATCGACGTCTGACTTCTTATTCTCGTAAAGCAAGGAGAAGATTGAGACCAGATTTTTCTATTTTTGTGTAAACTAGATTTAAACATCATAAAATAGTTTTATAATCTGGAATGTTAAAACATCCGTAAATTTATATTGTTAAAACATCTGTGCATTGTGTTTCATTCTACTAATTGGAGAAATGGAATTCCTTTTTTATAAAGGTACTTTTACTATTAAACTCTTTAAGTTCGTTTTTGTTTCGTAACTAATATTTATACATTTTACGTCGTTATTATATATGATACAATTCAGATTTTTATACAATTCAAATAGGTATACCGAATCGAGTAACACACTCTTATTCTTGACCTTTTCTGTGAGTCTTATACTTTGAAGATAAGGAACCGAATTAGTATAAGTCAGAGTAAAAGTAGTAGAGAAGATGTTATCGTCTGTGTCTTTTCTACTGAGTAGTATGTTGACCGAGTTTCATTTTCTGACTTAACCGTGAATTATGGAATTGTTTCTACCATACTTTGAAGTTTATTGTATTAAGTACAATATCTTATACAATACTGAACCAAGACAGAATCTATAATACGTTCACCCTATTTATGACTTTTATTGATTTCATGGAGTACCATGTATAAAAGTGTATTAAACTAAAGTAAATTAACTGATGAACTATCACAATATAATTAGAAGTTCGACTCAGTTTCTAAAGGAAGACCTTCGTTAAGAAAAAAAAATTATCAATAAATAAACCGACACGATCCAGAATCAACACCGTACACCCTAAATCAAGGGATTGGTCCCTATTTTCTACCCGGACGTAACCCTCGAATGTGAGAATCGGTGAAATTCCCTTTAGGATCTTTCGTTAAGAAATGATCATCGGGAAGGTCCCTAGTAATTATAAAAAGAGTATTTTTTTTTTATTGTGTACGATCATTACCTTTTTATGTATTTCTTTTATTACTCAATAGGTATTAGAATGGTGAGGATTCCTAATAGTGATAATTATAGGACCACATAAGAAAGAGTTAGAAAAAAAGTATATATACCTATAGGTAAGTACATAATTGAAAACTTTTTGTTTAATAGGGATAGCATATATCAAAATATAGGACGAAAAAGTAAGAACAGGATTCATAAAAGAATAAAGTAATTATAAGACATACAGAAACTTGTGTAAAGACTAAAACAGGTTTTGTATGTAAAGTTCTTTACTTTAAAAAACAAAGTTTGTTAGTCTATGTTCAGTTTTCAGTACCGACGACGACGACGACGATTCAGTGAAGTCAGCACAGACTGAGACACGCTGAGGTATCTGCCGTCGGGTGGTCCGAGGGGGTAGGGACCCGAAGAGGTCCGTTCTTGTGACCTCACCCAACGGTAAAGAAAGAGGTTACGTACTTTCACTTTTCACTTTCACTTCAGCAAGTCAGCACAGGCTGAGGATCGCTGGGGTACCTGACATCGAATGGTTCGAGGAGATAGGTACCCTAAAAGGTCCGTTCTCATGACCTGACCCCACGGTAACGGATGAGTCTTTTCAGTACCGTGTAGTGGATTTAGGATAATGGGTATGATTTTCGGGTTATATTGTACCAACCGAATATTGAATAAATAATATCTTGCTAATAAAATTTCTTAAGACATAAATAAATTAAATATTACTGCTTCCTTTATTTTGGTCAGGTAGGATTTCCTTTAGTTAGGACTTATAAGTGACCTTCCTGACTACGATTTCGATTTCGAGGTCATGAAACCGGTGGTCTACACTTCTCGGTTGAGTAATCTTTTCTGGGACCACGACCCTTTCTGACTTCCGTCTCCTCTTCTCCCGTCGTCTCTTACTCAATTAATCTATCGTAGTGACTGAGTCACCTGTACTTAAAGTCGTTTGAGGTCCTCTATCACTTCCTGTCGGTTCGGACCGCACGACGTCAAGTACCCTAGTGCCTCTCACCCTGTGTTGAATCGCTGACTTGTTGTTGTTATTTTAAATCTGTTCCTAAGTCTTATTAGTGTATTGTTTTCATAAGTCAAGTCAAGTCAAGTCAGTGAGTCAGCACAGGCTGAGAAACGTTGGGGTACCTGACGTCGTGTGGTCCGGAGGGACAGGTAGTGGTCGAGGATCTCAAATGAGTTTGAGTACAGGTAACTCAGCCTCTACGGTAGGTCGGTAGAGTAGGAGACAACAGGGGGAGAGGAGGGTGGAAGTCAGAAAGGGTCGTAGTCCCGAAAAGGTTCCTCAGTCAAGAAGTGTAGTCCACCGGTTTCAACGGTACTACTAGTAAAAACGGTACTAGTTGTTTCTACGGTACTAGAATCAAAAGACTTACAACTCGGAGTTCGGTTGAAATACCGGATGTTTATAAGAAAAGATCTGATAGACTTTCATAGATTCTTTTATGTATGGAGAGGAAACGTTGTTGTTATGGTTCATTAACTAGAAGTTCAGGAAGACCTCAATAGTACTTTAACTCGTTTCTATGGAAACATCGGTCGAGACCGTATATTACACCTAAAGAGTTGAAACACCACTATATTTTGAACTTTAGTTTCCTTATGAGTTATTACTGGAGTGGTTCAGACTACGTTAGTTACGGTGGACATAAAGTCTATTTTTACGTATTATTTATTCGGTTTCAATGTATCGGGAAGGGGAAGACAATTTTGGGTAGGATCCAATATTCATTTTGCAATATTTCATTAAAGTTTGTCTTATGTTCACAACGTTTTCGGTGTCTGTGTCTCCGTTCATTCGTTAATATGTCGTACTTAGTAATTAAGACCCCATTATATACAAAAAAGACCAACAGTACCTCGGAAGATTTAATTCTAAGGAAAACTAGAATGAAGGAGATAATTAAAAGTTATTACCAAGGTTTTAATAAATACATACTGATTTCGAGAATTTCACGATCTCAAACTGTCTCTTTTTTAAAATATTCGTCTTTCTATATGTTCCCCCTGTTACAAATGGATTTCAGTTGAGACCAGGTGTAATTGGTAATGATAAGTATCATTACCTGAAACACACCAGGAACCAGTATTCTATTTCCTTAAAGTCCGACCTACGTTGAAGACATACAAGAGATGTCTTGTTAGATTTATTGGCACTGATTCCGTTAGTTTCCTTCCGTTCCATAAATAAAATCCTATAGACTATGAACAAGTTTAAAGGAAAGTACGTATTGTTACTGTGTCTTCAAGACGTAATAATTCTAATAATAATTTTAATACATAATCAGAAGAAGGGCGTTTCTATTCGGAGTTTCTATTAGGTTAGTAGAAGCCACAATCGTTGATTATAGTTAACTGAAGATGGAACAAACTTTCAAACAGATTCATCGTTTCCAAGGTTACTACCTAGGTCAAGAAGTGGTTGTAAAAGATTATCTTCACCTCAAGGTTTGACTTATGTCAAAAGGTCACAAGAGTATATCAGACGTAGACTATCGAATTATTGTGATTCGACTAAAAGAAAGAGTCTCAAAAACTAGGTGAATAACCGAACTGGGACCCCCAGTTAGTAATTTCCGGATTTTATATTATTCTTTTTAAAATCCCCTGATTTATCTACAACTCTAAATAGATTATAATATATTAAATTTATTATTTATAGTGGTAGTTGGACATGTTTCACAAAGTATATGTAAAAGTCCTATTTAGAAGTGTTTTCAAGACACTCCTTTTCCTTTTACCTCAAAGTAAGAGTAAATAAAAACTTTACTTCTTTAATTCATGAAACGGGTTCCAAAATTCCAATTCTTTGATCAAATTACAGTCTTCATCCTAGAATACTTACACATTCGACACGAGAAAGGTTAAATTGTGTACCAGAAGTATCATTAATATTGTGTATAGTAGACAATTGTATTATACTTTTTATTAGGATACATAGTCTATTCTTAAATTTTATTTTCTAGATGACCGGATATTACCTAAAGGAATTCAATACTCATCTTGGTATTTGATTCAAAGGTTCAAATCAGATCATATATAAACTCTAGATAAATCCTTTAAAAAAGATACATTCATACCATTTTCTGAAACACAAGTTCTTGTATGTTAAGTATCAAGTCTCTTAGTTATATACTCCACGAAAGGAGAAGGAGGTACTACTATGACTGATAGGACTCAAGGAAAACATAAGTCATGTTACGTAATTTAATAAAAAAAGTATAATTATAATTATGTCTTTCCCCTTAAAAGTGAAGTATAATACAACCGAAAGGTCTGTAAGAGGAAGATAAAGTTGTTAAAGATCCCTATTTTTGGGGGAAAGGGAATCGGATTTTTATTCGAGAAATTAGTCGATTAGGGTCTATTGAGACACGAAAATAAAAGAAAGGAAAGGTTTTCTGTTTTGTTAAGTTGTTGTCGACATACCAACAGAAGAAAGAGGTGAGTTTAACACGACTTTAGGATAACTTTTGTGTTTTTCAGGTCTATAGTCAATTTTAAATGAAACGAGAGTGTCGTTTGTCTACTTTTCACAAAACCTTTGCTCTTTCAATAAAACGTGTGTTAACAAATTTTCAACGATCATCAATCTGTTCTACGAAAATCATGGAAAGTTTCAGGATAAATTTCCTTGTAAAAAACGGGAGGAAAAAATTTTTTTTAATAATAAATAAAGAAAATATTTTTAATCCGATTAATGAAATGTTATGACATCACTAAAAACGGTATGTAACTACATTGAAATAATAACCTTTTTTATACCATAAACAAGTAAGGGGATGTTTTTCATTATTAAAGACATTTAATTCAAAAAGATTACGAATACAAACTGAGTTACCTGTACTCAAACTCACCTGGGACCCTCAACCACTGGTTGTCCCTCCGGACCACACGACGTCAGGTACCCCAGCGCTTCTCAGTCTGTGTTTACTCGTTGACTTGACTCGACTGACTCACGAATAGAACCATTATGGATTTAGTTGGTTACAAGAGTCATTACGTTATTAATCTCTAGAATAAAAAGATTTTCTTTAGGTTGAGGATGAATTACGTTAAAATACACTCATAATGTTTATGTTGACCTTTCGACTCAACACAGATAGGCTTTTTATTCCGGTACGTCCCAAAACACAAGGTACACATGGACTGACATCCATACTCTCATTATGAGTAGATGCAAACTCTAGGTTTTCGTCCCGTCAGATTTCTTTTTTAGTAATAACTAAATACGAAGATTGTCGCCATCATTAAAACCCCTTTTGTATCGAAACGACAATTCATCGGTGACAACATAATCATGTGTTATTATTTCATCTTTGTCATTCATAAAAGTAACACCAATTTTTCATTCGTTTCAGTCTTAAACTCTGTATCTATGATTTTACTCCATAAACTTCTTTTATTAATAAAAATTTTTGATTGTCAATGACTCGTGAATAGTGTACGTCATTTTACTTTCTTATTTGTTAAAATTTGAGACGATGTCTTTCCCGAAGGGACCGTCGAGTCTCGCATTTCGCAGACGGACGTCACGTCCTCTGGGCCCAAGTTAGGGACCCAGTCCTTCCAGGGGACCTCTTCCTTTACCGTTGGGTGAGGTCATAAGAACGGACCTTTTAAGGTGCCTACCACCTTGGACCATCCGATGTCAGGTACCCCAGTGTTTCTCAGTCTGTGCTGACTCGTTGAATTGAAAGTGAAAGTTCTCTCTTTTACTCTCTCTTTATAGACTGAGGTTTATAGGACTATGGTCTCAGACGTGATGAGAATTGGTGACACATTATAATATTTGTCTGTTTGGAAATCTTTAATACTCGTTCGTGTTCTTCTTAATTATTAGTTGATATCAAAGTCGTCGTACTCACCGATTCATTGGTTATCTTGAGGAAGACGATGGTTCATGACCACCTATTTTGTACTGTAAAGTTTTTATGTATCCACTGTATGTAAACTTGATATGTATGTATTCCTGTCTTTTTGTGTCCACGGTCTTTTTGTCGAAACATACACACTCGACCTTACTGTCGATCGAAACCCCTCTCACAGTCATGATTATTGAATTCCCGAGGAACTCGGGTATACATCGTCCTTTCATTTTGACTTTAGGGACATAATTCGAATTTGGGTGTCTTCAGAAGTACTTAGTATCTTTTTTAGGTTGAGACAAGTATTCCTCTGTGCTTTCTTTACAAGACTAAGAACAGAGTAGAAGTCGAACCTTTTTCAAGAGACTCTTGGACATTGGTACCCAGTTATCAAATACGTCCAAGTTCCCCGTTCAAATATGATACATGTACTATGTCCTTTAAGGTCGACCCTTTAAATGTATATAACTCGGTTCTTGTGACCATACTTAGGACCTTTTTCATTCCTGTTTTATATGTAACATCGACCCCGTTCTCGTTTTCTTTTTGAGTTGGTGGGAACCTCCTCTCCATCTTTTTACAGAAACCGATTTTGTATGGAAATGGTTGGAAGTGATTCGTCTATAGGGAATTGAGATCCTCTCCCACACTTTGAGGACAAGTTCTAGTTGGTTCCGTCTTACGTTTGAATCGACAGTGTCCCTCCTCCCGGTCGTCCGACTTTTATAGGATGTGGCTTCCGGGTTATACGTGTCCCGGAAGGATTCTGATCCTTTAGTCTCATTGTCTGTTGAGAGTGAAACGGGGGTTTTGTCGGATTGCACCTCATGACTCGTTTTCGTTAGGTGGAGATTCCCTTGTTGTTTTTATCTCTCTCTGGGACACACAGTACCCGTAAGTCCTTGTCAGCTTTCAACTTCCATTTTGAGATTGAGACTCTTTTTGTGAGGTCTTTCGATAGGAAGTAAGAGTCGTATCTTGGTACCAATCTAATTCAACTGTGGTGACCAGGGGACTTGAAATGTTCTTATTGTTGTTTTGGGTTTGGATCAAGTTGACTACTAATCTGACTGAGTTTAGAGACAAGATTACCTCGCTGTCTTCTTCGTCGTACGGGTAAAGGTCCTCAATTATGGTAATTCGAGTCAAGAACGATAATCTGACTTTTATAGAACGTAAGTTAGTTTATGATACTCTATAAATTTATTCGTACCCTTTTTTTGAGTTTTGTAAGAGTTCTCTGTTTTCTTTGATTGTCTTCGTCGGAGTTTCTACTGTGTTTGTACCCTTTATATACATCAAAAATTTATTGACACTAATTTTACATTTTCTCGGTCACTTTTTTCACCTACTGTACGGAGTTCTCTGCTAGAAGTCGTGTCTCTACTTGATATTCCTTCGTAATTTACCTTTACGATCTCTATTTTTTACAGTTGAGATTTCTTAAAGAAAGTACCCGACGTATCTGAGTTATGTTGATTCCTCTGTCAGTTAATTATGTCAATACTTGAACTTCTATCAAAATATCTTTAATAGGTTAGACTTTGAGTTTCTGAGTGTTTACATTCAAAAGAAAGGTCTTTCTCTTTTCCCTATTTTACTTCATCTAGACTCTTCGAGTTTCTTGGAGCCAGTCCTCTTGATGTTTCTACTTGTGTGTGTGTGAGGTTATATGATTATGTAGTGTTAGTTTGACGTCCGTTGATTTTTGTCTTTCTTTTCTTTTTTTTTTTTGGACTTCAGACAGTCTCCTTTTTTCAATGTCTTTTTCCTTGATTTTAATCTCGTCCGAATAGTCTTTGATGTGTCAGATTTTTGTTACCTCACTGTAGAAATTTCCTTTTTTTCGTTTTGGTCTTCTTAGGTTTTTGACAGTTGAGTCTTAAGATTTGGGTCGTTTTTTATAGAAAGTTTTACTTCTACTTTATTTATTTTTTCGACTGACTTAATTAACGTTATCTGGACATGTGGTTTTTACAACTTTTTATAAACAGTCCGTCTTTTTCATACTTTAGTATATCTTTGTATTTTTTTATTTCTTCAGATTCCCTTAAAGGACCACCAAGTCATCAATCCTGAACCTCAAAGTGACAGTACTGGATCCAAGTTAAGTACCAACCCCTTGACTCACTGATGTTCGGTACGTCACGTCGGTCTTTTTTTTTTTTTTTTGAGTTTTTCAGAATTTTACTTTTTTTTTTACTTGTATTTGTATTTTCTTTAAAAGAATATAAATTAGTGAGATGATATAATGACAGATTTCATTTTTATCATTGTTACACAATACCCTAAGTACCGTACTTTTTATTTTATTTGTTATTGTCGTGTTATTTATCCCCTTTCTGTAAACTTGATGTGACAACTTTCTAAGAATATCATGTACACATCATTATATAACAATAAACTTTTGTAGTGTCAAATATTATANTTAGTGAGATGATATTAATGACAGATTTCATTTTTATCATTGTTACACAATACCCTAAGTACCGTACTTTTTATTTTATTTGTTATTGTCGTGTTATTTATCCCCTTTCTGTAAACTTGATGTGACAACTTTCTAAGAATATCATGTACACATCATTATATAACAATAAACTTTTGTAGTGTCAAATATTATATGTAGAGATTAAAGACACAAACTCACAAAGGACGTCTCCATGCTTAGTCATTACCGGACGTCCCCGAGACCCACGTCGTCTGGACCCGTACCGTATTCGGGAGAACCTCCCCCAACGGTAATTGTGGTGGTGTCTCGACGGTCTTGAATGTGTCCTGACCTCTTTGTCTGAGAACCTCCCGTGTTTGTTTTGGAACACACGTGGTCCTGGGTCCTCTTTCCTCGTCACTGGGGTATTTTCTGACTGGGTCTGAACGGGTACTCACAGGTCCTCAGAGGCCCACCTCCGTACCCAGCCGTTACCGGACGACGTTCCAGCCCCCGTGACTCACGTCGTCACGTACGCACCCTGGAAAACTTCCTCCGACGGTAATAGTAATGGGGATGGTATCAAACCGGGGTCTACCCTTTGTTACCTTTGTCACTCTCTGAATTAATAAAACCCGAGGTTTTAGTGACGTCTACCACTGACGTCGGTACTTTTATTTCTACGAACGAGGAACCTTCTTTTCAATACTGGTTGGATCTGTCGTATAATTTTTCGTCTTTGTAATGAAACGGTTGTTCAAGGGAGATCAGTTTGGACAAAAAGGTCATCAGTACATACCTACACTCTCAACCTGATATTTCTTTCGACTCACGGGTTCTTAACTACGAAAGCTTGACCCAACAACCTCTTCTGAGAACTCTCAGGGATCTTGTCGTTCCTCTAGGTGGGTCATGTAGGATTTCCTTTAGTCAGGACTTATAAGTAACCTTCCTGACTACGACTTCAACTTTGAGGTTATGAATCCGGTGGACTACGCTACTTGACTGAGTAACCTTTTCTGGGACTACGACTCTTTCTGACTTTCGTCCTACTCTTCCCCTGTCGTCTCCTACTTTACCAACCTACCGTAGTGGTTGAGTTACCTGTACTCAAACTCATTCGAGGTCCTCAACCACTACTTGTCTCTTCGGACCGTACGATGGTAGGTACCACAGCGTCTCAACCTGTGTTGACTCGTTGACTTGACTTGACTTATATTTGAGATCTCGTTTGTAATTTTCATTCCTTACATATTGGTCATTCATTCATCACCTCTATTTTACCTTGGTATTTTTTGAGTTAATTAGGTTTCGGTCCACTTTTTTTCTTCTACTTTTTTATTGTCTACTCTGTTTGTCTTTTCTTTATCGTTCTACCGTCTAAATTTAGATTTACATAGTTATTAAGGTAAATTCATGTTTATTAGTTTTATGAGACTAATGTTCACTCTTAATACAGTGAATGTTAGAGATAAAATTTTTCATCCACCTCCCCCTTTCAGGACACTAGGAAGGGTAAATTTTCGAAGTTTACCCCTAAGGGATTACCGAGTCACCATTTCTTAGGTGAACGGTCGTGACCTCTGTGTTCACTCTTAGGTCGTTCTAGGGTGGACGGTACCTCGCTGATTCGAACACCCGGTGTCGATCGGTCGGACACGAGATCTCGACCCTTGACGTTGAAGACTTCGAGAACTCGGGACGTCGGACACGAGGTGTTGATGTCTCGTCGGAGGTGAGCGGGGTTGATCTCTTTTTTACCCCGTCGTCACTTCTAGGTCCTGTTGGTTTTTATTTGTGTATTTTCGAAGTCTACCAACCATTATAAGACGTAGAACTAACAGTGTCCCTAGTATACTGGTGTCCGAAATCAGTTTGAAGTACGACGACGACGACGATTCGGCGTAGTCAACACAGACTGAGACACACTGGGGTATCTGCCGTAGGGTGGTCCGAGGGGGGCAGGGACCCTAAGAGGTCCGTTCTTGTGACCTCACCCAACGGTAAAGGAAGAGTTTACGTACTCTCACTTTTCACTTTCACTTCAGCGAGTCAGCACAGGATGAGAAGCGTTGGGGTACCTGACGTCGGGTGGTCCGAGGAGGTGGGTACCCTAGAAAGTCCGTTCTCATGACCTCACTCAGTTTGAAGTATTTTCGCGGGATTTTTCCAACCTAAAATGACGTATATAATATGGAGTTATTCGGACTGTATTTTAATTTCTTTTTTATCTCCTTTTTTTCTGTAAAAGTCTGGTCACGTGTTCTTTCTGATTTCCTGTTTCTGTCGTAATGTTTAGTCACTCCTTTCCTTCTTATTGAGTTATTTGTGACGACCCCATTTACCAATAGTAATATTTTATTAATTTGTTTTAATCTAGGAATGGAAAGTAGTTTAGGTTTCTATGTTATTTGTATTGTCCCAGGATTAACAATTTGAAAGGGTCAAATACTGAGCAAAAGACTCTTGATAGAGGACTGGATACCGAGTCTGCCATTTCTTTGACGAACGTTACGTCCTCTGGGTGCAAGTTAGGAACCCAACCCTTCTAGACCTCTTCTTTTATCGATGGGTGAGGTCATAAGAACGGAGCTCTTAAGGTTCCTGTCTCCTCGGACCACACGATGTCAGGTACCTCAGCGTTTCTCAACCTGTATTGAAAGTGAAAAAGTAGCAGAGTGAAAATACGAAGACTGGATATGGGTACACAAATTGGTATTACCGAGCCGGGGGTCGGTATCCACTATTCTGATCCCACCTATAAACAGGGTACGGTCTCATTAGTCTAAAAAGAGAGTGCCCTAAACGTCAACATGAATTACTACACCCAAAAACATATAATAAGTTGCTACACAAAACACTTGAATCCTAGATTCCGAAGTAATTTCTTACCGGTACACATGTCTTCTTGTCTCAGTCGTTTATTAGTCTCTGTCTAGTTACTTCGTCACTCTTTTTGTTCCTTCCATCCAGGACGTCGGACTCTCTCTGTCACTCTCTCCCTCTCTCTCGCTTACTGACTCTTTCTATGGTTAAAAGTGTAATGTTTTCAGACCATCGAAAAGAGATTCAGGCGTCGAAAAGAGACTGCGTGTGGATTCTAACCCGAAGGGACTACCGTGTCTGTCATTTCTTAGACGGACTTTACGTCGTCCGTTTCCAAGTCAAGGACCCAACTCTTCTAAGAGACCTTCCCCTTTACCGTTGGGTGAGGTCATAAGAAGGGACCTATTAAGGTACCTGTCTCCTTGGACCTCCCGATGTCAGGTATCTCAGTGTTTCTCATTCTGTGCTGACTCGTTCATTGTGAAAGTGTGTGTGAAAAGTGTGAATTCTATGAGTTTTCACTCATTGGCTTTCTCACCTGTATTCAATGTAGTGACCTAAGACGACAGTCCTCCATCCCTCTCCTCTAATTCGGAGACAGTAGTGAGTCGGATTACAGTTCTTACTACTACCGGTATCTACTGGTGAAACCAGAGTTGACTATTCTTCACTTCAGACCAGATATTCCTACCTCTGAATAGGAAGTTTTAACTGTGTTAGGTACTGGACAACTAGTCGGTCGGGGTTTTATAGTCCATGTTTCATCACTGTGGTGACTTTCTAATGAAATAACCTTCTCAATAGAAAGACGGTCTTTTACTGTCTAACAAAAGAAGTTAAATGTATGTTGAGACTTTGAAGACCAAAGAGACCTAAAGGTAATTCGGATTATCTGGAAGACGATTGTAAAATTTGACGATAAAATTTTCAGTTTTACCGGTGGTTTACGTATTTTTTCTCAAGATTTTGTTTTAATTATGAGTCCCAGATTATAAGACAATTTGTCTTGTAAGAGTAAAAACCCTTATCGAATAATATGAAGGAGTCTAATATTACGACGACGACGATTCAGTGAAGTCAACACAGGTTGAGAAACGTTGTGTACCTGACATCAGACGGTCCGAGGAGACAGGTACCTTAAGAGGTCCGCTCTTATGTCCTAACCCGACGGTACGGGAGGAGGTCTCCTTAAAGGGATGGGTCCCTAGCTTGGGTGTAGAGAATGCAAAGAACGTAACCGTCCGTCTAAGAAATGGTGACTCGATGGTCCCTAAAATGGTTAACGGCTCTGTAAAGTTGGATTCCTAGAAGTGAGAGTTCATTTTTTGTGATAGTTATATTTCCTCTGAATCTCCAGAACTTCATAGATCATTCCAAAGGTTTCTTATATTTGTTTGTTATGGAGTTTGAAAGTCTTATATTCTAAAGAAACATAGAAATGGTATAGAATATAGGGTTTTCTTCTGACTTTGAAGGTAATGTCAAAATTTCCATCATTTACACTATAGGATAAGGTGTAAAGTGAATTGTGTCATTCTTTCTTAATCCTAAACCTTCAATTC
Source organism: Capra ibex (assembly GCA_006410555.1). Taxonomy (NCBI): domain Eukaryota; kingdom Metazoa; phylum Chordata; class Mammalia; order Artiodactyla; family Bovidae; genus Capra; species Capra ibex. The sequence continues at coordinate 38,099,823 of SJYO01050590.1, read as the reverse complement.
AACAGACCCAAGTTTAAGACTAATGTGGTAAATAATCGAGTCAATAGAGTGATTTAAAGTTTAATGATTAAATAAGACCCGGAGTCAACAGAGTAAATATTTTACCTTATTATTATTCTTCTTGATTGAGTATCCTTAAACACTCTTATATTCCATAATTTTATCATAGAGTACTTATATTCTTGAGTCATAATAGGTAGTATCAAACAAACTATATTCCAGTTCTTTCCTGAAAATATAATCTACCGTTATACTGATCTATTGATAAATGTTCTTTTATAGAGAAGTCTACTCTTATTAAAGGGTTCAAAGGTTTTCACACATTTATTTTTCTATTATTTTTGGTAGACGTTTCGAGTGTGTCAGTGGTATGATACTGTCGTCGAAATTGTCTAAATGTACTTTAACGTATTTAATGTTTTACTCATCTTTATGGTTCGATTTTAGTTATGTAACTTATCGATTCTTGACCTTTGTCGGGTTCACAGGTTGTTGTCCTTTTATGTATTTGTTAATGTCTCAGTACATTGACTTATTATGAGCCGTTGTTTTTAATCATTCTAATACGACACACCTTTTTCGGAATGTGTTTTCTGTCGTATGTCATGCTAAGGTAAATATACTTCTAGATCTTATCCGTTTTGATTGGACACTACCTTTTATTAGTCTTATTATTAAAGGATACCCCACTTGCTCCCCTAAATGACCCTACCCTGTTTTTTCTGACACAATATGGGACTGAGTTTGGGACTCCAAACTCAACGTGTTCACGTATGAAAACAATCTTGAGTGTTCAAACACATAAAAACATATAAACATAATTTAAAATATATAAAGTAACATACATTTAAAATGGAGTTTTCCTTTTTCTATAACTCGAAATGAATTACTATACGTACGACTTCATAAACCCTCCTTCATACAGGTACAGACGTTGTATGCATCTTTATGTATTTTTTCCTACTCAACTACCTACCTATCTCCCTACCCGTTCTTATTACTTTACAGTTGACGTTCTAGATCCTCCATCATCGATATACCCATGAATGAGACTTTAGGAAAGTTAAGAAGAGATACAAGTTTTTCAAAGTTCATTTTATTAACTTTTTATTTGTGAAATAGAAGGAATGGTCGCGGACCTCAACAATTGTTAGTGAGGTAACAGATACCTCTTTCATAGACATCCGTTAGGTCGTTATAAGGTCCGAGACTAACAATGACCTAGTGGGTTCCAGAATGAGTCACTCTTGAGGAGACTTGTACCCTAAAAAAAGAGGACAATCTTTATGTGTCTAAATAAAAACTGTAAAAGAGAATAGAACAACTAATTTTATAAAAATTAATTGTATAATAAACAACAATCATAAATTATTAAGATTTGTTGACTTTTTTGACTTACTTTTCAATCTGATACCTTTATAAAATGACTAGTTTATTCTTCTTTTTTTGAAGTATAAAAGTCAGTAAAGAAAGGAAGAGATAAAAATAATAGTAGGAAAGGGGGGTTTATGGGGTTGTATATAAAATTTACAAGATTTTTATTTGAGTATTCTTTTATATTTTGGTAATGGAACGTGTTGTACGAGGTTAGAAGACATGTACAAACAGCTTTCGGTCTTCACTTTCGTGGTTCCATCCGATAATGAGGACGACTATAATTCTGTAGTGGTCAGTTTAAAAGTATATGACAGACTTCCAGTAGACGTCGAACTCTGGTAGACCCTTTGGTTAGTTTCCGTTTTATGGGAGTGGTTTCTCTTACTAATTTCTGTCATTACTTTGTCGGTCCCCAAAGATCACGTTTAAGATATTGTTTTACGGTACTTTTCAACCCGTGAACGAATAGATATTTTACTCCTCCAATCCAGGGAAGATCGAGATTATACGATATTATATGTAAATACAAGATGTTTGTTATTAAGTGATAAGTAATAATCTTATAATACGTAAAGAATATCCTGAACAAGAAAGTCCTGTCCTTTTGTCTTTGTTTGTTTGTTTTTTAGTGGTCTTAAAACAGATTATTAAAATAAGTCCTACTAAACCGGGTCACCGGGACGATAAACAAAGACTTTTTGCGTCCTTGTAAACATTAAGTAATGGTTTTTAATGTAAATTCAACATATCGTCAACCGTATGATATCGATTCCAACCATAGAAAAAGGTAAATTACTTTGAAAATGGTATTTTTCACGTAAAGTTTTGGTAGATTAGACGTGATACTTCATAGTAGTTTTCATACAATGAAATAGTACGATAAGTAAGTTGTTTATGTTAATTATCGATACTATTAACCGACTGATCATATTTATCTAATCTTATTTCGATTGACCGAAACAATGTAGTTCAGTCAATAAATTTTATTTAAATTGTTTTACTTGGTGTATAAGTGATGAGGGAAGGTTTGTGAAATAACGTTTTGTAAACTTGTGTTTTAACCTTTCTTGACGTGTTACTAGTAGGTGTATGAGTGGTGATTCTAATTTTGAATAGAAATCGGAATGACGGAGAAAGAGAAAGAGAGAGAGAAAATTGTAAACTTTCGTTCAACGTTTGTGGTAGGAACTGTGACTTTAAGACAATCCTCTTCGGATCGGTCCACGAAATATCTTTCAGGGTATAAGAGTTGGTCGGTAAATTTTTAGTCATTAGTTCTATTTGTTGAGTGAGGTCATAAGAACGAACCTTTTTATGGTACCTGTCTCTTCGGACCGTCCGATGCCAGGTACTCTAGTGTCTCTCAGTCTGTGCTGACTTCGCTGACTTGTACCGTACCGTACCGTTAGTAGTATGGGCTTCTCTCGACGTATCAGTTCGGTCTCCAAACTTTTGTAACAGTCTTACTCATCTTTAGACTGGAGCTAAAAAGCGGTGGATCAGGAGGTTAATCAAAACTCCGAGAAAGTTCAAAGAATCGTGTTTCAAGGTGGACCAGAAGATTTGCTCGAAAAAGGAGTCAAAAGAGTTCTTTATAACAAAGATTTAAAAGGTTTACTACAAGATGAAGACGATCAAGAAGAGAGAAGACTAAGTTTTCGAGGTAACAGAGTCGATTCCTGAAGACTCGAAGACAATTCGCCCGAAAGAATCCTCGGTGATGGACAAACCCTTGTCATGTACGTCGATATTGTACATGATATATCTTGCGACTGTCAGTCGTATTAGGAAATATCTATGACACTTAAAATTTACAAATACTAATATTTATGTAAATAATGAATATTTTTATTTAGTACGTTTAAAATTTAAGGAATTTAGAATATAAAAGTATACGTTTATTTCATTTTATATAAAGATATAGAATATTTTATATATTTTAGTAGGACCTGGTCGTTTGAAGTAGATATTTACCCGTTCAATGAGATTATTATACAGTGTTTTACATCGGGTTTTCGTATTATACATCTTTTGTAGAGTTATGTTAGTCCTCAACGGAAACTTGACACCGTTTTGTCTTATCGTACATTGTCTTTACTGTTTGTGAATTTTTATGTACTTACACGACGGAAAAAAAAAAAAAAAAANATGTACTTACACGACGAAAAAAAAAAAAAAAAACCGTAAAGGTTCGAAAACTAAAGGAAGGGTCAGTCGACTCCTAATGTAAATGGAACTCCTCTAATTCTGTCATCGTCATTATGTTTCTCTTTATTTCTGAACCATAAATCGAAGCGATAGTTTTAACTTAAAAGGAGTTAGTTAACACTTTTCACTACGAAACAACTCTCTTTTTGCTAAAGGATTTCAAAAATAAAATAATACGAGTAGTCATATACTTCTTACCCCATTCCGGTTGAACCAATCTCATATGATATTCTGTGGTCATATTCCTTAAATGTTTGACTGGTTTCTCTCACATACAGGTAAACTTTCTTCCCTCTGGATTGAGATGACTGTGTAACGGTACTCACTCGACTTCCGGTTCTCCTTCCGACTTCGTTTCTTAGTCTATGCTGACTGGACGAAAGAGAGGAGTCCCGTCTTTAGGGCTTCCCTCTTACATAATTTGTCTTTAATCCTTCGAAAAGAAGGATGAAGCCTGAAATCTCTTCTCGAACGACCTATAGAGGGAAGTTGGAAAGGTATTGTTGTGCTCCGTCCACGTAGCTTTAATTTTATCACACCTCCATGTTCCGAATGAGGAACCTTCCTTTCAATACTGGTTGGATCTGTCGTATAAGTTTTCGTCTCTGTAATGAAACAGTTGTTTCAAGGTAGATCAGTTCCGATACCAAAAGGGTCACCAGTACATACCTACACTCTCAACCTGACACTTTTCTCGACTCGCGGCTTCTTAACTACGAAAACTTGACACCACAACCTCTTCTGAGAACTGTCAGGGAACCTGACGTTCCTCTAGGTTGGTCTGGTAGGATTTCCTCAAGCCAGGATCCACAAGTAACCTTCCTGACTACGACTCCGACTTTGAGGTTATGAAACCGGTGGAGTACGCTTCTCAACTGAGTAACCTTTTCTGGGACTACGACCCTCCTTAACCCCCGTCCTCCTCTTCCCCTGCTGTCTCCTACTCTACCGACCTACCGTAGTGGTTGAACTACCTGTACTCAAACTCATCTGAGGCCCTCAACCACTACCTGTCCCTCCGGACCACACGACGCTAAATATCCCAGCGTTTCTCAGCCTGTGCTGACTCGCTGACTTGACTTGTCCCACCCTTCAGTCTTTTCTTGGACTTATGGAATCTAAGAGACGAAATATGTTTCTTAGGTCTTGTAAGTGTACAGAACACCCGGTACGTCTTTGTCCGTCTCGACTGTCAAACGTCTGGACGACCCTGATGATACCCCTCCCTGTTCTACAAGTTTACCTTTGTGTAAGTCTATCTTAATTAAAATGAATATGGTCCATATATGACCAGATAAGGAGACTTTACTCATTTTAGGTATGGAGAGATTGTTCGTACATACGGAGTAATCCTTATAGAAAAGTTAACAATGTTGGACTAATGAGTAAGACATGAGATTCCAAAAAGATTTGTGTATTATAGTACATAAAGGTACCCGTAAAAATAAATATAAAAGACGAGGAGAACCATCTTAAAACGTTCAATGTCTCCCGTTCCGGTCACGAAGGAACCAGGAAACGATCAGTTTAAACTTTTCGCGTGAAAATTTTTTAAATAAATAAAAATTAACTTCCTATTAATAAAATATTATAACCAAAGACGGTATATAGTTATACTTAGTCGGTATCCATATGTATACAGGGGAGAGAGAACTTCGAAAGAGGGTGGGGTATGTTTTACGAGAATTGGTAAGAGACGAGAGGACATTAAACCGGGGTCCCTCAGAGGTTTTTTTCGAGGGATAGTGACGAACTCAGGTACGAAAAGGAGAATTGGGATAACCTTAAAGAATGAAGACTGGAGACGTAGTTCTAAAAGTAGACGGTGAACCGGAAACTACAAAGCCTAAAAAGAAACGAAGACGACAGAGGGTATTTTGAATTAAGAGAAAACGGGGTCCAGGGACATTGATATCCAGTCAGACCGGTCAAGACGACTAGAGGGACGAGAGTACATATGACCAGGGTTGTCCAATACAGTATGCATTCGTAAGAGAAGTAGGTGATCTGTGAGTTAATTACAGACTAATACGACAGGTACCCCACCGTTTCTCAGCCTGTTCTGACTCGCTGATTTGACTTGACTAATACGACCTCGTCCTGTTCAAGAGACACCTTAGTGAAAATCTTTGAAGACTTGATCATTTATTCCCGTATCTAGAAAATAATACTTGTTTAAATAAAGTTAAAAGGAAAAAAGTGGTTTATAAGCAATGATGTTACTTAAGTTTTGTGGTGAAAAAAAAAGTCAACTTCTTTCTTGAAGTTAGGATTTTACTTTCTAATTTTTTTTTGTAAATTTTAGTGTTGGAAAAATAATTTATACTCCCCTTTACTCAATTCCGACTTGAGTTGTCTTCGATTGGAATCACAAAAGTTTCCGTAACCAACCAAATCAGGGATTCAGTACAGGTTGAGAACACTGGGGTACCTGCCATCAGACGGTCCGAGGAGACGGGTACCCTAAGAGGTCCTTTTTTATGACCTCGTCCAACGGTAAAGGAAGAGGTAAAGTTTCCGTATCTAAAATTAAATATCCTTGTAAAGTTATCTTTTGCCTACACGACTAGGAGTTTTATGGAAACGTTGAGACAGTATGTGAAGGTATCGGTACTAGGTGAATGTGTCTGGGAGTCGACGTCTCCTTCGAAATCGTTGGAATCCTCCTAGTTTAAGTCCCAAACAATTCATAAGTGGTGCTTAGAAGACGTATTGTCAGTGGACCCTTTGTTTCTAAATCTAGAATTTTAAAGTTGTATATGGTGTGTTAGTAATCTACTTTTAAACTAGTATATATCAAATTTTTTCTCATATATTTTGTCAATACAACAGAAATTTTTGGTTTCAGTCATGAAACTCTTTAAAAATTTTATTCGTATTAACGTCGTTTAAATAATGTCCATCTACTCTATACAGAAGATTTTTTTTAATTTTCTGGAAACGTCAAACCCTTTTGTACACATTTGTTCCTTTTTCTTGTTGATTTGTATGTATTTATCTGGAAACCTACTTTTTAATATATGAAAATTAGAGTCTTTAAACACATAGGTTATACAATTCTTTATTTGATAAAATTCTTCTGTGAAGTTCTTGGGAAAGTACAGTCATTATGTGATTTTGTCAATTAAATAAGTTACTGACACCTACCAGACTTTCTCCTCACCAAAATACGTAATACTTTTAAGTGTTATATCAGTAATTATTCATAAGGAAATGATAAATTAAGATAACTGTGAGATAAACGAATGTAAAATATATTATGACTTTTTATAATTTCTAAAATATATAGACCCGTTTTAATGTAAATATCTTTTTTTAGGTGACTTTGAGTGGCCTTATAACAGAAACAGTATAAGAGAGTTTAGAGAATTCTTTAAGTATAGAGGGTCTTCAAAAAACGATCCAGGGGTCATTAGATTATAGATATTTATGTTAAATGTCTTTGTAATATACATGTTAATTCATACAAACTATATTTTGAAAAGAAGAACTTCAAATTCCATATAATTAGGTCTCTTTGATATGTGACTTAAAGTTTTATAGATGAATGTACAGGAACCTTTACTTTATTTCTCTGAGGAGAGAGACTCTTGTACAATTCATATAGTTTATAAATTTTATACGTATACTTAAATGTATAACTTGAATAATGATTTTTAATTTATAACTCCCAAAGGGACCACCAGGTCACCAATTCTCATGTAGAACGTTACGTCTTTTGTCCCCAATCTAGGGACCAAGCCCTCCTAGGGTGTACGGTGTCTTTTTGATTCTGGCACATGGTGCAGTGTTCATGACTCGGACGTGAGATTTCGGGAACAAGGTGTTGTTTTCGGTGACGTTACTCTTCGGACACGTGGTGTTGATCTCTTTTCGACACGTATCGTTGTTTCTGCGTCGTGTCAGGTTTTTTATTCATTTTAAAAATTTTGAAATTAATTTTTTTTTTTGTGGCTGTCCGTTTTTTATACTAGTAAAGAAAAATCTTTTGAATTCTTTTCGTCGACCATGTTTATGGTAGTTTTAAAGTATATTCTTTGTTATAAAAATAATAAAGTTGAAAATAAAAGGAAATTAAAACTGAAAGTTTAGTATGTCCATCACGATATTTGACTTTCAGACACAGGAGAGGGGTCTAAGGATACGATTTCAGATGAAGGGTCATATTATCATGAACCTCCACCCCAGAATCATTGCACGAATTCAGTACCTACATTAGTCAGGGGAATATTTTGTCTCCCGTCCCTCGGGGGAGGGTAACGTGGCGCACTTCTGTCGTCAGATATTTGGCCCTGAACTTGGGAGTGGTCTGTGACTTAGCTGGCGTCCGAACTAAAACCTGAATGGTCGGAGATCTTCACACTCTTTATTTACAAGTAACAACTATTGGTGAGGTTAGATACCATTAAACAATCTCATCGGGTTTACCTGATCCTGCCCATCGTTTGTAAAAAGAATGTCTTTTAGGGGAGTGGATGGATCTAAAAGGGTTCACCTTATGTCTCTTCTTTCGTCATTCTGTTTCTGATATGTGACGAGTCAGTCAATGTTCGATTTCGTGCACCACGAGTACGAGTATTTTAATTTTTACGATGTATTGATCGACTTGTAAGAAAAAGGATTAAAGTCTTCGAACTATCCCCACACACTCACCACACACACACACACACACATACTCTTATTGAACTATTCCATCCTCGGATAAAAAAAATAGAAATAATAGAGTTCCCTCCTGTCTTACCCGGGGGCTGTTTTTGGGGTTAAGAGGTTAAGTCCCTAAGTTTGAATCCATAACATTTTTGAACTTTTCTTTTTCTTTTTTGAGACTTTTCTTTCGTAAATAATAGTGTCTGTCGAATGACACACTTTCCGGAATATGCAATGTTAGAACCATACATCATTGATTCGGTTAGGAGTGCAATTGAAACACTGGTTTCATGATACTGTTACGAGGAAAATGTCTCAAGGTGTCTTCAATTCGTAGAAGGGGTCCCAGTGTGACGACCCTCCCAGTCCTAAAGACTTATGTCTGTAAGACCGAGGGTTCGTGTATCAAAATTGCTGTAGTGTCATGATCAATGGAGTCGTCTTAAAGAACTTACGAACCTTTGTTGTGGACATATTGGTAAGAACTCCGAGAATCCTTCTTTTAGTGTCGATACAGGGACAAGTAAGTTTGGGTGGGGTCCTCTCACCGCTTAGGACGTATCGGTCTTTTCCTCCACCTTTGGTGACCCTGATGTAAAGAGACTATGATATGACGGGAGTCCGAAGACACCACCGAGTCTTCCATTTCTTAGGTGGTCGTCACACCCTCTGGACCCAAGTCAGGGACCCAACCCTTCTAGGGGACCTCCTCCCTCTCCGTTGGGTGAGGTCATAAGAACGGACCTCTTAGACGTGCCTGTCTCCTTGGACCACCAGATATCAGGCACCCCAACGTTTCTCAGCCTGTGCTGATTCACTGATTTGTGTCGTGTCTCATGACGGAAGTGAAATGGTACCTGATGTATGTGTTACACAGAAGGAACCTGACCCATGATAACCGCAAATTAAACTATTGTCAACAACGTTTCACAAGACATGTAAGTACTTGTACTACTTAGACACAGATCAATAATGGAACGGAGGTCAAGGACTTCCTAGGCTTTAAAAAAGACCAAAATATAGAAAGTATTGTGTTTGTCGTCGGTATTGATCAAATTGTGGTCGACCTCCTAAGAAGTAACTGAAGTGCTAACATTACAGTCGACCGATTTAGTTTTCTTTTGTCCTACGGAAATCCTGTCGGTTAAACATTTATTACTGTCAATAAAATATTACAACCTCTCATTATTGTCGTGACTAAAAGTAGACTTTGATATTAACAAAAAACGAGACACACCAATATTTTTTCCATTGTTTTTTAACTTCGTGTCATTTAGTTACAAAGGGTTCACAAACTCTCAAGTGTCTAGGAATACTCTTATACTACAGTTGATTCTTGTAAAGATTATTTTATAAAAACGTGTGTATGTGTTTTAAAAATATGTTGCTATATGGTTCGGATGTGTACTTTAGGTAGAATTCTTGGGATTCAATCTATTTCCGAATTAAGGTATAAATAAATGTATAATCAAAATGGGTGGTTTTTACTTTCTTCTCCATCAAAGGTTAAGGTTCAAATAAAAGATTTTTCCGTATATAACAATGCTGTCTGTGTTATCTAGGTAAATAAACGATAGGAGAGGGTATCGGAGACTGAAGGTAACGTTAACGACCTTTCGATTGTTGTTATCTAGAATCAAAGGATGCGTCGACCTCGACGTCCTCCAGTAATCCAAGATGGTAGTCCAGTGAAGTCACTAGGACGCTCTACGACTTGATGACTGTCCAACTCGAATGGTAAAACAGTCCATAAAATGTACTTTCAATCCCGTGACTAATCCTTTTTTCCGTCTCTCACCCCTGACCTATAGGACTTGAGGGTATAATGTGACCCGGAGGGATCGATTATCTTCGAGTAGAGGGACTAGACAAACCACTCTAATAAGACCAAACGGATTTCTGGGACATATCTCTTAATACGTTGTCAGATTACGTCTGTCCGCGTTGTGTGTGTAGATGTGACCCTTACTAGAAATCCAAAAAGACATGTACGTACTGGTCTTCCGACGTCTCTCCACTGAGGCATAAGATAAATTGTTTACGGAGGACCGAGTACATGTCTTGGCGAAACCGGAGAACCTCTAACAAGATAAGGGTGACCTTATAGGACTTACTTTTAATATTTATTTATGTGTTTTCGTTTTTGTATTCTATTGTTATATAGTTTCACCTTAACAATTCTCAGTTTAAATTAAACTGACCTACTACTGTTATATTATCGTGGGTGACTTTTACTAGTTGTGCCTTAATTGGTTCAGAGACAATATGTCAATGTCAGCGACTATTTTGTGTTCGAGTAAGGTCGTGAACGGAAATCACATAGGTCACGTCTGTCCCGACGAAGGTTCCGACCTTAACGGAGTCGATCTAGTGAAAGTGTAAGTAAGAAGTCTCAAACCCGAAGGAGTCGAAAAGGTGACCGATAGAGAAGTAGTTTAAAGTGTTTGAAAGAAAAACGAAGGTGAACACGTCTAAGATAGAGCTATTAGATTCGTTTTCTCTCTTTTTTTATTTCTGTAGAATTTGTACGAACTTGTAGGATAACAAAAGAGATAGGATCTCTGTTTTCTTATAAACTTTTGATCCTGTGGTTTGTATATTAAAACTTCCTATTTTACTCCTCTTTACATTTATATACACTGGATTAAATCACTACCCGAAGAGTAGAAAGAAGTTTTTGTTGTCTTAGGTGTTCCTTGGGTCACCTAGTTGCCTTTTCCCATTGCAGAGTTTCTAGAACAGTGTTTACTTAATTCCCAATAATAGTTTCGACGTGAATACATAAAGTTAACAGAAAACAGTAGTTAAAAAATTTTTAAGTCCTGTGAAATGGACGTAGTATAAACGTAAAAGTTGAAAACGAAGGAGATTAAACCCGACATTAACCTGTTCGAGACAAAAGTAAAGTGGTTGGATTTATCTGTTAAACAGTAATCAAAAGTATTGATGTTATCGATATCTTCGGTTCTTCTCTTTTGGCTTTGAATTTTAGTCCCGGTCTTTTCGAATTGAAAAAAAGGGGTCAAGAAATGTACTATTTGTTTCGGTACTCTTACACCGGTCAAAAGAAGTGTTTTCTGCAATAGAAAGAACTCATACTGTCCCGTTACCTTCTTACGTCAACAGTGCCTTCTTTTCAGTCTTTTTACCATCGTCGAGACCCATAGGGATAATATAATACACATGCCACATGTTAAGTAAGTCTGGTGGGTGAGACGACGAATACAACTTTATTACGATTATTCATAATGAACTGAGTAAACTTTTTTTCGGAATCCAAATTGGTCAATAATATTATTTTTCAGTTGGGACTGTGACATGAAAGTGGTTTACGGTTTTTGAATTCTTATTTGGACCTACATAAACTCAGACATGTCAGACTTACTTGAGATTTTAAGATTTTAAGTGAAATGAGTAGACATTGTACTCCTAGTATTTTCGCAGAAGGAATACCTCAATAATACTCCTTATTAATTTCCTTACGTTTACTTCATGTATTGTATCATGGACCGTATATTACATAAGAGTTATTTAACATAGAGAATATAAAGAATATAAAGGTGAACTCGTCGAGGAGTTTAAATGGACTCTGAGTCGTTTTCGATTAAACAGTTCAGGTAAGTGTATCGCGACAAAACGAAGGTAATATCGAACAGCGGAGAATCAGTTGTCAACAGCTTTACTCCGTTACTCAAGTTCCATTCTTCATCGTCATTGTATCAATACAGCAGGATTGAGAACGTTCTTGGATTTTCTCTCCGTGTGTCGTAATGATATTTATTACCCAAAATGTTTCATTCTTCATTTAAGTCGTATCGTAATTGTTGTTTACAAATTCTTATTTCCAACTAAAATAAGTCTTCGACGACTCATGAATTGAAATGGGTCTTGGTGTAGGATTAAAGATCAGACGTTTTATAATCATAGTTTATCGTTACTACATCATTTTTTCGTGTTTAGTTGTTTCTAAACAGAGTTCTCTCTTGATATCGTTCTTGCTATCTCCGGAAAAATATGCAAAGTATACGGTCCTCCTAGATTAGGATATTGTCTGGGTTCTATGACATGTGTTCCTTTCTCCTGCTGTCTATCCTGTCGTTCTTTTTCAGTAGTAAGGAACGTGCACACAGTGTACAACCAATTTACCTCGAACCGGTCTTTATATTCTGATGATGAGTGTGTGTATTTTTGTTACCTACGTTACTACAAAGTACCACTCATACATCTGATCTCGGGGGAATCACCACATGGACGGGCTCGGTTTGTACGGTCGACCGACATTTTGAGACCTATCCGTTATATGTTACTCGTGCATACTGCACTTCTACTTGTCTACATTTTGACTATGAAAATTCCATAGGTGTCGGATGGTTGGTGGAAGGAAGAACAGATTCTTGAAGGTTGATCACGGGGTCGTCGTTACAAACAAGATACTTTGGACGGTGTGATATGTGTCGTCAAGTCCGGTCCTGACCCGTGATCTGTGTTTCTTTCAATTTAGCGTAAAACCTTACTTGATCTGATCTTTCGACCTTTCTCGATTAGTCGACCTTGACGTTCTTCATTTGAACTCTTAACTCTCCGTCTGTCAAAAGGAGGTATATGTGACCTTTCATCTTTTAAGTCGGACTTTCTCTTTTCTACTCTTTCGTCTACGGTGTCTCTTTGTCCTTATTCTTTATCTCTTTTTCTTAAAGACCCAAAGACCACCGAAGAATTGAGGACGAAGATTACTAAAGATTCTAGGTCGATATAAGAAAGGGAATTCTATGGAACGAGAAACAATTTGGATCTAGTTCATCGAAAGATTATGAATTTTCGGTATTGATTAATTTACTAATTTCTCTTAATATTCTGAATCTTTAGGATAATTTTAAAAGTCAAAGAGGATTTTCTCTACGAAATTGTATGTTCTATAATGACAGTAAAAATTTAAATAATTATAATTGAAAAGACTTTCAAGGTACTACCTTCACACTTTTACAAACGTCTAACCTTGATAGAGAGCAGCAAGTTGCAGTCATTCGAGGTCACAAAGATTCTTAAAGTGTCGATGTGCAAGTTCTCGTAGAAGTCCGGTACCGATTCTTATTCTTTTTCTTTTTGTTCACTTTAAATTTTACTAATCAGTATGAGTTTAATATATTTAACAGAAGGATACTCTCTTCTTGAACGCCAACTCTTTTCATTTTAGAATCATCCCTTTTATCTTAATCTCCCTGATTCCAGTGTTCATTTAAATACTTTCTATATTCATAAAAAATGTAATTTTACTTTCTATTGAGTTATATCCTTTCCAGCTATTATGAAATGTGTAGTTTCTAGATAGTATGGTAAAGGGATAGAGAAGGTGAACCTACAGATCATCCGTAGGGTTTAAATCAGACTGTTACCATGTCCGACGAAACAACGGGAGAATTATGGATAGTCGGGGGAAAGGAATTCTGAGGTTAAAATAAGATCTATCGTTATAGGGGTCGATATTATGATCTAAAGGATCTGAGGAAACGTCAAGTCTCACCTATTACTGTATACTCGTAGATGACCCACCCCTGTAGTCTCTTTCGAGAGATCTCTCTACGTGTCTCGACCGCACCCAGAAACACGGGATGAAAGATAATAAGATGAAGAACGGACCTTGTGTCTACACTTTCAACCTCAAGATCGTCGATGTAATCCGGTATACTACTGAGACTTCTACCTTTGATGTACGACTCCTATTATTTCTTCTTTCTTATACCCTAAGACTACTGAAACAATTCAGTGTTTACAGGGCCATAAGTCTAAAAAGAAGACATACTCTCTCCCTTTTTTGGGAATACACAAATCAAATGCAAAGACAATGATCGTCCGAAGGGAACACCGAGTCGATTACCTTTTCTTAGGTGGACGTCACACCCTCTGGACCCAAGCTAGGGACCCAACCCTTCTAGGAGACCTCGTCCCTTTCCGATGGGTGGGGTCATAAGACCGGACCTCTTAAGGTACCTAACATATCAGGTACCTCAGCGTCTCTCAACCTGTACTGACTCGTTGAAAGTGAAAGACAATGGTCGTCGAGTAGTATTAAGGATGAACAATGTTGTAGGTTTCAACTTGTAAACTAAAAGAAGGGGTGTTTAAGTGAAAAGGAGGTCATGAGGGGTGGAGTCACTCTACCAAGGAGACGAAAAGGACCTTATGTGGTTCCCACGAAGACCGGGACCCAGACACTAAACGACAAGGAGACTGATCTTAGGAGGATTAGATCTACAGATACACCAAGTTGAGAGAGTGTAGAACACGTTTACGTTTAAATGGTCCATCCAGACGGGTTTCGTGAGAAAGATTTTGTCGAAAGAAAGGGAGTAATAAGAAAGGGAATAATGAGAAAGGGAATAGAACCTGAAAAAGAATCGTGAATGGTTATAAACTGTATATAAATAAGTAAACAAAAACAGACAGAGTGGTTGAGTGGTGATTTTACATTTTAGGTGTTTTCGTTCCTGAGAATGGAGTGATGACAATGACAGTCACGAATTTGTCGAAAACAACCATTTATAAACTTTATAAATGAGTTACTTTATTAAATACAATTTACTCATGAATTAGAAGTGAACGAGTTATCTCATAAGGGTTTGAAGTAAGGTAAATCTAAGTTGTTCTACGAACATTAAAAAAAGGAAATATCACCTGTTATACGTAAAATTCTAGTTAAAAAAGTCACAAGTCGGGAGATCATTTTTTAGTTCGAAAAACTAGTTTATGAGGTAATTAATAATTTTTTTCACAATTCGTGGGTTATGGTCATATATGTATAAATAATTAATATAAGTATACTATAATGACATGATTATATAAAAACTTGGGTTTTTTCCGGAAGTTTCTAAACAATAATTGTATTTGCTTAAAAACATTTTACAGTTTTATTCGTGGTAAAAGACTAGTACATTGAGAAAAATAAGACGTTTCGAAGAGGGGCTTCGAGGGACCGTCTGAAATTTAGGTCTAGGTGACCATTCCTTGTGTAGTACTTTTCCGAGTACACATTTTGTCAGTTGTCATTCTCCTCACTCTCGTGGTTACGACTGAATCCGGTTGGTCCTTACTTAGGGATAATCTGAGACGGATGAACCCATCGTTAAAGGGTTTGTTTTAGTCTTAAGACAGTCGTTTCTAGTTCACCCATCTTTTACCGACAACTATCCATTGGTACTGTAGTATTCGATTATAACGTTCAGTACTGTGTGGGACCCTTATTGAAAATAATAAATTTGTCAACTATGTTTAGGTATAAGGTTCACTTTCACTTCAGTGGGTCAGTACAGGTTTAGAAACGTTGGGGTACCTGGCATCGGACGGTCCGAGGAGGTAGGTACCTTAAAAGGTCCGTTCCTATGACTTCACCCAACGATAAAGGAAGAGGTCCCCTACAAGGATTGTGTCCCAAGTTTCCGTCCAGAGGGTGCGACGTCCGTCTGAGAAGTGGTAGATTCGGTGGTCCCAAAATTGGTTACAGAGTGGTCTAGAACAATTTAACAGTAACAAAAACCAGAATTTTACATCGACTGTGTCTCAAACTCGATCGAGGACGATCAAAATACTGTCAAAAAGTGTTAGGTGAATATTGACGTAACATTAAAAGTCAAGTAACGTTCTTAGGGACTCCCAGGGAACGTAGGATAGATACTGTATACAGGTAGACTGTCTGTTTGACTCGCCCTTTCGCTTTCATTTTCACGTTCGACGAGTCGACACAGGTCGACAAACATTGAGGTACCTGATATCGGGCGGTCCGAGGAGACGGGTGTCTTAAGAGGTCCGTTCTTGACACCTCACCCAACGGTAAGGGAAGAGGTCCCCTAGAAGGGTTGGGTCCCTAGTTTGGACCCACAGGACGTAACGTCCGTCTAATAAATGGTGGACTCGGTGGTCTCTTCGTTACAGTTAAGTGTACTCTATAAAGTATGTGTTCACTCATAAAGTCATTTAAGATGGGAATAGAAGACTTGACAAAGCCGTGGAGACCATTCAAATGTGGGATAAAGCCTCTTGTCTCTAGATAGGTTTTTCAGTCACTGAAGAGCTGATACACTGTGTATCATCAAGTGTGAGTGAAGGGTCGGAATTTTCTAAGTCCGGAGTTTGTTACGGTAGGCACGGGACGGTGTCAAAGACATAGGGGTGACGAAGTGACATTTTAGAACCGAGGAGAGACAATAGGTAAATTGAAGGGAGGAGATAAACGTTGAGGAGCAAGAAAGAAAGAATTTTAAAGGGGGCTTTTCATATTTAGTGTATATTATCTTGTCTTTCGGAGTACCAATATTTTTTGTATAAGTCTTTATCTTAACATGAATGTTCTAAAGTGTTTTCTTTGTGAAAATTGACCTGTCCGAAACAAACAAACCAAAACCAAACCCCGATGAATTACTTTCGTTATAATTTGTCAAACGTATTTCCTTTTGACAAAGTGTACTGAAAATAACAACATATTTAAGATTTTGTAGGTGATCGACTTTGTGTGACGTCAGGAGTTTTCCCTTCTTAATGACAAAAAGTTTGTTCGTTAACTATTTCTACTTTCTTTTATTTTGGGTAATCATAATCTTTTAATAAAAATTCTCTTTGATAGGTCCCAGTTCGATATCAGGTGTTATGTAATCCGTATTTTGTTTATTTATCTTCCGTGGTACTCGATGGGAAGAGTTCTTGTATTTATGACTTACCAAAATATGTCCGTCACCACTAAACGGGACAAATTTACTCCACTATCGGACAGAGTAAGCGACGACCGTACTGACTTTGACAGTGGATCGATCAGAAGGACAGAGAACAAAACGGACTAAGGTTTAGTAGGTGGTATTTCGAAGGTTCTCAAAACCCAATAAGGACTTTACATCTAATCGATTTATGTACAATTAACGGAACGTTACAGAAACCATATTTTTGGTTTAAGGATCTGTGTAAATGTGTAAGTAAATGTCGGACCGTGGGTGAGTTTCGAGGTTGAATTGAGGATAACGGGAGTAACGGTCAGTCGGTGTGGTTTGATGAATTGATAAACGGGTTTACTCGGTGTGAGAGGGGTGACAATGTGGAGACGTACACGATAGGAGAATACTACCAATTAAAATACACACGGATATATAAACCAGGTTGTAATAAGATCAACAAAGACACTCCACGTAAAACCTACCCAAGTTGTAAATTTACTTATCTGACTTATTTCGTCTAACGAGAGGGATTACATTCACCCGGAGTAGGTTAGTCAACTTCCGGACTTATCTTGTTTTTCCGACTTGGAGGGAGTTTATTCTCCCTTAAGGAGGACGTACTACCGGAAGCTCACTCCTGTAATCCAAAAAAAGGACGGAAACTTGAGTTCGTCTTGTGGAAAAGGATCCAGAGTTCGGACGACAGGAAGTTTGACCTTACTGTGGTAGTTGAAAGTACCCAGAGGTCGAACGGTTGACGTTTAGAACTTTTAGTAGTCGGAGACATTTCTACACTCGGTTAAGGAATATTATTTATATACATATTTATCTATTTCTATATAGATAGGGATTTATATAGAAATATGTATATGTATACCTACACACATATATACATTTGTACATGTATACATTTGTACATTTGTATACATGTATGTATATATACATGTATGTATATATATATATTCTATGTAAGATGACCAAGGAATATGTTGGGAGGAGATACATTACCTAAGTAAAAGTACGAAGTCTCTCTGTGACGGAATTATTCATGTTGAAACGTACGGTTCTGATACAAGAAAATACATTGACTGACAAGTAAACGATCGACAGAAAAAACAGAAGGTCAGATCATATACTCTAGTAAAACCCCTAGTACCTCAGAAGGTTCAGGGACCACGATGGTAATCTCACTCATTGATTTTTCGTGAACTATGTACGTATAATTATCTTCAACTTATTCTAAAGACATTCTCAGGTTTTCTAAATCAATAGAGACTACCAAGTCTACCATTTCTTAGACGGACGTTACGTCCTGTAGGTCCAAACTAAGGACCCAACCCTTCTCGGGGACCTCTTCCCTTACCGTTGGGTGAGGTCATAAGAACGGACCTCTTAGTGTACCTGTCGCCTCGGACCACCCTATGGTTGGTACCCCAACGTTTCTCAGTCTGTGTTGACTTGTTAATTGTGTGTGTGTGTGTGTGTGTGTGTGTGTGTGTGTGTGTGTGAGACGTTTAATGTTTGGACTTTGGTCAGTTACCATGTCGTTAACTACTCCCTACCCTTAACGGAGTTTGCTAAAGCTTTCCGTAGAGGTTACCCCGATTTCCGGTGATGTTGTACTTCCAAAAGAAACGTCGCTAAGTGTTTCTTTCGTTTGTCCCGATTTCCTGACTCAAGTGGCACAAATAACGGTCGGACTCGGTGTCCTGCTTGTGGGATCCCTTATGGTCTTTTTCGGAGCATTTATCTTTGTGTATTCGACTATTTTTCTAATCATCTATGATTTTATAATTCTTAAACATAATGAGGAGAATGTTTATAGAATTTTAAAAACAAAAATATAGTTATATTACCGAAACTATATCAGACGTGAATCTTCTGATGAAAGTTAAGGTATTAAGATATTAAATTTTTATTCATAGACAGTTTTTAAATTGAATATTTTTATCAGTGTTTTTCAAGTGGTTCTATTTGTATACCCTGTGATATTAAGTTGTGACCAAAATTCTCGTTTGTTAACTTTGTTGATTTCGTAGGTCAATTTTTGTAATATTTTGTAGGTATGTGACATTAAAATTTGTTGACAATTTCTATTACTCTACGTAGTTGTGCACGATACCGTTCTAGTCGTTCTTTTTTATTTACGTTCCAGTTTAACGCGTTCTCATACGTATTATACTAGGAAAAACAATTTAATTTTTTATATGTCCACGTATACACATTTGTATATGAAAAAATGTCTTCGTTTGTGTTTCTTGATAATTGTCACCAAGGAAACCCACTCTACCTGAGTTTCCTCTTACTTTCTCCCCTCAAGTACAAATAAAACATATAAGAAGAACCAAATATAGTAAAAAAAGTAAAACCTGTAAGAAGGCGATAAACTTGATAGACTGAAATAAGAAAATTACAAACATAAAAAACTTTACTATTATCTCAAACCATTACTCTAATAAAGTGAGTCAGTACATACTGAGAAACACTGGGGTACCTGACACGGACGGTCCAAGGAGACAGATACCTTAAGAGGTCCGTTCTTATGACCTCACCCATTGGTAAGGGAAGAGGTTCCCTAGAAGGGTTGGGTCCCTAACTTGGGTTACGTATAGGAACTAACCATCCACCTAAGAAATGGTTAAGAAATCAGTGGTCACTTCGGGTTACTCTAATATGTAATGAAGATTAAAAAAGGGAAATACAACCTAACTGTTTTTCAAGAAAGTCCGAAAAGGTATTGTCGCATGTTTTTAAGCTTTACTCGAAAAACCGGTTGGATAATTATAGAGATATACTTTTTCCGAAGAATGTACTCCAGACCGTATTACCGAAATCTTAGTTTGAAAAACTTAAGTTTAAGGTCGAACGTCGACTAATAGATGCACTGGAACTCCGTTCAATGAATTAGAGAGACAATGAATCAAAGGAATAGCTATTTTACTCCCGTTCTCATGAATAGTTATATAGTTCCCCAACAACTCACTAGTTTCTCAATAATGTACGCTTGTGAATTTTGTCAAGAACAGAGTATCCATTCATGAAAAGTCGAAAAATATAGGATTGAAAGAGGAAGTTTCATCTTTTCAAAGTATGAGTTATTTAATAGAATATTTGTCTAAAAATTTTCTTTTATTTTAAAATTTTCCATCTAAATGTAAAAAAAGTTATCGTTTAAACCCCAGTGTTTCTCAGCCTATACTGACTTACTGACTTGAGTTGAGTTGAGTTTAAATCCTTCACTAGTGTTACTAGTATGTTAAAGGTCACACTATCATCACTTAAATAAAGATTTTCTGGAGAGATGAGATCTATACACTGTCTATATCTAGATACCTTTTGACATTTAGTTGAAACAAATAAGTAGGACTTCCATTAAGAGTCTAATTCTAATAATGCTAATCACAGTTAGACACTTTAATACAAGTCCAACAGATGGAGGTAATTGAAAACTCAATTGTCCCCCTGTCAGTCTATATCTTTCCATTTCGTACCAACATTGATCTTGTTCTCAAGTTCTTTCCCGGTTCTACCACTATATTTATATCCGTAATAAATGTGTCTTTATTCTCAATTACACCAGAAACGACGACCGAGTGACCATTTCTCAGGTGTGCGACTACGTCCTCTACGCCCGAGCTGGAGACCCAGTCCTTCTAGGGGACGTCCTCCTTTACCGTCGGGTGAGGTCCTAAGAACGGACCCTTTAGGGTACCTGTCTCCTCGGACCACCCGATGTCAGACACCCCAGTGTTTCTCAGCCTGTGCTGAGCCGTTGATTTGTTGTTGTTGTTTCCAGTTACGGAGATCTCATCTTCATCCCTCATTGTAGATGTACGTGTGTCTTTATGATTATGAAACCCTCGTGTTGACTAAGACCCTCGTTCTCTTTCTCATCTATAACTTCCTCTAATCCCTTGTTTGACTCCCTTGAAAGTGTCGTCAGTTTCTTTTTGGAAAATTTTCTCTTTACTACTCAATAAAGTCTCTACCTACTATTAAAATTTTCTCTTGACTCTTTTATAGTGATTTATACCATTTATTCAGTGACGTTTTAACTCCTTTTTGAAACGTCGTTAAATTAAGACGTTCCTCACGCTTGTCTTGTCACCTTTTCATCGGACCTTTACCTTCCGACTTCGATGTTAACATTACGACTGCAGTCTCTGACACGACTCAGATATTCTCCACTAGTCGTCCGTCCTGGTCCGGGTTCGAGATGTCTAGTCAATAGTCACTAGACACAGTCTACCTACTTTATTCGTTTCAGGTTCTGGACCAGAAGTTTCACGTCCCATACGTTTCTTTAATTATATTGAATTTATAGAAAATATAAAAATTTATAATCATATTTCGTTCGTTTTTATTTATTTATTTTCCTACGTGAAACCATGTACACTCAAGACTGGTATCGATAAAGGAACACCTATTTAACTATACCACAAGGATCCAAACCCACCTTATACTTCCTTTATTCAAGAAGTCCGATAAGAACCTAGTATGGTATTTTATCATTGCGGTACCTTTTCGAGACATCGTTTCGCTACTCTTCTTTTTCTATTTGTTGGTGATTTCACTCGTCTTTTCGGAACGTTTCAAATCTTTTAGGGTAAGGGGTTGCCCAGAGTAAGGGATCTTTCCTCACATCCCTTATATAAAAAGGATACCTAATCCTCTTAACGGTAAGAATCCTTGAAAATCGGTGTTGGAACTATGATGGGTCTATGTTCATCTCTTGAACCTTAAAAAAAAAGGAAAGAGGAAGGGGTGAGGTCCGGTACTTGACCACCACGTAGCGTAAACGACTCCCGAAAGATTCACGGACCGTAAGGTATTGATGGAATAAAGTAAACTACTACGACATATCCTCCTTGATAAGACACACATATTATGAAAGTAAGGTGTCTACTCTTTTCGTCCCACGAACTTGATGGTCCCCCCTAGGTAAAATGAAGTCTTCGAAAGTGACCTCCGACCTTACTTCGTAGGACCCTACTCACTACATTTTCACCCATTTTTCACCCATTTTCATCAATACTATTGTCCTTTACCCTTGATGATCGACTTTAGAACATACCCTTCTAGACTCTTTACCACCAACTTCCAGTCCCGTAGACTTCATCCCCACGTAGTTTTTACATATAAAAAGAAACAGTTGATTTAGTGTTTCGTACTAAGGGTCTACATGGTCTTAGTTATGTTCATCAAAATAATTTGACTTTTAAAATGATTGATCACCGTTTGATATTTTCACTTAGTTCATCACAAAATTTCGATATAAAAGAGTATAGTGACATTGGTATTCTGTAATAAAATAAAAAACTGTATATGTGTGATGAGAGATATTACTCTTGGATGACATATCGCGTCCCTTGAGATGAGGTACGAGACTCTACTAAATTTACTCTTCCTTTAAGTTTTTTCTCCCTTACAAACATATACATACCGACTAACTGAAACGACATGTCGTCTTTGACTGTGTCGTGACATTTTGTGGATAAGAGGTCCATTCCTTTTTTCTGTACTAAAATTTAGAGATTAGTAAGTATTTTGTACGATTTACTCTAGTTTACCTACTTTGTGACAGTAGTAATACCTTTTTCCACTCAATTTTATTAATTTTAAGACAGAGTATTGATATGAAGATGTCAATATTGATAAATTTTAAGTGGGTTTTTTCATAATTTTATTTTATATGTAATTCAAAAACTAATGGTTTTAAGAGACGTGTTCGGTATAAATATGACTTTTTGTCTTTTCAAAGTTCCATTGTAAAGACTCAGCCCTCGTCGTGAGAGACTTTTCGTAAATGGAGGTAGTGAAGAACAAAAAGTAGACGACGTTTTTATAATCCATGAAGAGGTCATAACTCGTGTGACAGCTATAGGAGATCTTTTCGAAGGAGAAATTAGACTCACAGGCACTAATCTTTCTGACAGAAGACCGGGAAGTACGGGTGCAAGGAATTTTCCCGGAATTTTATTTTTACATGAATCTTAGTCTTACACCACCTTTAGACGAAAAAACAAACAAACAAAAACGAAAGGAAGGGGAAAGGAAAGAAAACTATTGTTGTAGCGCGGGAAAGACCGCCACTGCTGGAGGAGTACTCTTGTACGGAGAGTGTTTCCTAGAAGAAGTAGGGAGAGGTCTTCTCTTCTCCTTTGTGTTCTTCGCGGACCACGTCTCGGGGTTAAGGATAAAGTACCTACATTTTACGGGTCCAACGATATTTTAGTGGTGGTAGAAATCGGTACGTGTTTGTCATCAAAACACACAACCGACGAGATGACAGGAGACGGTGGGATGTCCTCCTTTTTGTTCCGAATGTCTTCCTACGAGAAAGTCTGCCTTCGCTGTGACTTTCGAGGGACATAATTCTACTTACCCTTTGGTAGGGGTTTTGTGTGCAAAACCTAAAAAAAAATTTAGAGTTAAAATCTCATCATGGAGAGGGTAACCCCGAAGGGAACACCGAGTGAGTGAAAATTCTACCTCTGAATAAATAATGTGCTTCTAGTCTTTTTCAAATTTTTCAGGTCGTTTCAGCGATAACAAAAAAAGGTGAAACCCAATAGAGAGAAGGTCCCGGTCGTCTTGGTATTCGTGCACACATACTTCGGGGTTCATACGGGAGGTGATGAGACAACCAATGACCTTGTCGTTGTTCGACAAGTTCTAAACTGTTGAAACTTCTGTAGCAGTAGTGGTGACTCCAAATATAGATTGTCGACTCGGTGTTCCTTTCGTGTTCGTCGACCTTAGGTGGACGTTACACCCTCTGGACCCAAGCTAGGGACCCAACCCTTCTAGGGGACTTCTTCCCTTACCGATGGGTGAGGTCATAAGACCGGACCTCTTATGGTACCTGATATCAGGTACCCCCAGTGTTTCTAAGTCTGTACTGATTCGTTGAAAGTGAAAGTGAAGAGGGTAAGACCACCGTGACAGATAGACCCGGAGGTAAAATGGGTAGGGAGGTCACCCTCTGAGGTTGACCGGTTAAAAGGTTCGGGGCTCCGTGTCAGTAACTAAGTCTCCACCCGAATACTAAATTCTCCCGGGTAAGTGTCAGAGTGAAGTCCTTGATTCTACCTAAACTTTTTTCTTTCTTAGACAGGTAGATTCTTACCTCTATATTTTCGGACAAGAGGTGTGAGTAAAAATTCTACATCTGAATAAATCATGTACTTCCAGTCTTTTTCAAATTTTTCAGGTCGTTTCAGAGAGAACAAAAAAAGGTGAAACCCAGTAGAGAGAAGGTCCCGGTCGTTTTGGTGTCCGTACACGCATACTTCGGGTTCATACGGGAGGTGAGAAGATGACCAATGACTTTGTCGTCGTGTCGAGATTTCTTTGATAGTTCTAAACTGTTGAAACTACTGTAGCAGTAGTGGTGACTCCAAACATAGATTGTCAGATGACTTTTTTGTGTAAACAGACTTTATTCCGGAAAGACGTGATCTTATTTCTATCTTAGTCGTCGTCGTACCATTCTTACGTCACCTATTCTGACTTCAATATTTAGGGTGAGACGACACGTATGGACAAGAGTTGAAGTCAAAGGGATAGTCATTTTGTGTCTCTGTTGGTATGGGCGATGTGACTTAACGGTATGAACATCTTTCTTTCGTGTATACATTTCGTGAAGTTTGTCACGAGTCGTGTACGCCATTGACGGATCCCTATCACCATAATAGTGGTAACGTAAGTCGTGTGTCGATCGATATGTCCAACCGAGAGAGAAATGTCTATTTTCTTACGTGCCTACAATAAAGTCTGTGATCTATAGGAGGACTAAAATGGAAGTCCAGGAGAGAGGTGAGTAAGTATGGTATTGAGAAACTTTAAAGACCAACCTTTTAGACGTAAAAACGGTACCTACATCGCTCTGCACAATTTCTAACTGCTGGTGAAGGAGGTTCAGGCTGTTCGTTTCGTAAAGGTGGTCTGACGAAGTCTTAGGCTGTATAAGCCCTATTTACAAGGTTATGTATGGATACTATATATTTATAATAATATGAACTTTTATGTTTACATTTACAAATAAATGGGTATTAATAACGAAATGGAGGGATCTTCCCACCTGAAACGACAGGGTATACAAAGATAGAGTTAAAATTTCTGCATTAGTACTTATTCACACCATAAAGTTTCCGTCAATGTTAAGCTGGTAAACTACATTTCCTTTTGATAAACTTCATGTTTAAGTCCTTTATATTATATACATTCAATGTTTTTATTTTACTTTAACAATTGATAAACATGACCGCATATCATAAAAATAAATTTTCTAAAGAAGTCTTTAAGGGACCACCAGGTGATCAATCCTGAGACCTAAAAGTGACGGTTCCCGGTCCCAAGTTAGGGACCAGTCCCTTGATTCTATAGTGTTCGTTCCATTTTCCTTTTCTTTTTTACATAAGCTGTAAAATTATGATCCTAAAGATACACTCTTGATTTTTCAGTCAATATATGTATGTCTTTTCCATAGGTGTGTGATCATTAGTCCCTTTAATTTTATTTCTGTGTCACACTATGACTGTTTTGATTAGTTTAGACCGTCAGGATTCACAACCGTTCCCACCCTTTGTTACCTTCAAGATTTTTTGTTACTAGTAAAGACTTTTCTGAAACCGTTTTGAATCATTTCATCTCTACGATTGTATAGTACTGTATTATTAAGGTGAAGATTCTTATATCGGATGTGTACATTGGTTCCTCGGTGTTTATAAGTTTGGAAAAAGTATTAATGTTTAGATCTTCAATGGATCAGATGTCATGAATCATAGACTTTGTCTTCAGATAGAGTCTTCTTACTAAGGTGACACAATTTTAATGTGTCACCTTACGTTATGTCATCATTTTGAAACAAAAAAACACTTAAAGTGTCAGACCTTATTTGGTTGAACGTTTCCTTATACGTGTCTTACTATGGTGAATATACTAAAAATTTGTGCGTTTTATTCTGACGGACATACAAATCCTTGTATGCACACCCGTACGAGTCAGTGATTGACAGGCTGAGAAACACTGAGGTACCCGACATCGGGTGGTCCGAGGAGACAGGTACCCTAAGGGGTCCGTTCTTATGACCTCTCCCAACGGTAAAGGAGGAGGTCCCCTGGAAGGGTTGGGTCCCTAACTTGAACACGAAGGACGTAACCATCCACCTAAGAAATGGTGACTCGTTGGACCCTTCGGGAATCCTTGTGTGTGTACATCATTTTTAGATTTCTTTGTGTACTCAAAGGAAAATGGGGACGTTCGTTGTTGCCCTTACGTCACTCCCTCCCGACCGATGTGTTCTCTAAAGTTTATTTAACGATCTCTAAAGTTTATTTAATTAAAGTTATTTATAAGTTTATTTAAGTTTAATTTTTTAGGAAAAAATGTAAGATTTGTAAAGTGTTATTTTAAAATGTTTATCATTAAAATTCGTAGTTTTGGTTTATGTCGTGGATTTTTACTGTTCTAAGTAAGAACAAAACACTCAAACTAATATGAGTAGATTTGTAACCAGGTGTTACAGCGATTTTACTACCTATAAACCTTAAAGTTATATTTGAGACAGTAGAGGAAGTTCCAGTCCTAAGTTTATCAGTGGTTTGTACTCTAAAGAATCGAGGAGAAGTCTATAGATATTTTACCTTTAGTTGTTTAATGTTTTCAATTTTAAAAAAGATTTTATTTGTTAAGAAGGTTTGTAAGCACATTATTGATTATATCAACATATTAATTGTGGGCTTTGATGTAATATAGGACTCCTTTACTTCTCTCGAAAAAAGATAGTATATTCAAAGGGGGAGGGGGTTGTGACCTTCGACCTTTTCAGTAAGATTCGTGGGTGAATCACTCATCAATGATTCCCTATCAGTGGTACGATTCGTGGAATATAGATGATAATAGTAAGTTAGGGATTGTATATTGAAGATACAATATATATATTGATAAGACTTTAGTTTAGAAGAGTTCGATTTATAACTAGATACTGCTCGCAATTTTTCTTATACTAGTACTTCCTCATTATCGTAAGAAGATTTCTATTCAACTGACATTATTAAGGACGATAATCTGACAAAATTGAACAAAAATTTGTCATTTATATGAGTGACCACGTAAGGGAAAGGAGTTTACACTTTTCTGTGATAGTTTACTAAGAAATTTTACCAGGAAATGTTGTAAAAACCAATTTCACTTGTCGGTCTTAGCCAGTGACAGCAATTACTCCGCTAGTATTTTGTGAGCCTCTTGGAGTACGTGTTTGTCTGCCTAGTATCACACGAACGGGAGGTGTCGTAGAGAAAGTTACTCGTTTGTCGGGACCTACTGTGCACTTTTTAGGGCGTTCAACTTTCACATCACTCTAAAACACCCTCACCCGTTTTCTAAAAGGTATCTAACAAATATATAGACTTATATTTTTTTTCGTTGTTTCGTTTTTCAGTTTACGAATATTAGTCGTTTCGGTTGTTGTGACATGATATTTCAGTTGTTGTTCTATTATACGACATTGTTTCTCATATAATATATTTTGTAAAATAAATAGGATAGTCTAATATAACCGAATATATAATATAACATATAAAGACTCACATAGTATCGTATACAGATAAATAAAACGAAATGTCGTGAACTGGTCCTTAATATTTCAACTCCCTTGAATTATAGTAGACTAAGGTAGGTACGGGTTTTTCACTGTTACGAAAATAAAGGGTCATTAATATCAACAAGGTAAATTTCCACTTACTGGACCCTAATTTGTAACTTGTTTTTGAAGTCATCTTTCACTTTAGTCTGTTACATAAGACTTTGTAGGCTTTACTTGTTCTACTACTTTGTTAAAAGGAACTGGTGGTGACTGAAGTGTAGTTGTATAAGAGAGGGAAGGGAAGAGAGAGGGAAGAGAAGGAAGATAGAATTAACCGATATTATAGTTTTACTTCATATAAAAATGATATGCGACTTAAGTAATTCGAATAGTAAGAGAACTTCTTTCTATTTAATCTGGAAACTATTATATCTTTTTCTAAATAAAAAATTAAATATTTAAATAGATTAAATATAGAAGAGATTAAGTAAAGGGCGGGAATTAGAGGTGTGTACCATCCACAATAGTTCACATAGTTTCTGTCTTTCTTTTTGGGTCTCCTAGGAAAGACATAAGATAAGACGGATTGGTTGAGGGAAGAGAAAGGTCCTATATATTTATGTATTATGTTTATAGTATAAAATATTTATCTTTATTTATATAAAATATTTCTCTTCGTGAAAAGACATAGTCTTATTTCATATCATTAACGTTACCTGATAGAGAAACGATAAAATCAAAGAGATAAAATTGTCGTGTGATAAGGTGGTCTTGTCCCCGTCTTCTTGAAATCTTTCTGGGTTACGAAAACCTTGACTACCTAACTAAGAGCCCCCGAAAAACGAAGACCAACGTCACTAGAGTTGGAGGTCTTTCGGATCAAGTTACTCTAATAGTGATTTGATGGAATTTATGTAAAAAGGGGAAAATGGTAGTCGATACTCCGACCAGAGACTCGTCTCCGTCCATTGTATGTAACTCATTCAATTCCCGATGAGAAACCGGTATACCTGTCAGAGCAAAAGATCAGGGTGGGAACACAGGGTGGAAAAAAAAGGAGTGAAGGTGACGATTCAATAAGTCAGACCGTTTTTATTCCATAAGTATTCGACTCATTTAAAGAAATATATATATATATATATATATATATTTGTACTTCTTTCTCTCTCTCTTCCCTTTAAATTATTTATGATCTCATCCTTGGGTTGTTAATTCCGTTGTAGATGTTACACTGTCTATGACCAAGACATACTAAAGGAATATTGTTGGAAACACTTTATCTATAATCGAGGGTAAAATCACTAATTTTTTGATTCCAATTCAACGAACGTGTTTCGATCTATCGATTGTTTATCGTCAGTTCTGAGTTTAGGTCGATCTAAAGGGTCAAAGTTTCGGATGTTAGAAGGACAAAAGTTTGGAAGGACTGTCGAAGAGACTGTCACTTCTGTTTTTCATC
Organism: Capra ibex; assembly: GCA_006410555.1. Taxonomy (NCBI): domain Eukaryota; kingdom Metazoa; phylum Chordata; class Mammalia; order Artiodactyla; family Bovidae; genus Capra; species Capra ibex. The sequence goes on along the minus strand of SJYO01050590.1, from coordinate 38,070,848 downwards.
TACCGACCGCCCCTTTTCTTTTTTTATGTTTTGGGCTTGTTAGTTTACGTCTATATACATTATAATTTCTGAAACAAGACGTAAGAAACGAGTGGAGGTATCAGGGTGACTGTTAGACCAAAGGTTGATTTTTCATGAGTCCTCCTTTCAGTGCTCAGGATTCCATCTTACGATGTTAACTACTCTTCTAAGCCTGGTATCAAAGTAGTGACTTTGATAATTACCACGTCTACAACTTTACGGCTTATTTTGCCCCTCATTGACCTAAAGAAGGTGGTGGACCTCCCGGGTACCGTCGTTAGTCGACATACAGTTGGTTGCACTAAAATGAACACAGGAAGTCCAGTATGGAATTTTCGTGTATTTTTAGGGTTTTGTCAGTCATTATTTCGGTTGTTCTACCTGACTTTTCATCTCGAGGAAACTTTGACATAGACTAAAATCGAAAAGATTTTCCTTCTAGTCTATAACGAACCTCATTTTTTGTCTTCAGAAAAACATGCCTAAGGATAGTAAAAAGGAAGAAAAAAAATGACTCCATATTGACTATATTGCAATCAAAGGCACATGACGTATTACTAAACTATGAACGTATATGACGCTCTACGAGTGGTGTTATTCAAGTCAATTGTAAACAGTGGTCTGTGTCAATGTTTCTAAAACAAAAGGACACTATTGAAAGTGTTAAGAAGGAGACTCGATAAAAGTTTATACACCACGTCATAATAATTTGATATCAGTTGTACTACATGTAACGTGGGGGACTGAATGAACTGGGGGAAAGGGATAAAACGAGGCGGGGTGGAGTCCGTTGGTTGTTAGACACCTCTTTTGAACAAAATTTCGTCGTGAGACGAAAAGGAAAGTGACTGTGACTTTTGCGACAGGTCTAAGACCCATAGATCTTACAGGGAAGGAGAACAAGAACGGAAAGAAAACAGGTTAAGAAGAAAGGTAAATTGAGAGACGTAACACAGAATGTGAGGTTTAGGTCTTCATACCTACTCTCTAGTTAGAAAAAACATCGGTCAATATCCGTTCTACTGATATACAGGGTGAAACAGAATCTTTTAAGAACAAACGCGGACAGGACATCATTGATAATTGTCGGAGGGAAATGAGAGTCTTTACAGGAATAAATCTGTTATTCGTTATATGAATGAGATGAATGTCGATTCAAGACTAAGGAAAAAGAGTAGAGTTTGGAATAGAAGCCTCGTGTCTTCCTATATATTTCTCTTGGATATGTAAAAACAATGTATTTTTCTATGGGTAATCCCTTATATTTTTTCCTATATTTTTACTGAGTTAAATCAACCTTGAAAAGTCTCACTTTTCCACGGATAAAGTTTATCTAGTATTTCAGGAAATTGTGACTTCAAGAACGTTTTTTCCCCCCATTACCACCCTCTTTAAATATGTCGGTCAGAAATGAGATTTTCGTGGTATCTTTCATACTTATATACTGGACCAAAAACTGTTGAGATTATTGACAGTTATCCCTGATCAATTTATTTAATATCATTCTAAGTGTTTTGATTTATCATAATTTTCGGTTGTTTTATTTACTCTATTTGTTTATTATACCTACGAACACACACAATCAGCGAGTCAGTACAGACTGAGAAACACTGGGGTATTCGGTATCCGGTGGTCCGAGGAGACAGGTACCTTAAGAGGTCCGTTCTTACGACCTCACCCAACAGTAAAGGAAGAGGTCCCCTAAAAGGGTTGGGTCCCTAGCTTGGGCCCAGAGGACGTAACGTCCGTCTACGAAATGGTAGACTCGATGATCCTTTCGGGTTATTATACCTATTCACTTACTTTGTATATTTATTATATCAATTTATATAATTCACGTTTATTCAATATTTTATAATAAACGTTGTACCCAAAAAAAATTTTATTTGTATATAAATATGTCCTTTTTTTGGAGTCTTCTTATCTCTTATGTGATAATTGTCACCAATAGAGGACTTTCGTTCTAAGGTCCCGTACGTTATTGTTTTTTTATGTATTAGGGTTTTATACTAAATCAAAATATTCATTAGATAGGAACGGAACTCTATTTTTAGTGTCGTATAATCCCTAATCCCTTTATAAAATTATCCTCCTGTACGTCTTAATAATTAGGATTGATTTTATATGTTACAGTATACACAATCTTTGATTAGTGTAATAACACTTTGTCCCACCTTCCTCACCTTCTCAATAAGTACTTTAACGACAGTTTTGGTTCGGTAGAGTTTCTATACCATCAAGGTTTATTAGTATCTATTATATTCCTTAAAATTTACCACCTTTGTATCCCACGACCAACAAACAAATCCACCCTCTGATAGGTATTTAAGAGTCACGACCCACTATCATTTTCTATATTAACCCTTTAATAAAAATTATTGACTTTCATCATCGAATTTTCCCATTCTTGATTATATAATAACTTATTTATATGAACACCTAATAAGAAGGTACTATATTTTTTCATATCCTTCCATAAGGTTTTAAAAGGTATATTCTTTTAGACTTGTTGGTAAAAGAGGGTATTTCATTAAATGTTTTTACATAATAAAACTACACTTTTTTATTTTTGTCTTTTTCTCTTGTTCTTCAATGGAGTTGTACCGATGAATTCTGAAGTCCATTTATGAATGGTTAAGGGTGTCAGTTTTTTAACAGCATTATTAAGTTATCCTCCAACTCGAGGTATAAAGAGGTTACGTCCGTATAAGTACAGTAGATATTTTTAATATGTAAAGAAAGGGTATCCACCAGGTTTTTGAGGAAACGCAGAAAATAGGTCAGATCGGTATTATTACAAGATTTTGTATTTCATCTCTCACATCATATAAATTTCGGTATGAATTGTAGTCTTTTTTTAATTGTCAGATTAATACATTCCGTTATTACAGTTCGTAATGGTCCAATAAGTGAATTTAAATAAGTAAAAATCCCAATACACTTTGAAGTATAAGTTGTATTAGGTTTCTCGTATATAACTTTGGGAAAATACACGAGTCTTAACAATATATGTGTGGATAAATATATAAATGTAACATGTGGGGGCGTGTGTGTTTTGAAAAAGTCGGTGTCTATGGGGTTGTATAGATAATTGAAATTGAATTATAAATTTTCATGATTTGAACGTCATAAAACTTTAATCTCTTAACATATTCGAATATTGTTTCTTTTGTTCGGGGTGTCCAGTCTTCTCTTACCTATCTATATTAAGATCCTTACCTTCTATTTTTACCATTAATCTTTTCTGACGTGCGTCATGAAGGTAGGACCGTGGAGATCCTCGTTTTCCACCCAGTGTGCTATTTTTTAGATACCAAACTTTCTAGAAAGTGACTGTCTTGAAGTCATTCGTCGTTTACGGAGATTCATGGTAGACCCTCTCATAACTTTCTTGTTCAATCTTTGGAGGGTGGGAGGGAGGGAGGGAG